>CM032162.1:19299802-19325681 GCA_018901935.1 Pugionium cornutum | reverse complement strand
AGTGTGCTGGAAGCTTGGGCCTCTACGCCGGCAATGCTGGTTGCTCTGGTCCTTGTGGTCGAGGGTCCGGCGGTACTGCTTGGGCCGGCAGGTGTGCCAGATGGTCCGGCTGTCTCGGGCAAGCTTACTGGTCGGCCAGTCTGGTCTCCTGGCTGGATGTACGACCTGATGTCCTCATCAGGATGAGTTACTTGGTTGTAGGTGTATTCATCTCCATCCTCATGTTTTCTGGGAGGCATTCTTGGTCTCTGGTGATGACCATATGGCTCGAAGCCATCGCCTTCTTCTTCTGGTCGCTGTGGAGGTCCTCTCGGCCTAGGGTGACAGTCATTAGGCTGTGCGTCCTCATCTCCATCCGGCTGGGGCTCCTCCTGTTCGTGACGTGTCCTAGGGTGCTCAGGACCCTCAGCACGGTCTTGCTCAGCCCTCACGTGCCTTATGACCTGGAATCTCACAGGCCTCTCCACGCGCTCCAACCTCTCGCTGATTGATGCGAGTTGAGTTTGGAGGGTGGTGAACATGGCCATCATGGCCTCGGCTGCATCTCGATTTTCTTCTGCCATTGCGCACTACAAAAGAAAGGAACAAGTTACTCTGCTCCTAAAATCGATTAGGAGGATTTCGTATATAGAAGAATTCGAAAAAATGCTAAAAGGAAAAAACTGGGAAAAAGGAAAATTCGAAAAAATAGAAAGTTGAAAAAAATGGAAACTTTCTTACAACTAGTGCTAGCTGTTCTTTTGTTTTTACTAATAATGGAATTATGATTTAAGCAAAAAGGAAAGATGGAAATTACAATGCAAGAATGAATCTAAACCCTAGTGATGCACGTAGAATCTAGATGCACTCGGTTTGGGAGTTTGATGTATTTTTTTTTCTTGAATGCGACTTAAACTAATTCAAGAACTAGAAACAAAACTAATTAAAGGATAGAAACAACCTGGTTTAGGAGCTTTAAGCTCTGATACCAAAATGATACAAGCCTCGATTCAATGCCGTATGCGTGTGGGCTGTTTGGAGAAGTTTAGGTGAGAAACTCGACCTTAAGCTTCTGGATAGGGGGTTTTCTGTTTGGTAATGGGTGGAAGGGTAAGGTGAACCACATGAGGGGTGATGAACCTCCTGATAAATCACAAACTTAGAGCTAGGAGGGCTGGTCTCCACTAGATTCTAAGCGCACAAATCTCTTGAGAGAATAACTTGTAGAAAGAAAATTTGATCTTTATTAATTATCAAAAAGGTTGTCGAACTACAATGCTGGAAGGATCCTTATTAATATGCTCGACAGCTTGACCTTCTAGGTTCGACTCAAGAAAAGAAATGGAAAACTTACAAAAGTGCACAAATGGAAAACTTACAAAAGTGCATAACCGAAAAGGACTTATTTTTAAAATGTCTTTGACTCAAAAAATATAAATAATCTAAATCCTACCCTGCAAAACAGAAAGAGGGAAATATCTAATTTGAAAACTTACCTTTCTTACCTCACGGCCAAGAAATGGAAGGTGGCCGTCCTTGTGGCATGCACGCGCCTTGCTCCTAGTCTTCGACTTGGAGTAGGGTTAGGAATCTTTGGGCCCTGACCTCTCTTGCCACTAAAGCCCAAGTCTCTGAAGTCCCTTGCATTGTTGAGAAGCCTTTGGACTCTTCTTTGCACTCTTGGCCCAATGTTCCTTGTCGATCATCTTCTAGGAGCTTGTCGACCCACAAGCTGAACTTGTGGAAGAGCGCCCTTGATCTGCTCCTTGTCATTGCTCCTGGTGGCACCACTGGTGTAGAAACTTCATCTAGATGCATGTCTTGAAGCTGGTAGCTTATCTGGTCCGAGTCTCTTTGTGTAGATGTTGAAATTGATGTGCAATCGGCTGGATCGGCTGTACTAGCTAGACTGTGCGAGGTATTGGCTGAATTGTCATCGGAGCTGGCCAAGTTGATTCCAGAGCTGGCGGCATCACCAATTGAGCTGGCGGTGTCATCCACGTCACCGCCAGTTGGGCCGGAGGTTTGGGCCTCTCCGCCAGAAATGTTGGTCGGTCCGGCCTAGCTGGTCGAAGGCCCGGCGGTACCGCTTGGGCTGGCAGACGCGCCAAATGGCCCGGCTGTCTCGGGCAAGCTCCCTGGTCAGCCAGTCTGGTCTCCTGGCCGGCCATACGAACTGATGTCTCCATCACTCTCTTAGGGCCTGGTTGGTTGTAATGATCGAAGATGTGATCCATCCTCCTCTCCCAATCTAGATAGGCCTCGGGGTCTATTTTTCCTGCAAAACTAGGAGGTGTTAGTTTAACATCATCATTATTTACCCGGTTGTAGGCGTAATCATCTCCATCCTCATGATGTGTAGGGGGCATCCTTGGTCTCTGGTGATGACCATAGGGCTCGTAGCCATTGCCCTCCGCTTCTGGTTGCCGTGGATGTCCTCTTGGCCTAGGGTGATAGCCGTGAGGCTGTGCGTCCTCATCTCATCTGGCTGGGGCTCCTCCTGTTCGTGCTGTGTCCTAGGGTGTTTAGGACGCTCAGCATGGTCTTGCTCAGCCCTCACGTGCCTTATGGCCTGGAATCTCACCGGCCTCTCCACGCGCTCCAACCTCTCGCCGATTGATGCGAGTTGTGTTTGGAGGGTGGTGAACATGGCCATCATGGCCTCGCTTGCATCCTGATTTCCTTTTGCCATTGTGTGTTACAAGAAAGAAACAAGTTATTCTGCTCCTAAAATTCGATTAGGAGGATTTTCTTTTATAGGAAAAGTTGTAACTAGATAAAAAGGAAAAACTGTAAAAAAATGGAAAAAGTAAAAAGAAAACTTTGCTAGTAATTAATGCCAAAAAATGCTATTTGTTTTTGGTCGATTTTTCTTTTGTTATTTTTCTATTTTTTGGTTTTGCTTTATAATTTAACTTAATCATATTGGAAATATGCTTAAACAGAAAAGGAAAAACGGATTGCAATGTAAAGAATGATTGTATAACCTAGTGATGCACGTAGGAGCTAGATGCACTTGGTTTGAACTTAGATGTTATTTTTTTTATTTTCTTTGAATGAAAATTAAACTAATACAAGAACTGGAAACAAGACTAAGTATAGGATAGAAACAACCTGGTTTTAGGAGCTTTAAGCTCTGATACCAAAATGATACAAACCTCGAATCAAGGCTGTACGCACGTGGGCTGTTTGGAGAAGATTATGTGAGAAACTCGACCTTAGGCTTCTGCATGGGAGTTTTCTATTTGGTAATGGATGGAAGGGTGAAGTGAACAACACAAGGGGTGATGAAACTCGTGATAAATCACACACTTAAAAGCTAGGAGGGCTGGTCTCGACTAGGGTTCTAAGCGCACAAGTCTCTTGAGAGAAAAAGTTGTAGGAAGAAAATTTGATCATTATTAATATCAGAAAAAGGTTTTCGAACTACAATGCTGACGGAGCCTTATTAATATTCTCGGTAGCTTGACCTTCTAGGGTCGACTCGATAAAGAAAAATGGAAAACTTACAAAAGTGCACAAAAGGAAAGTTACAAAAAGGCAATAACCGAAAAGGACTTCTACCTAAATTTTCTTTGACTCAAAAATGTAAACATTCTAAATCCTACCCTAAAAAACAGAAAAAGGCAAGTATATAATTTGAAAACTTACCATTCTAACCTTTCGGCCAAGAAATGCATAACGGTCGAGGGTGCCTTGTCTTCTCTATACCTAGCTTATCAACCATGTACGCACTAGCAACGTTAGTGCAAGAACCACCATCTATGATGAGGTTACATACCTTGCCCTTGATGGTGCACCGGCTGTGGAAGATGTTCTCCCTTTGAATGGTCTCCGAGGGATCTACCCTTGCACTGAGAATACGTCTACTGACCAGCACTTCCCCCACATCAGGGTACTCAATGTCACCATATTCTCCTTCTGGTTCATAGTCCACGTCATCATGGGATTCATACTCTCAAGCTTCCGTAATCAGCATGACCCGGTTGTTTGGGCACTCCCTTGAGATGTGTCCGCGACCCCTACACTTGAAGCAAGTGATGTCACGTGATCTTTGAGGGTTGGAGGACTTACTAGGCCCTCTCTGGTCACTGGTTGGCTCAGGAGGCTTGCTCTTGAACCGTGACTCGATCTCTATGCTCTTGCATTTGTCTATGGGCTTGGGGATATTGCTTGGTGCCCAAGGCGTCTTAGGATTGCTCCAGATGTCTTGGCTCTTACGCTTGATGTGCTGCTTAGCCTGGACAGATAGGTGGAACAAGTCCTTGAAGTCGTAGATTTATCTCTCCACCTTATGGCTGATTCTCTCCTGCAACCCATCTAAGAATTGTGCCATCAAAGCCTCCTCATCGTCATTGAGCTCCAGCCTGTTCCTTAGCCTCTCAAGCTCTTCAGAGTACTCCTCTACTGATATGGTACCCTGCTTAAAAGTACGAAAACGTTGTTGCAAATCTCTATGAAAATAAGGTGGAACAAACCTTTGTCTCATGAGATCTTTCATGTCGACCCATGAGTCTACAGGCCTCAATCTTTTCCTCCTTCGGTCAGACAGCTCACGATCCCACCATATGAGGGCATTGTCCGTGAGCTGGGCTACTGCCATGGAGACTCTCCTAGGGCCTGGTTGGTTGTAGTGATTGAAGATGTTATCCATCCTCCTCTCCCAATCAAGATAGGCTTCGGGGTCTACTTTTCCTGCAAAACTAGGTGTTAATTTGACATCAGGATGAGTTACCCAGTTGAGGCGTATTCATCTCCATCCTCATGATGTCTGGGAGGCATTCTTGGTCTCTGGTGATGACCATATGGCTCGAAGCCATCGCCTTCTGCCTCTGGTTTCCGTGGAGGTCCTCTCGGCCTAGGGAGATAGCCGTGAGGCTGTGCGTCCTCATCTCAATCCGGCTGGGGCTCCTCCTGTTCATGGCGTGTCCTAGGATGCTCAGGACCCTCAGCACGGTCTTGCTCAGCCCTCACGTGCCTTATGGCCTGGAATCTCACCGGCCTCTCCACAAGCTCCAGCCTCTCGCCGAATGATGCGAGTTGCGTTTGGAGGGTGGTGAACATGGCCATGATGGCCTCGGCTGCATCTCGATTTTCTTCTCCATTGCATACTACAAACGAAAGGAACAAGTTACTCTGCTCCTAAAATCGATTAGGAGGATTTCTTATATAGAAGAATTCGAAAAAATGCAAAAAGGAAAAACTGGAAAAAAAGGAAAATTCGAAAAAATAGAAAGTTGAATAAATGGAAACTTTCTAACAACTAGTGCTAGCTGTCTTCGTCGATTTCTTTTGGTGTTTTTCCTATTTTCTTTTTCTTTTCTTCCTAATTTAACTTAATAATAATGGAAATATGATTTAAGCAAAAAAGAAAAATGTAATTTGCAATGCAAGAATGAATCTAAGCCCTAGTGATGCACGTAGAAGCTAGATGCACTCGGTTTGGAGTTTGATGTTATTTTTCTTAATTTTCTTTAATGCGACTTAAAATAATGCAAGAACTAGAAACAAAACTAATTAAAGGATAGAAACAACCTGGTTAAGGAGCTTTAAGCTCTGATACCAAAACGATACAAGCCTCGATTCAAGGCTTATATGCACATGGGCTGTGTGGAGAAGATTAGGTGAGAAACTCAACCTTACGCTTCTGGATGGGGGTTTTATGGTTGGTAAAAGATAGAGGGGTGAAGTGAACCACACGAGGGGTGATGAACCTCGTGATAAATCACAAACTTAGAGCTAGGAGGGCTGGTCTCAACTAGGTTCTGTACAAGTCTCTTGAAAGAATAACTTGTAGAAAGAAAATTCGATCTTTATTAATTATCAAAAAGGTTGTCGAACTACAATGCTGGAAGGAGTCTTATTAATATGCTCGACAGCTTGACCTTCTAGGGTTGACTCGAAGAAAAGAAATGGCAAACTTACAAAAGTGCACAAATGGAAAACTTACACAAAGTGTATAACCGAAAAAGAACTTCTACCTAAAATGACTTTGACTCAAAAATGTAAATAATCTAAATCCTACCCTGCAAAACAGAAAAAGGCAATTATATAATTTAAAAACTTACCTTTCTTACCTTTCGGCCAAGAAATGGAAGGTGGCCGACCTTGTGGCATGCACGCGCCTAGCTCCTAGTCTTTGACTTGGAGTAGGATTACGAATCCTTGGCCCTTGACCTATCTTGCCACTAATGCCCACATCTCTGAAGTCCCTTGCATTGTGGAGAAGCCTTTGGGCTCTTCTTTGCACTCTTGGCCCACTGTTCCTTTTCGAGTATCTTCTAAGAGCTTGTTGACCCACAAGCTGAACTTGTAGAAGAGTGCCCTTGATCTGCTCCTTGTCATTGCTCCTGGTGGCACCACTGGTGTAGAGACTTCCTCTAGTTGCATGTCTTGAAGCTGGTAGCTTATCTGGTCCGAGTCTCCTTGTGCAGATGTTGAAATGGTGGTGCAATCGGCTGGATCGGCTGTACCGGCTGACTGTGCGAGGTACTTGCCGAAATGCCATCGGAGCCGGCCAAGTTGATCCCGGAGCTGGCGGCGTCACCAGTTGGACCGGCGGTGTCATCCACGTCGTCACCAGTTGGGCCGCAGGTTTGGGCCTCTCCGCCGGAAATGTTGGTTGGTCCGGCCCGGCTGGTCGAAGGCCCGACGGTACCGCTTGGGCAGGTAGACGCACCAAATGGCCCGGCTGTCTCGGGCAAGCTTCCTGGTCGGCCAGTCTGGTCTCCTGGCCGTCCATATGACCTGATGTCCCCATCACTCTCCTAGGGCCTGGTTGGTTGTAATGATCGAAGATGTGATCCATCCTCCTCTCCCAATCTAGATAGGCCTCGGGGTCTATTTTTCCTGCAAAACTAGGAGGTGTTAGTTTAACATCATGATTATTTACCCGGTTGTAGGTGTAATCATCTCCAATCCTCATGATGTGTAGGGGGTATCCTTGGTCTCTGGTGATGACCATAGGGCTCGTAGCCATTGCCCTCCTCTTCTGGTTGCCGTGGATGTCCTCTTGGCCTAGGGTGATAGCCGTGAGGCTGTGCATCCTCATCTCATCTGGCTGGGGCTCCTCCTGTTCGTGCCGTGTCCTAGGGTTTTTAGGACGCTCAGCATGGTCTTGCTCAGCCCTCACATGCCTTATGGCCTGGAATCTCACCGGCCTCTCCACGCGCTCCAACCTCTCGCCGATTGATGCGAGTTGTGTTTAGAGGGTGGTGAACATGGCCATCATGGCCTCGGTTGCATCCTGATTTCCTTTTTCCATTGTGTGTTACAAGAAAGAAAAAAGTTATTCTGCTCCTAAAATTCGATTAGGAGGATTTTCTTTTATAGGAAAAGTTGTAACTAGATAAAAAGGAAAAACTGTAAAAAAATGGAAAAAGTAAAAAGAAAACTTTGCTAGTAATTAATGCCAAAAAATGCTATTTGTTTTTGGTCGATTTTTCTTTTGTTATTTTTCTATTTTTTGGTTTTGCTTTATAATTTAACTTAATGATAATGGAAATATGCTTAAACAGAAAAGGAAAAACGGATTGCAATGTAAAGAATGATTCTATAACATAGTGATGCACGTAGGAGCTAGATGCACTAGGTTTGAACTTAGATGTTATTTTTTTTATTTTCTTTGAATGAAAATTAAACTAATGCAAGAACTGGAAACAAGACTAAGTATAGGATAGAAACAACCTGGTTTTAGGAGCTTTAAGCTCTGATACCAAAATGATATAAACCTCGAATCAAGGCTGTACGCACGTGGGCTGTTTGGAGAAGATTATGTGAGAAACTCGACCTTAGGCTTCTGCATGAGAGTTTTCTATTTGGTAATGGATGGAAGGGTGAAGTGAACAACACAAGGAGTGATGAAACTCGTGATAAATCACAAACTTAAAAGCTAGGAGGGCTGGTCTCGACTAGGGTTCTAAGCGCACAAGTCTCTTGAGAGAAAAACTTGTAGGAAGAAAATTCGATCATTATTAATATCAGAAAAAGGTTTTCGAACTACAATGCTGACGGAGCCTTATTAATATGCTCGACAGCTTGACCTTCTAGGGTCGACTCAAAGAAAAGAAATGGAAAACTTACAAAAGTGCACAAATGGAAAACTTACAAAAAGTGTATAACCGAAAAAGGACTTCTACCTAAAATGACTTTGACTCAAAAAATGTAAATAATCTAAATCCTACCCTGAAAAACAGAAAAAGGCAATTATATAATTTGAAAACTTACCTTTCTTACCTTTCGGCCAAGAAATGGAAGGTGGCCGACCTTGTGGCATGCACGCGCCTAGGTCCTAGTCTTTGACTTGGAGTAGGATTACGAATCCTTGGGCCTTGACCTCTCTTGCCACTAAAGCCCACGTCTCTGAAGTCCCTTGCATTGTGGAGAAGCCTTTGGGGTCTTCTTTGCACTCTTGCCCCACTTTTCCGTGTCGAGCATCTTCTAGGTGCTTGTTGACCCACAAGCTGAACTTGTGGAAGAGTGCCCTTGATCTTCTCCTTGTCATTGCTCATGGTGGCAACACTGGTGTAGAGACTTCCTCTAGATGCATGTCTTGAAGCTGGTAGCTTATCTGGTCTGAGTCTCCTTTTGCAGATGTTGAAATGGTGGTGCATTCGGCTGGATCGGCTGTACCGGCTGGACGTTGCGAGGTACTGGCCGAAATTTCATCTGATCCGGCCAAGTTGATCCCGGAGCCGGCAGCGTCACCAATGGGACCGGCGGTGTCATCCACGTCGCCACCAGTTGGGCCAGAGGTTTGGGCCTCTCCGCCGGAAATGTTTGTCGGTCCAAGCAGTCCATGAGTGTTACGGCCTTGATTCAAGGCTTGTATCATTTTGGTATCAGAGCTTAAGCTCCTAAAACCATCTTGTTTCTATCCTTTTACTTTAGTCTTATTCCAAATTCGTACATTAGTTTAAATCTCATTCAAAAAAATCAAAAAATGATATCTAAAACTCAAACCGAGTGCATCTAGCTCCTACGGAATCACTGGGGTTTAGATTCATTTTTTGCATTACAACTTCGGTTTTTCCTTTTTTTTTAAGCAAAATTTCCATTCTTAAATAAGTTAAATCAAAAGCAAAAAAAATAGAAAACTACCAAGAAAATCGACCAAAAAAGATCTAGGAGATTTGCGCATTAATTGTTAGAAAGTTTCCTTTTTCTACTCTTTCCTTTTTCTCAAATTTTTCCTTTTGTTCTATTTGCATCTTCTACTATAAAAGAAAGCTCTCCTAATAAATTCTTAGGAGTAAACTAACTTGTTTTTCTTGTAGCACACGATGGCTGAAGGAAAGCAAGATGCAACCGAGGCCATGATGGCCATGTTCACCACCCTCCAAACACAACTCCCATCAATCGGCGAGAAGATGGAGCGCGTGAAGAGCCAGTGAGATTCCAGGCCATAAGGCACGTGAGGGCTGACCAAGACCCTGCTTAAGGTCCTGATCACCGTAGGACACGGCCAGAACAGGAGGAGCCCCAGCCGGATGGAGATGAGGACGCACAGCCTCACGGCTATAACCCTAGACCGAGAGGACCTCTATGGCAACCAGAAGCAGAGGGCAATGGCAATGAGCCCTATGGTAATCACCAGCGACCAAGGGTACCCCCTAGACATCATGAGGATGGAGAAGACTATGCCAACAATCGGGTAAAAAGTCATGATGTCAAGCTAACACCTCCTAGTTTTGCAGGAAAAGTAGATCCCGAGGCCTATCTAGATTCGGAGAGAAGGATGGATCACATCTTAGACCATTACAACCAACCAGGCCCTAGGAGAGTCTCCATGGCAGTAGCACAAATCACGGATAATTCCCTCATTTGGTGGGATCGTGAGGCTTCTGACCGTAGGAGAAGGAGATTGTGGCCCGTAGACTTTTGGGTCGACATGAAGGACCTCATGAGGTAAAGGTTTGTCCCACCTTATTTCCATAAGGATTTGCAACGATGTTTTTGTACTTTTAAACAGGGCACAAGATCAGTAGAGGAGTACTACGAGGAGTTTGAAAGGCTAAGGAACAGGCTGGAGCTCAATGACGATGAGGAGGCATTGATGGCTTAATTCTTGGATGGATTGCAAGAGAGGATCAGCCGAAAAGTGGAGAGACAAATCTACAACGATTTCAAGGACTTGTTCTACCTTTTTATCCAGGCTGAGCAGCACATCAGGCATAAGAGCCAAGACCTACGGAGCAAGCCTAAGAAACCTAGGGCACCAAGCATTAGCACTAAGCCCGTAGACAAGGGCAAGAGTATAGAGATCGAATCACGGTTCAAGAGCAAGCCTCCTGAGCAAACCCGTGACCAGAGAGCCTATTAAGTCTTCTAACCATCAGAGGTCACGTGATATCACTTGCTTTAAGTGTAGGGGTCGCGGTCACATCTCAGGAGAGTGCCCAAACAACCGAGTCATGCTGATCACGGAAGCTGGAGAGTATGAGTCTCAAGATGAAGAGGATTTTGAACCCGAAGAAGAATATGGTGACATTGAGTACCCTGATGCGGGGGGAAGAGCTGGTCACTAGACGCATCCTCAGTGCAATGGTAGACCCCTCCGAGACCATTCAAAGGGAGAACATCTTTCATAGCCGGTACACCATCAAGGGCAAGGTATGTAATCTCATCATAGATGGTGGTTCTTGCACTAATGTGGCTAGTGCGTATATGGTTGATAAGCTAGGTCTAGAGAATACAAAGCACCCCCGGCCATATAGACTGAGATGGCTAGATGACAAAGTGGAGCTCAAGATCCATGAGCAAGTAACCGTGCCCTTCAGTGTGGGTAGATACCAGGACCAGGTAGTCTATGATGTAGTACCTATGCAAGCTAGCCATCTTCTGCTAGGAAGGCCATGGCAGTTTGACAAGGAGACAAGGCATGATGGCAGAACCAATCTCTATACATTTTTGCATGATAAGAGAAAGGTCAGCTTAGCTCCTCTCACACCTGCCCAGGTAACCGAGCTACAACAGCAAATGAGTAAGGAAAAGAAACTCATTAAGTCTAATTTTCTCATTCAACCAAGTCATGTCCAGAGAGCTTTAGCCTCAAAGGAATTAATGCTACTAATGGTTTTCAAAGAAGTTTTGAGTGTAGAGAAACAACAGGTAGAGCTACCTCCTGAAGTAGCAGCCCTCCTCAACAAATTCCATGATGTATTACCTGAGGAGATACCAGCAGGCTTGCCTCCCTTACGATCTCGTGCCCGGAGCAGCCTTACCCAATCGACCAGCATACCGGATGAGTCCAGAAGAGTCCAAGGAGCTTGAGAAGCAGGTTAAGGAGCTCCTAGAGAAAGGCTATGTTCGAGAGAGCCTCAGTCCACGTGCCATACCAGTGCTGCTAGTCCCCAAGAATGATGGAACTTGGCGAATGTGCGTAGACTGCTGAGCAATCAACAACATCACAGTCAAGTACCGGCATCCTATACCACGGCTGGACGACATGCTAGATGAACTGAGTGGAGCCATGGTCTTTTCCAAGATAGACCTCAAGAGTGGATACCACCAGATCAGAATGAAAGAGGGTGATGAGTGGAAGACTGCTTTCAAGACAAAGCAAGGGCTCTACGAGTGGACAATCATGCCATTTGGCTTGACTAATGCCCCAAGCACCTTCATGCGCCTTATAAACCAAGTTCTAGGGCGTACATCAGTAAGTTTGTAGTGGTCTATTTTGATGATATACTTTTTACAGCAAGTGCCTACAGGAATACCTTACACATCTTGAGATGGTGGTTAAAACCCATCGACAAGAAGAGCTTTATGCCAATTTCAAGAACTGCACCTTCTGTACTGACAAGCTTGTTTTCTTAGGCTTTTTTGTAAGTTCACAGGACTTATAGGTTGAAGTGGAGTGTGATGCCTCTGTAGAAAATTCGTGCCCAACAGAGGCACAACATCAGCGGCATTGCCTCACCATTGACGGCAGTAGTGAAAAAGAATGTTGGATTCAGCTGGGGAGCAGCTCAAGAGAAGGTCTTCCAGGCCTTGAAGGACAGCCTCACACATGCATCAGTGCTAGTCCTGCCCGACTTCAACAAGATGTTTGAAGTGGAGTGTGATGCCTCTGTAATAGGCATAGCAGCAGTGCTAACCCAAGGGGGAAGGCCAGTGGCATACTTCAGTGAGAAGTTAGCTGGGGCCTGACTGAATTACCCCACCTACGACAAAGAGCTCTATGCCCTAGTCCGAGTCTTGGAAACTTGGCAACATTACTTGTTGTCCAAGGAGTTTGTGATCCACACTGATCACGAGACTCTCAAACACCTCAGAGGGCAAACCAATTTCAAGAGGAGACATGCTAGGTGGATGCAGTTTATAGAAACTTTCCCTTACGTCATCAAGTACAAGAAGGGCAAGGATAATGTGGTAGCCGATGCACTATCAAGACGGTTTGCTTTGATATCTACCATGGAAGCAAAGGTCTTAGGATTCGAGCACATCAAGGACCTGTATAAGGATGATCCTAAATTTGCTGAGAGCTACAAGGAGTGTGGCACAGGGAGTCATGGCAAATTCTAAATCCATGATGGGTTCTTGTTCCGGCAAAGAAGGCTGAGCATACCACAAGGATCTCTACGAGAGCTTATCACCCGAGAAGCTCATGGAGGAGGTCTAATGGGCCACTTTGGTGTTGACAAGACACTAGCAGTGGTCAAGGAGCACTTCTACTGGTCACACATCATGAGGTCAGTAGAAGCCCATTGTGCAAGGTGCATCACGTGCAAGAAGGTGAAGTCCCGAGTCACCCTCATGGGTTGTATCTCCCTCTGTCCATACCTACACATCCATGGGTGGACATTTCCATGGAATTCATTCTAGGTCTGCCCAAGATCAACCACAAAGTTGCTATCTTAGTAGTGGTGGACCGATTTTCCAAGATGTCACATTTCATCCCATGTGCCAATGTTAATGATGCCACACAAACAGTCGAACTGTTCTTCAGGGAGGTAGTGCGACTTCATGGAGTGCCAAGGACAATCGTGTCATAAAGAGACACCAAATTTCTCAGCCACTTCTGGAGGACCCTTTGGAGGAATCTAGGCATGAAGCTGGTCTTCTCTACCACCTGCCATCCTCAAACCGATGGCCAAACTGAAGTAGTGACGAAGACATCAGGTCGTACATCCAGCCAGGAGACCAGACTGGCCGACCAGGAAGCTTTCCCGAGACAGCCGGACCCATCTGGCACGCCTGCCGGCCCAAGCAGTACCGCCGGACCCTCGACCACAAGGAGCAGAGCAACCAGCATTGCCGGCGGAGAGGCCCAAGCTTCCGGCACACTTGGTGGCGACGCGGATGACACCGCCGGTCCCCCTGGTGATGCCACCAACTCCGGGATCAACTTGGCCGATCCTGAAGGCATTCCGGCCAGTACCTTGCACAATCCAGCCGGTACAGCCGATCCAGCCGAGCACACGCGCATTTCCACTTCTACACAAGAGGACTCGGACCAAATGAGCTACCAGCTCCAGGACATGCACCTAGAGGAAGTATCTACACCAGTGGTACCTCAAGGAGCAATGACAAGAAGCAGATCAAGGGCACTCTTCCACAAATTCAGCTTATGGGTCGACAAGCTCCTAGAGGAAGATCGACTAAGGACAATGGGCCAAAAATGCAAGGAAGAGTCCAATGGCTTCTCAACAACACAAGGGACATCAGAGACTTGGGCTTTAGTTGCAAGAGAGGTCAGAACCCAAAGATTCTTAACCCTACTCCAAGTCGAAGACTAGGAGCAAGGCACGTGCATGCCACAAGGACGGCTACAAACCTCAAACACCTTTGGAGCAAACACCACTGCCACCGCAGAGATGACCAACCTCAATGGAGCATCTAAGGCAGAGTTAATCAAGAAGATACACCAGAAGGTAGCAGATAACCTGGAGAAGAGGACCGGGCAGTACGTGACTAACGCCAACAAGGGGAGAAGAGAGATGACTTTTCAACCAGGCGATTGGGTGTGGCTACACCTACGGCAAGAGAGGTTCCCCGACTTAAGGAGTTCCAAGCTGGCCCCAAGAGGATATGGACCATTCAGAGTGCTGGAGAGGATCAACAACAACACCTACCAGATTGAGCTTCTAGGTGAGTTTAATGTGTCTAACACATTCAATGTGACGGATTTAGCTCCTTTCCTTGCAGATGAGCCAGTTTTGAGGTCAAAACCTACTGAAGGGGGAGGGGATGATGAGGGCATCAGATCGTCTGGCCAGCTAGAATACCAGAATGGCCGACCAAAATGCTTGCCCGAGACAGTCGGGCCATTTGGCGCATCTGCCGGCCCAAGCGGTACCACCAGCCCTATGATCAGCTGGGCTGGGCCGGCCAACTTTTCCGGCATAGAGGCCCAAACCTCCGGCCCAACTGGCGGCAACATGAACAACACCGCCGGCCCAACTGGTGACGCCGCCGGGTCACAACATGATCTGGCCAGCTCCGATGACAACTCGGTCAGCTTCTCGCACAATCCAGCCGATCCAGCCGATTGCACCACCATTTCCACATCTACACAAGGAGACTCGGATCACCTAAGCCACCAGCTTCAAGGCATTAAACTGGATGAAGTATCTACACCAATGGTGTCACCAGGAGCCATGAAAAGGAGCAGAACAAGGGCACTCTTCCACAAATCAGTTTGTGGGTAGACAAGCTCCTAGAAGATCATCGACAAAGAGCATTGGGCCAAGAGTACAAGGAAGAGTCCAAAGGCTTCTCAACAATGCAAAGGACTCCAGAGACTTGGGCTCTCGTGGCAAATGAGGTCAGGGCCCAACAATTCATAACCCTACTCCAAGTCGAAGACTAGGAGCTAGGCGCATGCATGCCACAAGGTCGGCCACCTTCCATTTCTTGGCTGAAAGATAAGAATGGTAAGTTTTCAATTATATACTTGCCTTTTCTATTTTGCAGGGTAGGAATAGTAAGTTTTACATTTTTGAGTCAAGAAAAATTTAGCTAGTTGTCCTTTTTCGGTTGTTTCTTTTTTGTAATTTTCCTTGTGCACTTTTGTAACTTTTGCATTTTTATTTTGAGTCGACCCTAGAAGGTCAAGGATGCCGAGCATATCAATACGGCTCCTTCAGCATTGTATTTCGACAACTTTTGATATTAATAAAGATAGAACTTTCTTCCTAAGAGTTTTCTCCTAAAGCTCTTGCACTTAGAACTCTAGTTGAGACCAGCCCTCCTAGCTTCTAAGTTCTGTTTTATCACGAGGTTCATCACCCCTCGTGTGGTTCATTTCACTTCACCATCCAATACCCACCAGAAAACCCCCATCCAAAAGCCTAAAGCTGAGTTTCTCGCCTAATCTTCTCCAAGCAGCCCGTGAGTTTTACGGCCTTGATTCAAGGCTTGTATCACATGACAAGGAGCAGAACAAGGGCACTCTTCCATAAATTCATCTTGTGGGTAGACAAACTCCTAGAAGATCATCAACAATGAGCATTGGGCCAAGAGCACAAGGAAGAGTCCAAAGGCTTCTCAATATTGCAAAGGACTCCAGAGACTTGGGCTCTCGTGGCAAAAGAGGTCAAAGCCAAACAATTTGTAACCCTACTCCAAGTTGAAGACTAGGATCTAGGCACGTGCATGCCACAAGGTCGGCCACCTTCCATTTCTTGGCCGAAAGGTAAGAATCGTAAGTTTTCAATTATATACTTGCCTTTTCTGTTTTGCAAGGTAGGAATTAGTAGTTTTCGATTTTTAAGTCAAGAACAATTTAGGTAGTTGTCCTTTTTCGGTTATTTCCTTTTTGTAATTTTCCTTATGCACTTTTGTAAATTTAACATCTTTATTTTGGGTCGACCCTTGAAGGTCAAGGCTGCCGAGCATATTAACAAGGCTCCTTCATCATTGTAGTTCGACAACTTTTTGATTATTAATAAAGAGAGCACTTTTTCCCTACGAGTTTTTCTACTAAAACTCTATCGCTTAGAACCCTAGTTGAGACCAGCCATCTTAGCTTCTAAATTGTGATTTATCACGAGGTCTTCTGATACAAGTCTCGATTCAAGGCTTATATGCACGTGGGCTGTTTGGAGAAGGTTAGGTGAGAAACTCGACCTTAGACTTCTTGGATAGGGGTTTTTTGGTTGGTATTCGATGGAAAGGTGAAGTGAACCACACGAGAGATGATGAACCTCGTGATAAATCACAAACTTAGAGCTAGGAGGACTGGTCTCAACTAGATTCTAAGCGCACAAGATTCTTAGAGAGAAAACTTGTTGGAAGAAAGTTCTACTTTATTAATATCAAAAAGGTTGTCGAACTACAATGCTGGAAGGAGCCTTATTAATATGCTAGACAGCTTGACCTTCTAGGGTAGACTCAAAGAAAGAAAAGGAAAGATTACAAAAGTGCACAAATGGAAAATGTACAAAAGTGCATAACCGAAAAAGGACCTATTCCTAAAATGTCTTTGACTCAAAAATGTAAATAATCTAGATCCTACCCTGCAAAAAAAAAGAAGCAAATATTCGAATTGAAAACTTACCTTACTTACCTCACGGCCAAGAAATGGAAGGTGGCCGTCCTTATGGCATGCACGCGCCTTGCTCCTAGTCTTTGACTTGGAGTAGGGTTAGGAATCTTTTGGCCCTGACCTCTCTTGCCACTAAAGCCCAAGTCTCTGAAGTCCCTTGCATTGTTGAGAAGCCTTTAGACTCTTCTTTGCACTTCTGGCTCATTGTCCTTAGTCGATCTTCCTCTAGGAGCTTGTCGACCCATAAGCTGAACTTAAGGAAGAGTGCTCTTGATCTGCTCCTTGTCATTGCTCCTGGTGGAACTACTGGTGTAGAGACTTCCTCTAGATGCATGTCCTGAAGCTGGTAGCTTATCTGGTCCGAGTCTCCTTGTGTAGAAGTTGAAATGCTCGTGTACTCGGCTGGATCGGCTGTACTGGCTGGACTGTGCGAGGTACTGGCCGGAATGCCTTCTGGACCGGCCAAGTTGATCCCGGAGTCGGTGGCATCACCAATGGGACCGGCGGTGTCATCCACGTTGCCACCAATTGTGCCGGAGGCTTGGGCCTATCCGCCGGCAATGCTGATCGGTCTGGTCCTGTTGGTCGAGGGTCCGGCGGTACCGCTTGGGCCGGCAGACGTGCCAAATGGACCGCCTGTCTCAGGCAAGCTTCCTGGTCAGCCAGTCTGGTCTCCTGGCCGGACATACGACCTGATGTTCCCATCATCTTCCATCCCTCGTGTGGTTTACTTCACCCCACCACTAAATATCCACCAGAAAACCCCTATCCAGGAGCCTAAGGCCGAGTTTCTCGCCTAATCTTCTCCAAAAAGTCCACGAGTGTTATGGCTTTGATTCAAGTCTTGTATCACCATGTCTCATATCCATTAGAATCATCTACATCGGATAAGTATTGGTCATAGTCCGGTTGATAGAAGCCTTGAATCAAGGCCGTAACACGCGTGGGCTGCTTGGAGAAGATTAGGCGAGAAACTTGGCCTTAGGCTTCTGGATGGGGGGTTTCTGGTGGGTATTGGAAGGAGAGGTGAAGTGAACCACACGAGGGGTGATGAACCTCGTGATAAATCACAACTTAGAAGCTAGGAGGGCTGGTCTCGACTAGGGTTCTAAGCGCACGGGCTTTATGAGAAAAACTCTTAAGAAAAAAAGTTCTATCTTTATTAATATCAAAAAGTTGTCGAACTACAATGCTGAAGGAGCCTTGACCTTCTACGGTCTACTCAAATTAAAAATGGAAAAATTACAAAAGTGCACAAGGAAAATTACAAAAAGGAAGTAAACGAAAAAGGACAACTACCTAAATTTTTCTTGTCTCAAAAATGTAAAACTACTAATTCCTACCCTGCAAAACAGAAAAGGCAAATATATAATTAAAAACTTACCATTCTTACCTTTCGGCCAAGACATGGAAGGTGGCTGACCTTGTGGCATGCACGCGGCTAGCTCCTAGTCTTCGACTTGGAGTAGGGTTATGAATTTTTGGGCCTTGGCCTCTTTTGCGACAAAAGCCCAAGTCTCTAGAGTCCTTTGTAATGTTGAGAAGACTTTGGACTCATCCTTGTACTCTTGGCCCAATGCTCCTTGTCGATGATCTTCTAGGAGCTTGTTTACCCACAAACTGAACTTGTGGAAGAGTGCCCTTGTTCTGCTCCTTGTCATGGCTCCTGGTGGCACCACTGGTGTAGAGACTTCATCCAGGTTCATGCCTTTAAGCTGGTAGCTTAGCTGATCCAAGTCTCCTTGTGTAGATGTGGAAACGGTGGTGCAATCGGCTGAATCGGCTGGACTGTGCGAGGAGTTGGCCGAGTTGTAATCGGAGCAGGTCAGATTGATTTCTGAGCCGGCAGCGTCACCAGTTGGGCCTCTTCGCCGGAAAAGTTGGCCAGCCCGGCCCGGCCGATCATAGGGCAGGCGGTACCACTTTGGCTGGCCAACGCGCCAAATGGCCTGGCTGTCTCGGGCAAGCATTCTGGTCGGCCATTCTGGTCTTTTGGTTGGCCAGACGATCTGATTCCCTCATCACTGGTGGTTCTGGTTCAAGGTTGTCTCCATATGATTCTTCCCTAAAATCAGTCTCCCAATACTCTTGGTTCCATGAGTCTTCGGCTTAGTAACACTCGCTGGTGCGTAGGTAGTGATCATAGTCGTTGTCTAGACTACAATCAGTTTGTGGTATGCTCATAATGTCTTCTTCTTCATCATAGTGCTCCATCATTAAATTTTGTACCTTGCACGACAATAAGAAGAGATATCAAGCCCAAATCAACAAATAAGGAAACTACACTCTAGTGAATATATGATATTGACACATAAGTAGTAGTAAAAGGAAAATCGATACAAGTAAATATTTTGAATTTTTTTGTTTTTGTTTCTTTTGGAAACTAACTTTAAAGAAAACTAAAAGACAATTTGTTTTGGGTTTTTGATATTTTAAATTAATTTAGGATGAAAAAAATATTCTATGAATCTTTCTTTTTTTAACTTTACTAGTAACTAAATTCGAAAATAACAAATGAGTGATGCATATATTTTTGGTTTTTTTTATGATGAACGAAATTAAGTAAACATTAAATACAATTTTTTTGAATTGGTTTTAGATTTATATGAGAGGAGACAAAAAGAAATAACAAGAATCAACAAGAAACAATGCAAATAAAGAATAAGAACAAATATATTTTTTGGGTTTTTCGATAAGATGTAAATAACAAAATGCAAAACAAAATCATAAAAGATAAAGGATAAAGGTTGGATGAACACAACCTGGGATAGGAGCTTTTAGCTCTGATACCAAATGATGTAAGATTGAATATCAATCTCACAAGCGGTACGGCTGTGACTCGCAAGACCGAGAATCTCTCTTGCCTTAAACGGGCAAGGAAACTAAAAGAAGTGAGTTTTGATCGAATCACACGATCAATGGTGAACCAAGGGAGTTTAAATCTCTCAAACTAACCTGGCCGTGGCTTCAATAGAAAGGAAGTGAATCACACACTTTATTTCTAAAGAAGAAGAATAAGATTCAAAGACCAAGTTTTGAAGAAAATACTTTGTATTCAAATTTAATTTCAATGGTGTTCTGTCCTTACAATGAGGTCTTACTGAGCTTATATAGTGCTCCTAGCAATGGTCCTAAACCTTAAAAGGAGAAAAGGAAATCATACATTTAAAATATATGGATGTTGGCCATTAATGTCTAGTTTGGCCAACAAGGAAAGTGTAGATGCTTGTATCTTGAGAGCTTTGGGCCAATGTAAGGTGTCTAGGTACATCCTATATGCTTTGGAAAGTTTTCAATACGTGCCCAAGTTGTAAGGAATAGAGATATTGCAATTTGAACACATTAAGTGCACTTCTGTCCATATATGGCAAGTCTTGGAGGAAATGGATTCGCCTGATCTTCTGGTGGCTAGTGCATCGTAGGTTGATTTTGGGTATCCTTAGGGCCTTAATAATATCTCCTGGACGCCATGTTTTGGTTTGCAAGTGATTAAACCAGTTGGTCATCTCACTTGCCATAAACGGCTCCAATCGGTTCATTTGAAGGCACGGATGGACCCGCCTAGTCCAAGGCATATTTGCACTTCTATAAGTGATTAAGGGAGCTCTTAGAAGTACCAAAAAGTCTCATGCTCTCCAAAGAAACGTTTGGAGAGTTTCATATAAGGAAAGTTCAAAATATGGTATGTTTCAAAAATTCCAACTTGATGTAGGGTGCATTAATGGATCTGGCCTGGTTTGGGGTGAGCTCCATGTCGCCGCGTGTCCTCTGTGAGTCAGGATTATAGGCTAGGTTTGGTCACGCTGGCCGCTTCTTGGTTAGGCTTGGTGATGAGGACATCAGGTCGTACATCCAGCCAGGAGACCAGACTGGCCGACCAGGAAGCTTGCCAAAGACAGCCGGACCATCTGGCACGCCTGCCGTCCCAAGCAGTACCGCCGGACCCTCGACCACAAGGACCAGAGCAACCAGCATTGCCGGCGGAGAGGCCCAAGCTTCTGGCACACTTGGTGGCGACGTGGATGACACCGCTGGTCCCTCTGGTGATCCCGCTAACTCCGGGATCAACTTGGCCGATCCTGAAGGCATTCCGGCCAGTACCTCAGACAATCCAGCCGGTACAGCCGATCCAGCCGAGTACACGCGCATTTCCACTTCTACATAAGAGGACTCGGACCAAATGAGCTACCAGCTTCAGGACATGCACCTAGAGGAAGTATCTACACCAGTGGTACCTCAAGGAGCAGAGACAAGAAGCAGATCAAGGGAACTATTCCACAAATTCAGCTTATGGGTCGACAAGCTCCTAGAGGAAGATCGACCAAGGAAAATGGGCCAAATGTGCAAGGAAGAGTCCAATGGCTTCTCAACAACACAAGGGACATCAGAGACTTGGGCTTTAGTGGCAAGAGAGGTCAGGGCCCAAAGATTCTTAACCCTACTCCAAGTCGAAGACTAGGAGCAAGGCGCGTGCATGCCACAAGGACGGCCACCTTCCATTTCTTGGCCATGAGGTAAGTTAAGGTAAGTTTCAATTCAAATATATGCCTCTTTCTGTTTTGCAGGGTAGGGTCTAGAATATTTACTTTTATTGAGTCAAAGACATTTTAGGAATAGGTTCTTTTTCGATTATACACTTTTGTATCTTTTCCTTTTGTGCACTTTTGTAAGTTTTCCTTTTCTTATTTGAGTCGACCCTAGAAGGTCAAGCTGTCAAGAATATTAATAAGGCTCCTTCCAGCATTGTATTTCGACAACCTTTTTGATATTAATAAAGATAGAACTTTTTCCCTAACAAGTTTTCTCTCAAGAATCTTGTGCGCTTAGAATCTAGTTGAGACCAGCCCTCCTAGCTCTAAGTTTGTGATTTATCACAAGGTTCATCACCCCTCGTGTGGTTCACTTCACCTTTCCATCGAATACCAACCCAAAAACCCCTATCCAAGAAGTCTAAGGTCGAGTTTCTCACCTAAACTTCTCCAAACAGCCCACGCGCATACATCCTTGAATCAAGGCTTGTATCACTTGGATTCATGAAGATACACCCATGTATCCTTTTGCGCATATTTGGCCGCCTTTGTGTTCCTTGGGCCGGCCGGGCTGGGCAGTTGGTCAGGGTTGTGCCGATGACCACATCAGGTTGGCTCAAGAAATGGACAAAAATTTGATTAAGGCATTTCTGAATGATAAGACCGAGTATCAAACTTCAGAAAATGGAAAAATACTAGTTAATGGCCAAGTATGTGTTCCGAACGATAAAGAATTTTGGGAAGAAATCTTGATGGAAGCTGATACAAGCCTTGATTCAAGGATGTATGCGCGTGGGCTGTTTGTAGAAGATTAGGTGAGAAACTCAACCTTAGGCTTCTGGATAGGGGTTTTCTGGTTGGTAAACGATGGAAGGGTGAAGTGAACCACACGAGCGGTGATGAACCTCGTGATAAATCACAAACTTAGAGCTAGGAGGGCTGGTCTCAACTAGGTTCTAAGCGCACAAGTCTCTCTTGAGAGAAAGCTCGTAGGGAAAAAGTTCTACTTTATTAATAATCAAAAAGGTTGTCGAACTACAATGCTGGAAGGAGCCTTATTAATATGCTCGACAGCTTGACCTTCTAGGGTCGACAAATAAAGAAAAAGGAAAGTTTACAAAAGTGCACAAAGGAAAAGATACAAAAGTGCATAACCGAAAAAGGACCTATTCCTAAAATGTTCTTGACTCAAAAATGTAAACAATCTAGATTCTACCCTGCAAAACAGAAAGAGGCATATATTCGAATTGAAACTTAAATTACTTACCTCACGGCCAAGAAATGGAAGGTGGTCATCCTTGTGGCATGCATGCGCCTTGCTCCTAGTCTTCGACTTGGAGTAGGGTTAGGAATCTTTGGGCCTTGGCCTCTCTTGCCACTAAAGCCCAAGTCTCTGAAGTCCCTTGTGTTGTTGAGAAGCTTTGGACTCTTTTGTATTTTTGGCCCGTTGTCCTTAGTCGATCTTCCTCTAGTAGCTTGTTGACCCATAGGCTGAATTTGTGGAAGAGCGCCCTTGATCTGCTTCTTGTCATTGCTCCCTGAGGTACCACTGGTGTTGAGACTTCCTCTTAGTGCATGTCCTGGAGCTGGTAGCTCATTTGGTCCGAGTCCTCTTGTGTAGAAGTGGAAGTGCGCGTGTACTCGGCTGGATCGGCTGTACCGGCTGGATTGTGTGTGGTACTGGCCGGAATGACTTCAGGACCGGCCAAGTTGATCCCGGAGTCGGCGGTGTCATCAGAGGGACCGGCGGTGTCATCCACGTCCCCACCAAGTGTGCCAGAAGCTTGGGCCTCTCCGCCGCAATGTTGACCGGTCTGGTCCTATAGGTCGAGGGTCCGGCGGTACTGTCTGGTCCCGCAGGCGCGCCAGATGGTCCTGCTGTCTCGGGCAAGCTTCCTGGTCGGCCAGTCTGGTCTCCTGGCTGGATGTACGACCTGATGTCCTCATCATTCCCTCCCTCTTCAGTAGGTTTTGTCCTCAAAACTGGATCATCTGCATGGAAAGGGCCAAGTCAGTAACATTGAACGTATTGGACACATTAAACTCACCTGGAAGCTCGATCCGTAGGCGTTGTTGTTGATCCTCTCGAGCACTCTGAATGGTCCATCTCCTCTTGGTGCTAGCTTGGAACTCCTTAGGTTTGGGAACCTCTCCTGCCGAGGTGTAGCCACACCCAATCGCCTGGTTGAAAGATCACCTCCTTTCTTCCCTTGTTGGCATGAGTCACGTACTGTCCGGTCCTCTTCTCCAAGTTTTCTGCTACCTTCTGGTGTAGCCTCCTTATGAACTCTGCTTTGGATGCTCCGTTGAGGTTGGTCATCTCAGCTGGTGGCAGTGGTGTTTGCTCCAGTGGGGTGAGAGGGTTGAAGCCGGATACCACTTCAAATGGTGTCTTCTTGGTTGCTGAGTGCACGGCTCGGTTGAGAACTCAATGAATGGCAGGCACTCCACCCAAGTCTTTAGGTTCTTCCCTAGTGTAGTTCTGAGAAGAGTTGATAGTGTCCTGTTGACAACTTCAGTTTGGCCATCGGTTTGAGGATGGCAAGTGGTTGAGAAGAGTAGCTTGCCTAGCTTTCTCCAAAGGGTCCTCCAGAAATGGCTGAGGAACTTGGTGTCCCTGTCTGATACGATGGTCCTTGGCACTCCATGAAGCCGATTATCTCCCTGAAGAACAGCTCAGCTGTTTGTGTGGCATCATTGACATTGGCACATGGGATGAAATGTGCCATCTTGGAGAATCTGTCAAAGATTGCATCTAGAACAAAATCCATCGAGATGTCCACCCATGGATGTGTTGGTATGGGCAGTGGGAGATACAACCCGTGAGGTTGCACTCTGGACTTTGCCTTCTTGCAAGTGGTGCATCTTGCACAATGTGCTTCTACTGTCCTCTTGATGTGTGGCCAGTAGAAGTGCTCCTTGACCACTGCTACAGTCTTGTCGACACCAAAGTGGCCCATGAGTCCTCCTCCATGAGCTTCTCGGATGATAAGCTTCCTTAGTGATCCTTGTGGTATGCACAGCCTTCTTTCTCGGAACAAGAATCCTCATGGATGTAGGATTTGCCATGACTCCCTGTGCTACACTCCTTGTAGCTCTCAGCAAGGTCAGGATCATCCTTGTATAGATCCTTGATGTGCTCGAATCCTAGGACCTTTGCTCCATGGTTGATATCAAGGCAAACCTCCTTGATAGTGCATCGGCTACCACATTATCTTTGCCCTTCTTGTACTTGATGATGTACAGGAAGGTCTCTATGAACTCCATCCACCTGGCATGTCTCCTCTTGAGATTGGTTTGCCCTCTGAGGTGTTTGAGAGTCTCATGATCAGTGTGGATCACAAACTCCTTGGACAGCAAGTAATGCTGCCAAGACTCCAATGCTCGGACAAGGGCATAAAGCTCCTTGTCATAAGTGGGGTAGTTCAGTGAGGCACCACCTAGCTTCTCACTGAAGTATGCCACTGGTCTCCTTCCTTGGGTTAGCACTGCTCCTATGCCTATTCCAGAGGTATCACACTCCACTTCAAACGTCTTGTTGAAGTCGGGAAGGACTAACACTGGTGCGCGTGTAAGGCTGTCCTTCAAGGCCTTGAATGCCTTCTCCTGAGCTTCTCCCGAGCTGAATCCCACGTTCTTCTTCACTACTGCCGTCAGTGGTGAGGCAATACTGCTGAAGTTGGGCACGAATCTCCTATAGAAGCTGGCCAGTCCGTGGAAGCTCCTTACTTGGCTGATGTTTCCTGGTGTTGGCCATTCTTGTATGGCTCGAATCTTCTTCTCATCAACCTGTAGGCCCTGTGAACTCACAACAAAACCTAAAAAGACAAGCTTATCAGTACAAAAGGTGCACTTCTTGAGATTGGCATAAAGCTCTTCTTGTCGAAGGGTTTTAAGTACCATCTCAAGATGTGTGAGGTGTTCCCATAGGCACTTACTATAAACCAAAATGTCATCAAAGTAAACTACTACAACTTACTGATGTACGCCCTAAGAACTTGGTTCATAAGGCGCATGAAGGTGCTTGGGGCATTAGTCAAGCCAAATGGCATGACTGTCCACTCGTAGAGCCCTTGCTTTGTCTTGAAAGCAGTCTTCCACTCATCACCTTCCTTCATTCTTACCTGGTGGTATCCACTTTGAGGTCTATCTTGAGAAGACCGTGGCTCCACTCAGCTCATCTAGCATGTCATCCAGTCGTGGTATTGGATGCCTATACTTGACTGTGATGTTGTTGATTGCTCGGCAGTCCACGCATTACGCCAAGTCCCATCCTTCTTGGGCACTAGTAGCACTGGTACAGCACATGGACTGAGGCTCTCGAACATATCCTTTCTCCAGGAGCTCCTTGACTTGCTTCTCAAGCTCCTTGACTCCTCTGGACTCATCCGTAGGCTGGCCGGTTGGGCAGGCCTGCTCCGGGCACTAGATCAATCTGGTGTTCTATGCCACGAAAGGAGGCAAGCCTGCTGGTATCTCCTCTGGAAATACATCCTGGAATTTGTTGAGGAAAGTTGCCACTTCAGGAGGTAGCTCTACCTGTCCCTGTTCTATGCTCAACACTTCCTTGAAAACCATTAGTAACATTAAATCCTTCGAGGCTAAAGCTCTCCGGACATGACTTGGTTGAATAAGAAAATTAGACTTGACAAGTTTCTTTTCCTTACTAATTTGGAGTTGTAGCTCATGTACTTGGGCAGGTGTAAGAGGAGCTAGGCTGACCTTTCTCTTGTCATGCACGAAGGTGTAGAGATTGGTTCTGCCATCATGCCTGGTCTCTTTGTCAAACTGCCAGGGTCTTCCTAGCAGAAGATGGCCAGCTTGCATGGGCACCACGTCGCACGCGACCTGGTCTTGGTACTTGCCCACACTGAATGGCACA
>CM032162.1:19279180-19299302 GCA_018901935.1 Pugionium cornutum | reverse complement strand
GTAGGCTGGCCGGTTGGGCAGGGCTGCTCCGGGCACTAGATCGATCTGGTGTTCTATGCCACGTAAAGGAGGCAAGCCTGCTGGTATCTCCTCTAGAGACACATCCTGGAACTTGTTGAGGAGAGTTGCTACCTCAGGAGGTAGCTCTACCTGTTCCTGTTCTATACTCAAGATTTCTTTGAAGACCATTAGTAACATGAAATCCTTGAGGCTAAAGCTCTCCGGACATGACTTGGTTGAATAAGAAAATCAGATTTAATGAGCTTCTTTTCCTTACTCATTTGCTGTTGAAGCTCATGTACCTGGGCAGGTGTAAGAGGAGCCAAGCTGACCTTTCTTTTGTCATGCACAAAGTGTAGAGATTGGTTCGGCCATCATGCCTGGTCTCTTTGTCAAACTGCCATGGTCTTCCTAGCAGATGATGGCCAGCTTGCATGGGCACCACGTCGCACACGACTTGGTCCTGGTACTTTCCCACACTGAATGGCACAGTGACTTGCTCATGGATCTTGAGCTCCACCTTGTCATCTAGCCATCTCAGTCTATATGGTCGAGGATGCCTTGTCTCTCTAGACCTAGCTTATCAACCATATGCACTAGCAACGTTAGTGCAAGAACCACCATCTATGATGAGGTTACATACCTTCCTTGCCCTTGATGGTGCAACGGCTGTGGAAGATGTTCTCCCTTTGGATGGTCTCTGAAGGATCCACCATTGCACTGAGGATGCGTCTAGTGACCAGCACTTCCCCACATCAGGGTACTCAATGTCACCATACTCCTTCTTCATAGTCCTCTTCATCTTGGGACTCATATTCTCAGCCTCCGTAATCAGCATGACCCGGTTGTTTGGGCACTCCTTGAGATGTGTCCGACCCTACATGAAACAAGTGATGTCACGTGATCTTTGAGGGTTAGAAGACTTACCAGGCTCTCTCTGGTCACGGGTGGGTTCAGGAGGCTTGCTCTTGAACCTTGACTCGATCTCTACACTTTTGCCTTTGTCCACTGTCTTAGGCATGTTGCTTGGTGCCCAAGGTGTCTTAGGTTTGCTGAGGATGTTTTGGCTCTTACGTTTGATGTGCTGTTCAGCTTGCACAGATAGGTAGAACAAGTCCTTGAAGTCGTTGTAGATTTGCCTTTCCACCTTGCTGCTGATCCTTTCTTGGAGTCCATCCAAGAATTGCGCCATCAATGCTTCTTCATCATCATTGAGCTCCAATCTGTTCCTTAACCTCTCGAACTCTTCATAGTACTCCTCTACTGATCTGGTACCCTGCTTAAGAGTACGAAAACGACGTTGCAAGTCTCTATGAAAGTAAGGTGGAACAAACCTTTGTTGCATGAGGTCTTTCATGTCGACCCATGAGTCTATGGGCCTCATTCTCTTCCTCCTTCTGTCAGATACCTCACGATCCCACCAGATGAGGGCATTGTCCGTGAGTTGTGCTACTGCCATTGAGACTCTCCTAGGTCCTGGTTGGTTGTAGTGATCAAAGATATGATCCATTCTCTTCTCCCAATCTAGGTAAGCCTCGGGGTCTACTTTTCCTGCAAAAGTTGGAGGAGTTAGTTTAACATCAGGATGAATTACCCGGTTATGGGTGTGTTCATCTCCATCCTCATGTCGTCTAGGGGGCATTCTTGGTCTCTGGTGTAGACCATATGGCTCAAAGCCATCATCTTCTGCCTCTGGTTGCCGTGGAGGTCCTCTCGGCCTATGGTGATAGTTATGAGGTTGTGTCCTCATCTCCATCTGGCTGGGGTTCCTCCTGTTCGTGCGTGTCCTAAGGTGCTCAGGACCCTCAGGACGGTCTTGCTCAGCTCTCACGTGCCTTATGGCCTGGAATCTCACCGGTCTTTCCACGCTCCAACCTCTCGCCTATGGATGCGAGTTGTGTTTGGAGTGTTGGGAACATGGCCATCATGGCTTCGGTGGCTTCTCTATTTTCTTATGCCATTGTGCTACAAAGAAAGAAGACAAGTTAGGATGCTCCTAAATTATTAGGAGGGTTTTCTTTTTATAAGGATTCGAAAATTTGCAAAAAGGAAAAAATCTGGGAATTGGAAATTCAAAAAAGTGAAGATTTGAAAAAAAGGAAACTTTCTTGACAACTTTTGCTAGCTGTCCAATTCGAATTCTTTTTGTATTTTTCCTATTTTCTTTTTTTTTTCTTTTTTAATTTAACTTAAAAATAAAGGAAATATGATTTAAAAAAAGGAAAACATGAATGGTAATGCAAAAGTGAATCTAAACCCTAGTGATACACGTAGAAGGCTTGGTAATGGTAATGCACTCGGTTTGGAGTTTGGTGTTTTTTTTTTTTCTTGAATGCGACTTAAACTAATGCAAGAACTAAAAACGAAACAAGCTAAAGGATAGAAACAACCTGGTTTAGGAGCTTTAAGCTCTGATACCAAAATGATACAAGTCTTGATTCAAGGATGTATGCGCGTGCGCTGTTTGTAGAAGATTAGGTGAGAAACTCAACCTTAGGCTTCTGGATAGGGGTTTTCTGGTTGGTAAACGATGGGAAGGTGAAGTGAACCACACGAGGGGTGATGAACCTCGTGATAAATCACAAACTTAGAGCTAGGAGGGCTGGTCTCAACTAGGTTCTAAGAGCACAAGCTTCTTGAGAGAAAAACTTGTAGAGAGAAAATTCGCACATTATTAATATCAAAAGGTTGTCGAACTACAATGCTGGAAGGAGCCTTATTAATATGCTCGACAGCTTGACCTTCTAGGGTCGACTCAAATAAGAAAAGGAAAACTTACAAAAGTGCACAAAGGAAAAGATACAAAAGTGTATAATCGAAAAAGGACCTATTCCTAAAATGTCTTGACTCAAAAGTAAATATTCATCCTACCCTGCAAAACAGAAAGAGGCATATATATTCAATTGAAACTTACCTTATCTTACCTCATTGCCAAGAAATGGAAGGTGGCCGTCCTTGTGGCATGCACGCGCCTTGCTCCTAGTCTTCGACTTGGAGTAGGGTTAAAATCTTTGGGCCCTGACCTCTCTTGCCACTAAAGCCCAAGTCTCTGATGTCCCTTGTGTTGTTGAGAAGCCATTGGACTCTTCTTTGCACTTTTGGCCCATTGTCATTAGTCGATCTTCCTCTAAGAGCTTGTCAACCCATAAGCTGAATTTGTGGAAGAGTGCCCTTGATCTGCTTCTTGTCATTGCTCCTTGAGGTACCACTGGTGTAGAGACTTCCTCTAGGTGCATGTCCTGGAGCTGGTAGCTCATTTGGTCCGAGTTTTCTTGTGTAGAAGTGGAAATGCGCGTGTACTCGGCTGGATCGGCTGTACCCCGCTGGATTGTGCGCGGTACTGGCCGGAATGCCTTCAGGACCGCCCAAGTTGATCCCAGAGTTGGCGGCATCACCAGAGGGACCGGCGGTGTCATCCACGTCACCACCAAGTGTGCTGGAAGCTTGGGCCTCTACGCCGGCAATGCTGGTTGCTCTGGTCCTTGTGGTCGAGGGTCCGGCGGTACTGCTTGGGCCGGCAGGTGTGCCAGATGGTCCGGCTGTCTCGGGCAAGCTTACTGGTCGGCCAGTCTGGTCTCCTGGCTGGATGTACGACCTGATGTCCTCATCAGGATGAGTTACTTGGTTGTAGGTGTATTCATCTCCATCCTCATGTTTTCTGGGAGGCATTCTTGGTCTCTGGTGATGACCATATGGCTCGAAGCCATCGCCTTCTTCTTCTGGTCGCTGTGGAGGTCCTCTCGGCCTAGGGTGACAGTCATTAGGCTGTGCGTCCTCATCTCCATCCGGCTGGGGCTCCTCCTGTTCGTGACGTGTCCTACGGTGCTCAGGACCCTCAGCACGGTCTTGCTCAGCCCTCACGTGCCTTATGGCCTGGAATCTCACAGGCCTCTCCACGCGCTCCAACCTCTCGCTGATTGATGCGAGTTGAGTTTGGAGGGTGGTGAACATGGCCATCATGGCCTCGGCTGCATCTCGATTTTCTTCTGCCATTGCGCACTACAAAAGAAAGGAACAAGTTACTCTGCTCCTAAAATCGATTAGGAGGATTTCGTATATAGAAGAATTCGAAAAAATGCTAAAAGGAAAAAACTGGGAAAAAGGAAAATTCGAAAAAATAGAAAGTTGAAAAAAATGGAAACTTTCTTACAACTAGTGCTAGCTGTTCTTTTGTTTTTACTAATAATGGAATTATGATTTAAGCAAAAAGGAAAGATGGAAATTACAATGCAAGAATGAATCTAAACCCTAGTGATGCACGTAGAATCTAGATGCACTCGGTTTGGGAGTTTGATGTATTTTTTTTTCTTAAATGCGACTTAAACTAATGCAAGAACTAGAAACAAAACTAATTAAAGGATAGAAACAACCTGGTTTAGGAGCTTTAAGCTCTGATACCAAAATGATACAAGCCTTGATTCAAGGATGTATGCGCGTGGGCTGTTTGGAGAAGTTTAGGTGAGAAACTCGACCTTAGACTTCTTGGATAGGGGTTTTTGGGTTGGTATTTGATGGAAGGGTGAAGTGAACCACATGAGGGGTGATGAACCTCGTGATAAATCACAAACTTAGAGCTAGGAGGGCTGGTCTCAACTAGGTTCTAAGCGCACAAGTCTCTTGAGAGAATAACTTGTTGAAAGAAAATTTGATCTTTATTAATTATCAAAAAGGTTGTCGAACTACAATGCTGGAAGGAGCCTTATTAATATGCTCGACAGCTTGACCTTCTAGGGTCGACTCAAGAAAGAAATGGAAAATTTACAAAACTGCACAAATGGAAAACGTACAAAAGTGCATAACCAAAAAAGACCTATTCCTAAAATGTATTTGACTCAAAATGTAAATAATCTAAATCCTACCCTGCAAAACAGAAAGAGGCAAATATCCAATTTGAAAACTTACCTTTCTTACCTCACTGCCAAGAAATGGAAGATGGCCGTCCTTGTGGCATGCACGCGCCTTGCTCCTAGTCTTCGACTTGGAGTAGGGTTAGGAATCTTTGGGCCCTGACCTCTCTTGCCACTAAAGCCCAAGTCTCTGAAGTCCCTTGCATTGTTGAGAAGCCTTTGGACTCTTCTTTGCACTCTTGGCCCAATGTTCTTTTTCGATCATCCTCTAGGAGCTTGTCAACCCACAAGCTGAACTTGTGGAAGAGCGCCCTTGATCTGCTCCTTGTCATTGCTCTTGGTGGCACCACTGGTGTAGAAACTTCATCTAGATGCATGTCTTGAAGCTGGTAGCTTATCTGGTCCGAGTCTCTTTGTGTAGATGTTGAAATTGATGTGCAATCGGCTGGATCGGCTGTACTAGCTAGACTGTGCGAGGTATTGGCCGAATTGTCATCGGAGCTGGCCAAGTTGATTCCAGAGCTGGCGGCATCACCAATTGAGCCGGCGGTGTCATCCACGTCACCGCCAGTTAGGCCGGAGGTTTGGGCCTCTCCGCCAAAAATGTTGGTCGGTCCGGCCTAGCTGGTCGAAGGCCCGGCGGTACCGCTTGGGCTGGCAGACGCGCCAAATGGCCCGGCTGTCTCAGGCAAGCTCCCTGGTCAGCCAGTCTGGTCTCCTGGCCGGCCATACGAACTGATGTCTCCATCACTCTCTTAGGGCCTGGTTGGTTGTAATGATCGAAGATGTGATCCATCCTCCTCTCCCAATCTAGATAGGCCTCGGGGTCTATTTTTCCTGCAAAACTAGGAGGTGTTAGTTTAACATCATCATTATTTACCCGGTTGTAGGCGTAATCATCTCCATCCTCATGATGTGTAGGGGGCATCCTTGGTCTCTGGTGATGACCATAGGGCTCGTAGCCATTGCCCTCCGCTTCTGGTTGCCGTGGATGTCCTCTTGGCCTAGGGTGATAGCCGTGAGGCTGTGCGTCCTCATCTCATCTGGCTGGGGCTCCTCCTGTTCGTGCCGTGTCCTAGGGTGTTTAGGACGCTCAGCATGGTCTTGCTCAGCCCTCACGTGCCTTATGGCCTGGAATCTCACCGGCCTCTCCACGCGCTCCAACCTCTCGCCGATTGATGCGAGTTGTGTTTGGAGGGTGGTGAACATGGCCATCATGGCCTCGCTTGCATCCTGATTTCCTTTTGCCATTGTGTGTTACAAGAAAGAAACAAGTTATTCTGCTCCTAAAATTCGATTAGGAGGATTTTCTTTTATAGGAAAAGTTGTAACTAGATAAAAAGGAAAAACTGTAAAAAAATGGAAAAAGTAAAAAGAAAACTTTGCTAGTAATTAATGCCAAAAAATGCTATTTGTTTTTGGTCGATTTTTCTTTTGTTATTTTTCTATTTTTTGGTTTTGCTTTATAATTTAACTTAATCATAATGGAAATATGCTTAAACAGAAAAGGAAAAACGGATTGCAATGTAAAGAATGATTGTATAACCTAGTGATGCACGTAGGAGCTAGATGCACTTGGTTTGAACTTAGATGTTATTTTTTTTATTTTCTTTGAATGAAAATTAAACTAATACAAGAACTGGAAACAAGACTAAGTATAGGATAGAAACAACCTGGTTTTAGGAGCTTTAAGCTCTGATACCAAAATGATACAAACCTCGAATCAAGGCTGTACGCACGTGGGCTGTTTGGAGAAGATTATGTGAGAAACTCGACCTTAGGCTTCTGCATGGGAGTTTTCTATTTGGTAATGGATGGAAGGGTGAAGTGAACAACACAAGGGGTGATGAAACTCGTGATAAATCACACACTTAAAAGCTAGGAGGGCTGGTCTCGACTAGGGTTCTAAGCGCACAAGTCTCTTGAGAGAAAAAGTTGTAGGAAGAAAATTTGATCATTATTAATATCAGAAAAAGGTTTTCGAACTACAATGCTGACGGAGCCTTATTAATATTCTCGGTAGCTTGACCTTCTAGGGTCGACTCAATAAAGAAAAATGGAAAACTTACAAAAGTGCACAAAAGGAAAAATTACAAAAAGGCAATAACCGAAAAGGACTTCTACCTAAATTTTCTTTGACTCAAAAATGTAAACATTCTAAATCCTACCCTGAAAAACAGAAAAAGGCAAGTATATAATTTGAAAACTTACCATTCTTACCTTTCGGCCAAGAAATGCATAACGGTCGAGGGTGCCTTGTCTTCTCTATACCTAGCTTATCAACCATGTACGCACTAGCAACGTTAGTGCAAGAACCACCATCTATGATGAGGTTACATACCTTGCCCTTGATGGTGCACCGGCTGTGGAAGATGTTCTCCCTTTGAATGGTCTCCGAGGGATCTACCCTTGCACTGAGAATACGTCTACTGACCAGCACTTCCCCCACATCAGGGTACTCAATGTCACCATATTCTCCTTCTGGTTCATAGTCCACGTCATCATGGGATTCATACTCTCAAGCTTCCGTAATCAGCATGACCCGGTTGTTTGGGCACTCCCTTGAGATGTGTCCGCGACCCCTACACTTGAAGCAAGTGATGTCACGTGATCTTTGAGGGTTGGAGGACTTACTAGGCCCTCTCTGGTCACTGGTTGGCTCAGGAGGCTTGCTCTTGAACCGTGACTCGATCTCTATGCTCTTGCATTTGTCTATGGGCTTGGGGATATTGCTTGGTGCCCAAGGCGTCTTAGGATTGCTCCAGATGTCTTGGCTCTTACGCTTGATGTGCTGCTTAGCCTGGACAGATAGGTGGAACAAGTCCTTGAAGTCGTAGATTTATCTCTCCACCTTACGGCTGATTCTCTCCTGCAACCCATCTAAGAATTGTGCCATCAAAGCCTCCTCATCGTCATTGAGCTCCAGCCCGTTCCTTAGCCTCTCAAGCTCTTCAGAGTACTCCTCTACTGATATGGTACCCTGCTTAAAAGTACGAAAACGTTGTTGCAAATCTCTATGAAAATAAGGTGGAACAAACCTTTGTCTCATGAGATCTTTCATGTCGACCCATGAGTCTACGGGCCTCAATCTTTTCCTCCTTCGGTCAGACAGCTCACGATCCCACCATATGAGGGCATTGTCCGTGAGCTGGGCTACTGCCATGGAGACTCTCCTAGGGCCTGGTTGGTTGTAGTGATTGAAGATGTTATCCATCCTCCTCTCCCAATCAAGATAGGCTTCGGGGTCTACTTTTCCTGCAAAACTAGGTGTTAATTTGACATCAGGATGAGTTACCCAGTTGAGGCGTATTCATCTCCATCCTCATGATGTCTGGGAGGCATTCTTGGTCTCTGGTGATGACCATATGGCTCGAAGCCATCGCCTTCTGCCTCTGGTTTCCGTGGAGGTCCTCTCGGCCTAGGGAGATAGCCGTGAGGCTGTGCGTCCTCATCTCAATCCGGCTGGGGCTCCTCCTGTTCATGGCGTGTCCTAGGATGCTCAGGACCCTCAGCACGGTCTTGCTCAGCCCTCACGTGCCTTATGGCCTGGAATCTCACCGGCCTCTCCACAAGCTCCAGCCTCTCGCCGAATGATGCGAGTTGCGTTTGGAGGGTGGTGAACATGGCCATGATGGCCTCGGCTGCATCTCGATTTTCTTCTCCATTGCATACTACAAACGAAAGGAACAAGTTACTCTGCTCCTAAAATCAATTAGGAGGATTTCTTATATAGAAGAATTCGAAAAAATGCAAAAAGGAAAAACTGGAAAAAAAGGAAAATTCGAAAAAATAGAAAGTTGAATAAATGGAAACTTTCTAACAACTAGTGCTAGCTGTCTTCGTCGATTTCTTTTGGTGTTTTTCCTATTTTCTTTTTCTTTTCTTCCTAATTTAACTTAATAATAATGGAAATATGATTTAAGCAAAAAAGAAAAATGTAATTTGCAATGCAAGAATGAATCTAAGCCCTAGTGATGCACGTAGAAGCTAGATGCACTCGGTTTGGAGTTTGATGTTATTTTTCTTATTTTTCTTGAATGCGACTTAAAATAATGCAAGAACTAGAAACAAAACTAATTAAAGGATAGAAACAACCTGGTTAAGGAGCTTTAAGCTCTGATACCAAAACGATACAAGCCTCGATTCAAGGCTTATATGCACATGGGCTGTGTGGAGAAGATTAGGTGAGAAACTCAACCTTACGCTTCTGGATGGGGGTTTTATGGTTGGTAAAAGATAGAGGGGTGAAGTGAACCACACGAGGGGTGATGAACCTCGTGATAAATCACAAACTTAGAGCTAGGAGGGCTGGTCTCAACTAGGTTCTGTACAAGTCTCTTGAAAGAATAACTTGTAGAAAGAAAATTCGATCTTTATTAATTATCAAAAAGGTTGTCGAACTACAATGCTGGAAGGAGTCTTATTAATATGCTCGACAGCTTGACCTTCTAGGGTTGACTCAAAGAAAAGAAATGGCAAACTTACAAAAGTGCACAAATGGAAAACTTACACAAAGTGTATAACCGAAAAAGAACTTCTACCTAAAATGACTTTGACTCAAAAATGTAAATAATCTAAATCCTACCCTGCAAAACAGAAAAAGGCAATTATATAATTTGAAAACTTACCTTTCTTACCTTTCGGCCAAGAAATGGAAGGTGGCCGACCTTGTGGCATGCACGCGCCTAGCTCCTAGTCTTTGACTTGGAGTAGGATTACGAATCCTTGGCCCTTGACCTATCTTGCCACTAATGCCCACATCTCTGAAGTCCCTTGCATTGTGGAGAAGCCTTTGGGCTCTTCTTTGCACTCTTGGCCCACTGTTCCTTTTCGAGTATCTTCTAAGAGCTTGTTGACCCACAAGCTGAACTTGTAGAAGAGTGCCCTTGATCTGCTCCTTGTCATTGCTCCTGGTGGCACCACTGGTGTAGAGACTTCCTCTAGTTGCATGTCTTGAAGCTGGTAGCTTATCTGGTCCGAGTCTCCTTGTGCAGATGTTGAAATGGTGGTGCAATCGGCTGGATCGGCTGTACCGGCTGACTGTGCGAGGTACTTGCCGAAATGCCATCGGAGCCGGCCGAGTTGATCCAGGAGCTGGCGGCGTCACCAGTTGGACCGGCGGTGTCATCCACGTCGTCACCAGTTGGGCCGGAGGTTTGGGCCTCTCCACCGGAAATGTTGGTTGGTCCGGCCCGGCTGGTCGAAGGCCCGACGGTACCGCTTGGGCAGGTAGATGCACCAAATGGCCCGGCTGTCTCGGGCAAGCTTCCTGGTCGGCCAGTCTGGTCTCCTGGCCGTCCATACGACCTGATGTCCCCATCACTCTCCTAGGGCCTGGTTGGTTGTAATGATCGAAGATGTGATCCATCCTCCTCTCCCAATCTAGATAGGCCTCGGGGTCTATTTTTCCTGCAAAACTAGGAGGTGTTAGTTTAACATCATGATTATTTACCCGGTTGTAGGTGTAATCATCTCCATCCTCATGATGTGTAGGGGGTATCCTTGGTCTCTGGTGATGACCATAGGGCTCGTAGCCATTGCCCTCCTCTTCTGGTTGCCGTGGATGTCCTCTTGGCCTAGGGTGATAGCCGTGAGGCTGTGCATCCTCATCTCATCTGGCTGGGGCTCCTCCTGTTCGTGCCGTGTCCTAGGGTTTTTAGGACGCTCAGCATGGTCTTGCTCAGCCCTCACATGCCTTATGGCCTGGAATCTCACCGGCCTCTCCACGCGCTCCAACCTCTCGCCGATTGATGCGAGTTGTGTTTAGAGGGTGGTGAACATGGCCATCATGGCCTCGGTTGCATCCTGATTTCCTTTTTCCATTGTGTGTTACAAGAAAGAAAAAAGTTATTCTGCTCCTAAAATTCGATTAGGAGGATTTTCTTTTATAGGAAAAGTTGTAACTAGATAAAAAGGAAAAACTGTAAAAAAATGGAAAAAGTAAAAAGAAAACTTTGCTAGTAATTAATGCCAAAAAATGCTATTTGTTTTTGGTCGATTTTTCTTTTGTTATTTTTCTATTTTTTGGTTTTGCTTTATAATTTAACTTAATGATAATGGAAATATGCTTAAACAGAAAAGGAAAAACGGATTGCAATGTAAAGAATGATTCTATAACATAGTGATGCACGTAGGAGCTAGATGCACTAGGTTTGAACTTAGATGTTATTTTTTTTATTTTCTTTGAATGAAAATTAAACTAATGCAAGAACTGGAAACAAGACTAAGTATAGGATAGAAACAACCTGGTTTTAGGAGCTTTAAGCTCTGATACCAAAATGATATAAACCTCGAATCAAGGCTGTACGCACGTGGGCTGTTTGGAGAAGATTATGTGAGAAACTCGACCTTAGGCTTCTGCATGAGAGTTTTCTATTTGGTAATGGATGGAAGGGTGAAGTGAACAACACAAGGAGTGATGAAACTCGTGATAAATCACAAACTTAAAAGCTAGGAGGGCTGGTCTCGACTAGGGTTCTAAGCGCACAAGTCTCTTGAGAGAAAAACTTGTAGGAAGAAAATTCGATCATTATTAATATCAGAAAAAGGTTTTCGAACTACAATGCTGACGGAGCCTTATTAATATGCTCGACAGCTTGACCTTCTAGGGTCGACTCAAAGAAAAGAAATGGAAAACTTACAAAAGTGCACAAATGGAAAACTTACAAAAAGTGTATAACCGAAAAAGGACTTCTACCTAAAATGACTTTGACTCAAAAAATGTAAATAATCTAAATCCTACCCTGAAAAACAGAAAAAGGCAATTATATAATTTGAAAACTTACCTTTCTTACCTTTCGGCCAAGAAATGGAAGGTGGCCGACCTTGTGGCATGCACGCGCCTAGGTCCTAGTCTTTGACTTGGAGTAGGATTACGAATCCTTGGGCCTTGACCTCTCTTGCCACTAAAGCCCACGTCTCTGAAGTCCCTTGCATTGTGGAGAAGCCTTTGGGGTCTTCTTTGCACTCTTGCCCCACTTTTCCGTGTCGAGCATCTTCTAGGTGCTTGTTGACCCACAAGCTGAACTTGTGGAAGAGTGCCCTTGATCTTCTCCTTGTCATTGCTCATGGTGGCAACACTGGTGTAGAGACTTCCTCTAGATGCATGTCTTGAAGCTGGTAGCTTATCTGGTCTGAGTCTCCTTTTGCAGATGTTGAAATGGTGGTGCATTCGGCTGGATCGGCTGTACCGGCTGGACGTTGCGAGGTACTGGCCGAAATTTCATCTGATCCGGCCAAGTTGATCCCGGAGCCGGCAGCGTCACCAATGGGACCGGCGGTGTCATCCACGTCGCCACCAGTTGGGCCAGAGGTTTGGGCCTCTCCGCCGGAAATGTTTGTCGGTCCAAGCAGTCCATGAGTGTTACGGCCTTGATTCAAGGCTTGTATCATTTTGGTATCAGAGCTTAAGCTCCTAAAACCATCTTGTTTCTATCCTTTTACTTTAGTCTTATTCCAAATTCGTACATTAGTTTAAATCTCATTCAAAAAAATCAAAAAATGATATCTAAAACTCAAACCGAGTGCATCTAGCTCCTACGGAATCACCGGGGTTTAGATTCATTTTTTGCATTACAACTTCGGTTTTTCCTTTTTTTTTAAGGAGAATTTCCATTCTTAAATAAGTTAAATGAAAAGCAAAAAAAATAGAAAACTACCAAGAAAATCGACCAAAAAAGATCTAGGAGATTTGCGCATTAATTGTTAGAAAGTTTCCTTTTTCTACTCTTTCCTTTTTCTCAAATTTTTCCTTTTGTTCTATTTGCATCTTCTACTATAAAAGAAAGCTCTCCTAATAAATTCTTAGGAGTAAACTAACTTGTTTTTCTTGTAGCACACGATGGCTGAAGGAAAGCAAGATGCAACCGAGGCCATGATGGCCATGTTCACCACCCTCCAAACACAACTCCCATCAATCGGCGAGAAGATGGAGCGCGTGAAGAGCCAGTGAGATTCCAGGCCATAAGGCACGTGAGGGCTGACCAAGACCCTGCTTAAGGTCCTGATCACCGTAGGACACGGCCAGAACAGGAGGAGCCCCAGCCGGATGGAGATGAGGACGCACAGCCTCACGGCTATAACCCTAGACCGAGAGGACCTCTATGGCAACCAGAAGCAGAGGGCAATGGCAATGAGCCCTATGGTAATCACCAGCGACCAAGGGTACCCCCTAGACATCATGAGGATGGAGAAGACTATGCCAACAATCGGGTAAAAAGTCATGATGTCAAGCTAACACCTCCTAGTTTTGCAGGAAAAGTAGATCCCGAGGCCTATCTAGATTGGGAGAGAAGGATGGATCACATCTTAGACCATTACAACCAACCAGGCCCTAGGAGAGTCTCCATGGCAGTAGCACAAATCACGGATAATTCCCTCATTTGGTGGGATCGTGAGGCTTCTGACCGTAGGAGAAGGAGATTGTGGCCCATAGACTTTTGGGTCGACATGAAGGACCTCATGAGGTAAAGGTTTGTCCCACCTTATTTCCATAAGGATTTGCAACGATGTTTTTGTACTTTTAAACAGGGCACAAGATCAGTAGAGGAGTACTACGAGGAGTTTGAAAGGCTAAGGAACAGGCTGGAGCTCAATGACGATGAGGAGGCATTGATGGCTTAATTCTTGGATGGATTGCAAGAGAGGATCAGCCGAAAAGTGGAGAGACAAATCTACAACGATTTCAAGGACTTGTTCTACCTTTCTATCCAGGCTGAGCAGCACATCAGGCATAAGAGCCAAGACCTACGGAGCAAGCCTAAGACACCTAGGGCACCAAGCATTAGCACTAAGCCCGTAGACAAGGGCAAGAGTATAGAGATCGAATCACGGTTCAAGAGCAAGCCTCCTGAGCAAACCCGTGACCAGAGAGCCTATTAAGTCTTCTAACCATCAGAGGTCACGTGATATCACTTGCTTTAAGTGTAGGGGTCGCGGTCACATCTCAGGAGAGTGCCCAAAAAACCGAGTCATGCTGATCACGGAAGCTGGAGAGTATGAGTCTCAAGATGAAGAGGATTTTGAACCCGAAGAAGAATATGGTGACATTGAGTACCCTGATGCGGGGGGAAGAGCTGGTCACTAGACGCATCCTCAGTGCAATGGTAGACCCCTCCGAGACCATTCAAAGGGAGAACATCTTTCATAGCCGGTACACCATCAAGGGCAAGGTATGTAATCTCATCATAGATGGTGGTTCTTGCACTAATGTGGCTAGTGCGTATATGGTTGATAAGCTAGGTCTAGAGAATACAAAGCACCCCCGGCCATATAGACTGAGATGGCTAGATGACAAAGTGGAGCTCAAGATCCATGAGCAAGTAACCGTGCCCTTCAGTGTGGGTAGATACCAGGACCAGGTAGTCTATGATGTAGTACCTATGCAAGCTAGCCATCTTCTGCTAGGAAGGCCATGGCAGTTTGACAAGGAGACAAGGCATGATGGCAGAACCAATCTCTATACATTTTTGCATGATAAGAGAAAGGTCAGCTTAGCTCCTCTCACACCTGCCCAGGTAACCGAGCTACAACAGCAAATGAGTAAGGAAAAGAAACTCATTAAGTCTAATTTTCTCATTCAACCAAGTCATGTCCAGAGAGCTTTAGCCTCAAAGGAATTAATGCTACTAATGGTTTTCAAAGAAGTTTTGAGTGTAGAGAAACAACAGGTAGAGCTACCTCCTGAAGTAGCAGCCCTCCTCAACAAATTCCATGATGTATTACCTGAGGAGATACCAGCAGGCTTGCCTCCCTTACGATCTCGTGCCCGGAGCAGCCTTACCCAATCGACCAGCATACCGGATGAGTCCAGAAGAGTCCAAGGAGCTTGAGAAGCAGGTTAAGGAGCTCCTAGAGAAAGGCTATGTTCGAGAGAGCCTCAGTCCACGTGCCATACCAGTGCTGCTAGTCCCCAAGAATGATGGAACTTGGCGAATGTGCGTAGACTGCTGAGCAATCAACAACATCACAGTCAAGTACCGGCATCCTATACCACGGCTGGACGACATGCTAGATGAACTGAGTGGAGCCATGGTCTTTTCCAAGATAGACCTCAAGAGTGGATACCACCAGATCAGAATGAAAGAGGGTGATGAGTGGAAGACTGCTTTCAAGACAAAGCAAGGGCTCTACGAGTGGACAATCATGCCATTTGGCTTGACTAATGCCCCAAGCACCTTCATGCGCCTTATAAACCAAGTTCTAGGGCGTACATCAGTAAGTTTGTAGTGGTCTATTTTGATGATATACTTTTTACAGCAAGTGCCTACAGGAATACCTTACACATCTTGAGATGGTGGTTAAAACCCATCGACAAGAAGAGCTTTATGCCAATTTCAAGAACTGCACCTTCTGTACTGACAAGCTTGTTTTCTTAGGCTTTTTTGTAAGTTCACAGGACTTATAGGTTGAAGTGGAGTGTGATGCCTCTGTAGAAAATTCGTGCCCAACAGAGGCACAACATCAGCGGCATTGCCTCACCATTGACGGCAGTAGTGAAAAAGAATGTTGGATTCAGCTGGGGAGCAGCTCAAGAGAAGGTCTTCCAGGCCTTGAAGGACAGCCTCACACATGCATCAGTGCTAGTCCTGCCCGACTTCAACAAGATGTTTGAAGTGGAGTGTGATGCCTCTGTAATAGGCATAGCAGCAGTGCTAACCCAAGGGGGAAGGCCAGTGGCATACTTCAGTGAGAAGTTAGCTGGGGCCTGACTGAATTACCCCACCTACGACAAAGAGCTCTATGCCCTAGTCCGAGTCTTGGAAACTTGGCAACATTACTTGTTGTCCAAGGAGTTTGTGATCCACACTGATCACGAGACTCTCAAACACCTCAGAGGGCAAACCAATTTCAAGAGGAGACATGCTAGGTGGATGCAGTTTATAGAAACTTTCCCTTACGTCATCAAGTACAAGAAGGGCAAGGATAATGTGGTAGCCGATGCACTATCAAGACGGTTTGCTTTGATATCTACCATGGAAGCAAAGGTCTTAGGATTCGAGCACATCAAGGACCTGTATAAGGATGATCCTAAATTTGCTGAGAGCTACAAGGAGTGTGGCACAGGGAGTCATGGCAAATTCTAAATCCATGATGGGTTCTTGTTCCGGCAAAGAAGGCTGAGCATACCACAAGGATCTCTACGAGAGCTTATCACCCGAGAAGCTCATGGAGGAGGTCTAATGGGCCACTTTGGTGTTGACAAGACACTAGCAGTGGTCAAGGAGCACTTCTACTGGTCACACATCATGAGGTCAGTAGAAGCCCATTGTGCAAGGTGCATCACGTGCAAGAAGGTGAAGTCCCGAGTCACCCTCATGGGTTGTATCTCCCTCTGTCCATACCTACACATCCATGGGTGGACATTTCCATGGAATTCATTCTAGGTCTGCCCAAGATCAACCACAAAGTTGCTATCTTAGTAGTGGTGGACCGATTTTCCAAGATGTCACATTTCATCCCATGTGCCAATGTTAATGATGCCACACAAACAGTCGAACTGTTCTTCAGGGAGGTAGTGCGACTTCATGGAGTGCCAAGGACAATCGTGTCATAAAGAGACACCAAATTTCTCAGCCACTTCTGGAGGACCCTTTGGAGGAATCTAGGCACGAAGCTGGTCTTCTCTACCACCTGCCATCCTCAAACCGATGGCCAAACTGAAGTAGTGACGAAGACATCAGGTCGTACATCCAGCCAGGAGACCAGACTGGCCGACCAGGAAGCTTTCCCGAGACAGCCGGACCCATCTGGCACGCCTGCCGGCCCAAGCAGTACCGCCGGACCCTCGACCACAAGGAGCAGAGCAACCAGCATTGCCGGCGGAGAGGCCCAAGCTTCCGGCACACTTGGTGGCGACGCGGATGACACCGCCGGTCCCCCTGGTGATGCCACCAACTCCGGGATCAACTTGGCCGATCCTGAAGGCATTCCGGCCAGTACCTCGCACAATCCAGCCGGTACAGCCGATCCAGCCGAGCACACGCGCATTTCCACTTCTACACAAGAGGACTCGGACCAAATGAGCTACCAGCTCCAGGACATGCACCTAGAGGAAGTCTCTACACCAGTGGTACCTCAAGGAGCAATGGCAAGAAGCAGATCAAGGGCACTCTTCCACAAATTCAGCTTATGGGTCGACAAGCTCCTAGAGAAAGATTGACTAAGGACAATGGGCTAAAACTGCAAGGAAGAGTCCAATGGCTTCTCAACAACACAAGGGACATCAGAGACTTGGGCTTTAGTGGCAAGAGAGGTCAGGGCCCAAAGATTCTTAACCCTACTCCAAGTCGAAGACTAGGAGCAAGGCACGTGCATGCCACAAGGACGGCTACAAACCTCAAACACCTTTGGAGCAAACACCACTGCCACCGCAGAGATGACCAACCTCAATGGAGCATCTAAGGCAGAGTTAATCAAGAAGATACACCAGAAGGTAGCAGATAACCTGGAGAAGAGGACCGGGCAGTACGTGACTAACGCCAACAAGGGGAGAAGAGAGATGACTTTTTAACCAGGCGATTGGGTGTGGCTACACCTACGGCAAGAGAGGTTCCCCGACTTAAGGAGTTCCAAGTTGGCCCCAAGAGGATATGGACCATTCAGAGTGCTGGAGAGGATCAACAACAACACCTACCAGATTGAGCTTCTAGGTGAGTTTAATGTGTCTAACACATTCAATGTGACGGATTTAGCTCCTTTCCTTGCAGATGAGCCAGTTTTGAGGTGAAAACCTACTGAAGGGGGAGGGGATGATGAGGGCATCAGATCGTCTGGCCAGCTAGAATACCAGAATGGCCGACCAAAATGCTTGCCCGAGACAGTCGGGCCATTTGGCGCATCTGCCGGCCCAAGCGGTACCACCAGCCCTATGATCAGCTGGGCTGGGCCGGCCAACTTTTCCGGCATAGAGGCCCAAACCTCCGGCCCAACTGGCGGCAACATGAACAACACCGCCGGCCCAACTGGTGACGCCGCCGGGTCACAACATGATCTGGCCAGCTCCGATGACAACTCGGTCAGCTTCTCGCACAATCCAGCCGATCCAGCCGATTGCACCACCATTTCCACATCTACACAAGGAGACTCGGATCACCTAAGCCACCAGCTTCAAGGCATTAAACTGGATGAAGTATCTACACCAATGGTGTCACCAGGAGCCATGACAAGGAGCAGAACAAGGGCACTCTTCCACAAATCAGTTTGTGGGTAGACAAGCTCCTAGAAGATCATCGACAAAGAGCATTGGGCCAAGAGTACAAGGAAGAGTCCAAAGGCTTCTCAACAATGCAAAGGACTCCAGAGACTTGGGCTCTCGTGGCAAAAGAGGTCAGGGCCCAACAATTCATAACCCTACTCCAAGTCGAAGACTAGGAGCTAGGCGCATGCATGCCACAAGGTCGGCCACCTTCCATTTCTTGGCTGAAAGATAAGAATGGTAAGTTTTCAATTATATACTTGCCTTTTCTATTTTGCAGGGTAGGAATAGTAAGTTTTACATTTTTGAGTCAAGAAAAATTTAGCTAGTTGTCCTTTTTCGGTTGTTTCTTTTTTGTAATTTTCCTTGTGCACTTTTGTAACTTTTGCATTTTTATTTTGAGTCGACCCTAGAAGGTCAAGGATGCCGAGCATATCAATACGGCTCCTTCAGCATTGTATTTCGACAACTTTTGATATTAATAAAGATAGAACTTTCTTCCTAAGAGTTTTCTCCTAAAGCTCTTGCACTTAGAACTCTAGTTGAGACCAGCCCTCCTAGCTTCTAAGTTCTGTTTTATCACGAGGTTCATCACCCCTCGTGTGGTTCATTTCACTTCACCATCCAATACCCACCAGAAAACCCCCATCCAAAAGCCTAAAGCTGAGTTTCTCGCCTAATCTTCTCCAAGCAGCCCGTGAGTTTTACGGCCTTGATTCAAGGCTTGTATCACATGACAAGGAGCAGAACAAGGGCACTCTTCCATAAATTCATCTTGTGGGTAGACAAACTCCTAGAAGATCATCAACAATGAGCATTGGGCCAAGAGCACAAGGAAGAGTCCAAAGGCTTCTCAATATTGCAAAGGACTCCAGAGACTTGGGCTCTCGTGGCAAAAGAGGTCAAAGCCAAACAATTTGTAACCCTACTCCAAGTTGAAGACTAGGATCTAGGCACGTGCATGCCACAAGGTCGGCCACCTTCCATTTCTTGGCCGAAAGGTAAGAATCGTAAGTTTTCAATTATATACTTGCCTTTTCTGTTTTGCAAGGTAGGAATTAGTAGTTTTCGATTTTTAAGTCAAGAACAATTTAGGTAGTTGTCCTTTTTCGGTTATTTCCTTTTTGTAATTTTCCTTATGCACTTTTGTAAATTTAACATCTTTATTTTGGGTCGACCCTTGAAGGTCAAGGCTGCCGAGCATATTAACAAGGCTCCTTCATCATTGTAGTTCGACAACTTTTTGATTATTAATAAAGAGAGCACTTTTTCCCTACGAGTTTTTCTACTAAAACTCTATCGCTTAGAACCCTAGTTGAGACCAGCCATCTTAGCTTCTAAATTGTGATTTATCACGAGGTCTTCTGATACAAGTCTCGATTCAAGGCTTATATGCACGTGGGCTGTTTGGAGAAGGTTAGGTGAGAAACTCGACCTTAGACTTCTTGGATAGGGGTTTTTTGGTTGGTATTCGATGGAAAGGTGAAGTGAACCACACGAGAGATGATGAACCTCGTGATAAATCACAAACTTAGAGCTAGGAGGACTGGTCTCAACTAGATTCTAAGCGCACAAGATTCTTAGAGAGAAAACTTGTTGGAAGAAAGTTCTACTTTATTAATATCAAAAAGGTTGTCGAACTACAATGCTGGAAGGAGCCTTATTAATATGCTCGACAGCTTGACCTTCTAGGGTCGACTCAAAGAAAGAAAAGGAAAGATTACAAAAGTGCACAAATGGAAAATGTACAAAAGTGCATAACCGAAAAAGGACCTATTCCTAAAATGTCTTTGACTCAAAAATGTAAATAATCTAGATCCTACCCTGCAAAAAAAAAGAAGCAAATATTCGAATTGAAAACTTACCTTACTTACCTCACGGCCAAGAAATGGAAGGTGGCCGTCCTTATGGCATGCACGCGCCTTGCTCCTAGTCTTTGACTTGGAGTAGGGTTAGGAATCTTTGGGCCCTGACCTCTCTTGCCACTAAAGCCCAAGTCTCTGAAGTCCCTTGCATTGTTGAGAAGCCTTTAGACTCTTCTTTGCACTTTTGGCTCATTGTCCTTAGTCGATCTTCCTCT
>CM032162.1:19229008-19273860 GCA_018901935.1 Pugionium cornutum | reverse complement strand
ATTTCCACTTCTACACAAGAGGACTCGGACCAAATGAGCTACCAGCTCCAGGACATGCACTTAGAGGAAGTATCTACACCAGTGGTACCTCCAGGAGCAATGACAAGAAGCAGATCAAGAGCACTCTTCCACAAATTCAGCTTATGGGTCCACAAGCTTCTAGAGGAAGAGCAGCTAAGGACAATGGGCCAGAAGAGCAAATTAGAGTCCAAAGGCTTCTCAACAACACAAGGAACATCAGAGACTTGGGCTTTAGTGGCAAGAGAGGTCAGGCCCAAAGATATTTAACTACTCCAAGTCGAAGACTAGGAGCAAGGCACGTGCATGCCCCAAGGACGGCCACCTTCCATTTCTTGGCCGTGAGGTGAGTTAAGGTAAGTTTACATTCGAATATATGCCTCTTTTTGTTTTTCAGGGTAGGATCTAGTTGCTTTACATTTTTGAGTCAAGAACATTTTAGGAATAGGTCCTTTTTCGGTTATACACTTTTGTATTTTTTCCTTTTGTGCACTTTTGTAAACTTCCCTTTTTCTTTATTTGTCGACCTAGAAGGTCAAGCTGAGCATATTAATAAGGCTCCAGCATTGTAGTTCACAACCTTTTGATTATTAATAAAGTAGAACTTTTCACGAGCTTCTCTCAAGAGAGAGTTTGCGCTTAGAACCTAGTTGAGACCAGCCCTCCTAGTTCTAAGTTTGTGATTTATCACGAGGTTCATCACCCCTCGTGTGGTTCACTTCACCCTTCCATCGTTTACCAACCAGAAAACCCCTATCCAGAAGCCTAAGGTTGAGTTTCTTACCTAATCTTCTACAAACAGCCCACGCGCATACGTCCTTGAATCAAGGCTTGTATCATTACCTCCCCTACGAGGCACAGAGCACCAGATCGACCTCATGCCCGGAGCAGCCCTGCCAAACCGGCTAGCCTACCGGATGAGTCCAGAGGAGTCTAAGGAGCTTGAGAAGCAAGTCAAGGAGCTCCTGGAGAAAGGCTATGTTCGAGAGAGCCTAAGTCCATGTGCCGTACCAGTGCTGCTAGTGCCTAAGAAGGATGGGACATGGCGAATGTGCGTGGACTGCCGAGCAATCAACAACATCACAGTCAAATACCTGCATCCGATACACGGCTGGATGACATGCTAGATGAGCTGAGTGGAGCCACGGTCTTCTCCAAGATAGACCTCTAGAGTGGATACCACCAGATCAGGATGAAGGAAGGTGATGAGTGGAAGACTGCTTTCAAGACAAAGTAGGGGCTCTACGAATGGACAGTCATGCCATTCGGCTTTACTAATGCCCCATGCACCTTCATGCTCCTTTTGAACCAAATTCTTAGGGCGTACATCAGTAAGTTCGTTGTAGTTTATTTCGGTGAAATTTTAGTTTACAATAAATGCTTAAGGGATCACCTCACACAGCTTGAGTTGGTGCTTAAAACCCTTCGACAAGAAAAGCTTTATGCCAACCTCAAGAAGTGCATCTTTTGTACTGATAAACTTGTCTTCTTAGGTTTTGTTGTAAGTTCACAGGACTTACAGGTTGATGAAGAGAAGATTCGAGCCATACAAGAATGGCCAACACCAAGCAACATCAGCCAAGTAAGAAGTTTCCACGGTCTGGCCAGCTTCTACAGGAGATTCGTGCCCAACTTCAGCAGTATTGCCTCACCATTGACGGCAGTAGTGAAGAAGAACGTGGGATTCAGCTGGGGAGAAGCTCAGGAGAAGGTTTTGGGGACATCAGGTCGTATGGCCAGCCAGGAGACCAGACTGGCGGACCAGGGAGCTTGCCCGAGACAGCCGGGCCATTTGGCACGTCTGCCGGCCCAAGCGGTACCGCCAGACCCTCGACCAACAAGACCGGACCGATCAGCACTGCCGGCGGAGAGGCTCAAACTTCCGGCACAATTGGTGGCAACGTGAATGGCACCGCCGGTCCCCTTGGTGACGCCACCGACTCCGGGATCAACTTGGCCGGTCCAGAAGCCATTCCAACCAGTACCTCACACAGTCCAGCCGGTACAAGCGATCCAGCCGAGTACACAGGCATTTCCACTTTTACACAAGGAGACTCGGACCAGATAAGCTACAAGCTTCATGACATGCATCTAGAGGAAGTCTCTACACTAGTGGTGCCACCAGGAGCAATGACAAGGAGTAGATCAAGAGCACTCTTCCACAAGTTCAGCTTATGGGTCGACAAGCTCCTAGAGGAAGATCGACTAAGGACAGTGGGCCAGAAGTGCAAAGAAGAGTCCAAAGGTTTCTCAACAATGCAAGGGACTTCAGAGACTTGGGCTTTAGTCACAAGAGAGGTCAGGGCCCAAAGATTCCTAACCCTACTCCAAGTCGAAAACTAGGAGCAAGGCGCGTGCATGCCATAAGGACGGCCACCTTCCATTTCTTGGGCGTGAGGAAGAAAGGTAAGTTTTCAATTCGAATATTTTCCTCTTTCTTTTTTTTAGGGTAGGATCTAGATTGTTTACATTTTTGAGTCAAAGACATTTTAGGAATAGGTCCTTTTTTGGTTTTGCACTTTTGTACATTTTCCATTTGTGCACTTTTGTAAACTTTCCTTTTCTTTCTTTGAGTCAACCCTAGAAGGTCAAGCTGTCGAGCATATTAATAAGGCTCTTTACAGCATTGTAGTTTGACAACCTTTTTGCTAATTAATAAAGATCGAATTTTCTTTCAACAAGTTATTCTCTCAAGAGACTTATGCCCGTAGAACCTAGTTGAGACCAGCCCCCCTAGCTCTAAGTTTGTGATTTATCATGAGGTTCATCACCCCTCGTGTGGTTCACGTCACCCCTCCATCTAATACCAGTCAGAAAACCCCTATCCAGAAGCTTAAGGTCGAGTTTCTCACCTAAACTTCTCCAAACAGCCCACACACATCCAAGCCTTGAATCGAGGCTTGTATCATTTTGGTATCAGAGCTTAAAGCTCCTAAACCAGGTTGTTTCTATCCTTTAGTTAGTTTTGTTTCTTGTTCTTGCATTAGTTTAAGTCGCATTCAAGAAAAATCAAAAAAATAACACCAAACTCCAAACCGAGTGCATCTAGCTTCTACGTGTATCACTAGGGCTTAGATTCACTTTTGCATTGCCATTCACGTTTTCCTTTTTGTTCAAATCATATTTCCATTATTTTTAAGTTAAATTAAAAAGAAAAGAAAAATAAAATAGGAAAAATACCAAAAGAATTCGGATTGGACAGCTAGCACAAGTTGTAGGAAGTTTTCATTTTTCTAAACTTTCCTTTTTTCAGGTTTTTCCTTTTTCTCAACTTTTTCCTTTTTGCAAATTCAAATTCCCCTATAAAAGAAAAGCCTCCTAATCCACTTAGGAGCAAAATAACTTGTGTTTCTTTCTTGTAGCACAATGGCAGAAGAGAATAGAGATGCAGCCGAGGCCATGATGGCCATGTTCACCACCCTCCAAACGCAACTCGCATCAATAGGCGAGAGGTTGGAGCGCGTGGAGAGGCCGGTGAGATTCCAGGCCATAAGGCACGTGAGAGCTGAACAAGACCGTACTGAGGGTCCTGAGCACCTTAGGACACGGCACGAACAGGAGGAGCCCCAACCAGATGGAGATGAGGACGCACAACCTCATAACTATCACCATAGGCCGAGAGGACCTCCACGGCAACCAGAGGCAGAAGGTGATGGCTTCGAGCCATATGGACATCACCAGAGACCAAGGACGCCTCCTAGACATCATGAGGATGGAGATGAACACGCCTACAACCGGGTAACTCATCCTGATGTTAAGCTAACACCTCCGAGTGTTGCAGGAAAAGTAGACCCCGAGGCCTACCTTGATTGGAAGAGAAGGATGGATCGCATCTTCGATCACTACAACCAACCAGGCCCTAGGAGAGTCTCCATGGCAGTAGCACAACTCATGGACAATCCCCTCATCTGGTGGGATCGTGAGGTGTCTGACCGAAGGAGGAAAAGATTGAGGCCCGTAGACTCATGGGTCGACATGAAAGACCTCATGAGACAAAGGTTTGTTCCACCATATTTTCATAGAGATTTGCAACGACGCTTCATACTCTTAAGCAGGGAACCAGATCAGTAGAGGAGTACTATGAAGAGTTTGAAAGGCTAAGGAACAGGCTGGAACTCAATGACGATGAGGAAGCGTTGATGGCACAATTCTTGGATGGACTTCAAGAAAGAGCCAGCCGCAAGATGGAAAGGCAAATCTATAATGACTTGTTCCACCTATCTGTCTAGGCTGAGGAGCACATCAAACGTAAGAGCCAATACATCCGCAGCAAACCTAAGACGCCTTGGGCACTAAGCAACATTACTAAGCCCGTAGACAACGGCAAGAGCATTGAGATCGAGTCAAGGTTCAAGAGCAAGCCTCCTGAACCAACCCGTGACCAGAGAGAGTCTAGTAAGTCTTCTAACCCTCAAAGATCATGTGACATCGCTTGTTTCAAGTGTAGGGGTCGTGGACATATCTCAAGGGAGTGCCCAAACAACCAGGTCATGCTGATTACGGAGGCTGGAGAGTATGAATCCCAAGATGAAGAGTACTATGAACCAGGAGGAGAATACGGTGACATTGAGTACCCGGATGTGGGGGAAGTGCTGTTCACTAGACGCATCCTCAGTGCAATGGTGGATCCTTCAGAGACCATCCAAAGGGAGAACATCTTCCACAGCCATTGCACCATCAAGGGCATGGTATGTAACCTCATCATAGATGGTGGTTCTTGCACTAACGTTGCTAGTGCATACATGGTTGATAAGCTAGGTCTAGAGAAGACAAGGCATCCTCGACCATATAGACTGAGATGGCTGGATGACAAAGTGGAGCTCAAGATCCATGAGCAAGTCACTGTGCCATTCAGTGTGGGCAAGTACCAAGACCAAGTCGTGTGCGACGTGGTGACCATGCAAGCTGGCCATCTTCTGCTAGGAAGACCATGGCAGTTTGACAAAGAGACCAGGCATGATGGCCGAACCAATCTCTACACTTTTGTGCATGACAAAAGAAAGGTCAGCTTGGCTCCTCTTACACCTGCCCAGGTACATGAGCTACAACTCCAAATGAGTAAGGAAAAGAAACTTATCAAGTCTAATTTTCTTATTCAACCAAGCCATGTCCGGAGAGCTTTAGCCTCGAAGGATTTGATGTTACTAATGGTCTTCAAAAAAAATTTGAGTATAGAACAGGAACAGGTAGAGCTACCTCCTGAAGTAGCAACTCTCCTCAACAAGTTCCAGGATGTGTTCCCAGAGGGGATACCAGCAGACTTGCCTCCCTTACGTGGCATAGAGCACCAGATCGACCTAGTGCCCGGAGCAGCCCTGCCCAACCGACCAGCCTACCGGATGAGCCCAGAGGAGTCTAAAGAGCTTGAGAAGCAAGTCAAGGAGCTACTGGAGAAAGGCTATGTTCAAGAGAGCCTCAGTCCATGTGTTGTACCAGTGCTACTAGTGCCCAAGAAGGATGGGACTTGGCGCATGTGAGTGGACTGCCGAGCAATCAACAACATCACAGTCAAGTACCGGCATCCGATACCACGGCTGGATGACATGCTAGATGAGCTGAGTGGAGCCATGGTCTTCTCCAAGATAGACCTTAAGAGTGGATACCACCAGGTCAGGATGAAGGAAGGTGATGAGTGGAAGACCGCCTTCAAGACCAAGCAAGGGCTCTATGAGTGGACAGCCATGCCATTCGGCTTGACTAATGCCCCGAGCACCTTCATGCACCTTATGAACCAAGTTCTTAGGGCATACATCAGTAAGTTTGTTGTAATTTATTTCGACGACATTCTAGTTTACAGTAAGTGTTTAAGAGATCACCTTACACATCTTGAGATGGTACTTAAAACCCTTCGAGAAGAAGAGCTTTGATGAGGACATCAGGTCGTACATCCAGCCAGGAGACCAGACTGGCCGACCAGGAAGCTTGCCCGAGACAGCCGGACCATTTGGCACGCCTGCCGGCCCAAGCAATACCGCCGGACCCTCGACCACAAGGACCAGAGCAACCAGCATTGCCGGCGGTGAGGCCCAAGCTTCCGGCACACTTGGTGGCAACGTGGATGACACCGCCGGTCCCTCTGGTGATGCCGCCAACTCCGGGATCAACTTGGCCGGTCCTGAAGGCATTCCGGCCAGTACCTCGCACAATCCAGCCGGTACAGCCGATCCAGCCGAGTACACGCGCATTTCCACTTCTACACAAGAAGACTCGGACCAAATGAGCTACCAGCTCCAGGACATGCACCTAGAGGAAGTCTCTACACCAGTGGTACCTCAAGGAGCAATGGCAAGAAGCAGATCAAGGGCACTCTTCCACAAATTCAGCTTATGGGTCGACAAGCTCCTAGAGAAAGATTGACTAAGGACAATGGGCTAAAAGTGCAAGGAAGAGTCCAATGGCTTCTCAACAACACAAGGGACATCAGAGACTTGGGCTTTAGTGGCAAGAGAGGTCAGGGCCCAAAGATTTTTAACCCTACTCCAAGTCGAAGACTAGGAGCAAGGCGCGTGCATGCCACAAGGACGGCCACCTTCCATTTCTTGGCCATGATGTAAGTTAAGGTAAGTTTCAATTCGAATATATGCCTCTTTCTGTTTTGCAGGGTAGGATCTAGAATATTTACTTTTATTGAGTCAAAAACATTTTAGGAATAGGTCATTTTTCGGTTATTTACTTTTGTATCTTTTCCATTTGTGCACTTTTGTAAGTTTTCCTTTTCTTATTTGGGTCGACCCTAGAAGGTCAAGCTGTCGAGCATATTCATAAGCTCCTTCCTGCATTGTAGTTCGACAACCTTTTTGATATTAATAAAGATAGAACTTTTTCCCCAACAAGTTTTCTCTCAAGAATCTGTCCACCACTACAAAGATTGCATCTTTGTGGTTGATCTTGGGCAGACCTAGAACAAAATCCATCGAGATGTCCACCCATGGATGTGTTGGTATGGGCAGTGGGAGATACAACCCGTGAGGTTGCACTCGGGACTTTGCCTTCTTGCAAGTAATGCATCTTGCACAATGTGCTTCTACTGTCCTCTTGATGTGTGGCCAGTAGAAGTGCTCCTTGACCACTGCTAGAGTCTTGTCGACACCAAAGTGGCCCATGAGTCCTCCTCCATGAGCTTCTCGGATGATAAGCTCTTAGTGATCCTGTGAGCCTTCTTTCTCGAACAAGAATCCTCATGGATGTAGAATTGCCATGACTCCTGTGCTACACTCCTTGTAGCTCTCAGCAAGTCAGGATCATCCTTGTATAGATCCTTGATGTCGAACCAGGACCTTTTTCCATGGTTGATATCAAGGCAAACCTCCTTGATAGTGCATACCACATTTTCTTGCCCTTCTTGTACTTGATGATGTACGGGAAGGTCTCTATGAACTCCATCCACCTGGCATGTCTCCTGAGATTTGCTCTGAGGTGTTTGAGAGTCCGATCAGTGTGGATCACAAACTCCTTGGACAGCAAGTAATGCTGCCAAGTCTCCAATGCTCGGACAAGGGCATAGAGCTCCTTGTCACAAGTGGGGTAGTTCAGTGAGGCACCACCTAGTTTCTCACTGAAGTATGCCACTGGCCTCCCTCCTTGGGTTAGCACTGCTCCTATGCCTATTCCAGAGGCATCACACTCCACTTCAAACGTCTTGTTGAAGTCGGGCAGGACTAGCACTGGTGCATGTGTAAGGTTGTCCTTCAAGGCCTGGAATGCCTTCTCCTGAGCTTCTCCCAGCTGAATCCCACGTTCTTCTTCACTACTGCCGTCAGTGGTGAGGCAATACTGCTGAAGTTGGGCTCGAATCTCCTATAGAAGCTGGCCAGTCCGTGGAAGCTCCTTACTTGGGTGATGTTGCCTGGTTGGCCATTCTTGTATGGCAATCTTCTCCTCATCAACCTGTAGGCCCTGTGAACTCCAACAAAACCTAAAAAGACAAGCTTATCAGTACAAAGGTGCACTTTTGAGATTGGCATAAAGCTCTTCTTGTCAAGGGTTTTAAGGCACCCTCAAGATGTGTGAGGTGTTCCGTAGGCACTTACTATAAACAAGTATGTCATCAAAATAAATTACCACAACTTACTGATGTACGCCCTAAGAACTTGGTTCATAAGGCGATGAAGGTGTTTAGCAAGTGCCAAATGGCATGACTGTCCACCAGAGCCCTCTGTCTTGAAAGTCTTCCACTCATCACCTTCCTTCATTCTACCTGGTGGTATCCACTGAGGTCTATCTTGGAGAGACCGTGGCCCCACTCAGCTCATCTAGCATATCATCCAGTCGTGGTATTGGATGCCTATACTTGACTGTGATGTATTTGATTGCTCGGCAGTCCACGCACATGCGCCAAGTCCCATCCTTCTTGGGCACTAGTAGCACTGGTACAGCACATGGACTGAGGCTCTCTCGGACATATCCTTTCTCCAGGAGCTCCTTGACTTGCTTCTCAAGCTCCTTGGACTCCTCTGGACTCATCCGGTAGGCTGGCCGGTTGGGCAGGGCTGCTCCGGGCACTAGATCAATCGGGTGTTCTATGCCACGAAAAGGAGGCAAGCCTGCTGGTATCTCCTCTGGAAATACATCCTGGAATTTGTTGAGGAGTGTTGCTACTTCATGAGGTAGCTCTACCTGTCCCTGTTCTATACTCAACACTTCCTTGAAAACCATTAGTAACATTAAGTCCTTTGAGGCTAAAGCTCTCTGGACATGACTAGGTTGGATAAGAAAGTTAGACTTGACAAGTTTCTTTTCCTTACTCATTTGGAGTTGTAGCTCATGTACTTGGGCAGGTGTAAGAGGAGCTAGGCTGACCTTTCTCTTGTCATGCACGAAGGTGTAGAGATTGGTTCTGCCATCATGCCTGGTCTCTTTGTCAAACTGCCATGGTCTCCCTAGCAGAAGATGGCCAGCTTGCATGGGCACCACGTCGCACACGACTTGGTCTTGATACTTGCCCACACTGAATGGCACAGTGACTAGCTCATGAATCTTGAGCTCCATTTTGTCATCAAGCCATCTCAGTCTATATGGTCGAGGATGCCGTGTCCTCTCTAGACCTAGCTTATCAACCATATACGCACTAGCAACGTTAGTGCAAGAACCACCATCTATGATGAGGTTACATACCTTTCCTTGATGGTGCAACGGCTGTGGAAGATGTTCTCCCTTTGGATGGTCTCTGAAGGATCCACCATTGCACTGAGGATACGTCTAGTGACCAGCACTTCCCCCCCATCAGGGTACTCAATGTCACCGTACTCTCCTTCTGGTTCATTGTCCTCTTCATCTTGGGACTCATATTCTCCTGCCTCCGTAATCAGCATGACTCGGTTGTTTGGGCACTCCCTTGAGATGTGTCCACGTCCCCTACACTTGAAACAAGTTATGTCACGTGATCTTTGAGGGTTAGAAGACTTACCAGGCTCTCTCTGGTCACGGGTGGGTTCAGGAGGCTTGCTCTTGAACCTTGACTCGATCTCTATGACGCTTTTGCCTTTGTCCACTGTCTTAGGCATGTTGCTTGGTGCCCAAGGTGTCTTAGGCTTGCTGCGGATGTCTTGGCTCTTACGTTTGATGTGCTGTTCAGCTTGCACAGATAGGTGGAACAAGTCTTTGAAGTCATTGTAGACTTGCCTTTCCACCTTGCGGCTGATCCTTTCTTGGAGTCCATCCAAGAATTTTGCCATCAATGCTTCTTCATCATCATTGAGCTCCAATCTGTTCCTTAACTTCTCGAACTCTTCATAGTACTCCTCTACTGATCTGGTACCCTGCTTAAAAGTACGAAAACGACGTTGCAAATCTCTATGAAAGTAAGGTGGAACAAACCTTTGTCGCATGAGGTCTTTCATGTCGACCCATGAGTCTATGGGCCTAATTCTCTTCCTCCTTCTGTCAGATACCTCATGATCCCACCAGATGAGGGCATTGTCCGTGAGTTGTGCTACTGCCATTGAGACTCTCCTAGGTCCTGGTTGGTTGTAGTGATCAAAGATATGATCCATTCCCTTCTCCCAATCTAGGTAAGCCTCGGGGTCTACTTTTCCTGCAAAAGTTGGAGGAGTTAGTTTAACATCAGGATGAATTACCCGGTTTTAGGTGTGTTCATCTCCATCCTCATGACGTCTAGGAGGCATTCTTGGTCTCTGGTGAAGACCATATGGCTCAAAGCCATCATCTTCTGCCTCTGGTTGCCGTGGAGGTCCTCTCGGCCTATGGTGATAGTTATGAGGTTGTGTGTCCTCATCTCCATCTGGCTGGGGTTCCTCCTGTTAGTGCCGTGTCCTAAGGTGCTCAGGACCCTCAGGATGGTCTTGCTCAGCCCTCACGTGCCTTATGGCCTGGAATCTTACTGGTCTCTCCACGCTCCAACCTCTAGCCTATGGATGCGAGTTGTGTTTGGAGTGTGGTGAACAGCCATCATGGCTTCAGCTATTCTCTTCTCCCATGTGTGCTACAAAGAAAGAAGACAATTAGGGTGCTCCTAAATTATTAGGAGAGTTTTCTTTTTATATGTGGTTTGAAAAAAATGCAAAAGGAAAATTCTAAAGAAAGGAAATTCGAAAAAAAGGAAACTTCCTAGACAACTTGTGCTAGCTGTCCAATTCGAATTCTTTTAGTATCTTTTCTATTTTCTTTTTCTTTTCTTTTTAATTAAACTTAAAAATAAAGGAAATATGACTTAAACAAAAAGGAAAACGTGAATAATAATGCAAAAGTGAACCTAAACCCTAGTGATACACGTAGGAGGCTAGATGCACTCGGTTTGGAGTTTGATGTTGTTTTTTTTTTATTTTTCTTGAATACGACTTAAACTAATGCAAGAACTAGAAATAAGACAAGCAAAAGGATAGAAACAACCTGGTTTAGGAGCTTTAAGCTCTGATACTAAAATGATACAAGCCTTGATTCAAGGATGTATGCGTGTGGGCTGTTTGTAGAAGATTAGGTGAGAAACTCAACCTTAGGCTTCTGGATGGGGGTTTTCTGGTTGGTAAAAGATGGAAGGGTGAAGTGAACCACACGAGGGTGATGAACCTCGTGATAAATCACAAACTTAGAGCTAGGAGGGCTGGTCTCAACTAGGTTCTAAGCGCACAAGTCTCTCTTGAGAGAAAGCTCGTAGGGAAAAGTTCTACTTTATTAATAATCAAAAGGTTGTCGAACTACAATGCTGGAAGGAGCCTTATTAATATGCTCGACAGCTTGACCTTCTAGGGTTGACACAAATAAAGAAAAGGAAAGTTTACAAAAGTGCACAAAAGGAAAAAATACAAAAGTGTATAACCGAAAAAGGACCTATTCCTAAAATGTTCTTGACTCAAAATGTAAAGCAACTAGATCCTACCCTGCAAAACAGAAAGAGGCATATATTTGAATGTAAACTTACCTTAACTCACCTCACGGCCAAGAAATGGAAGGTGGCCGTCCTTGTGGCATGCACGCGCCTTGCTCCTAGTCTTGGACTTGGAGTAGGGTTACAAATCTCTGGGCCTTGACCTCTCTTGCCACTAAAGCCCAAGTCTCTGATGTCCCTTGTGTTGTTGAGAAGCTATTGGACTCTTCCTTGTATTTTTGGCCCATTGTCCTTAGTCGATCTTCTTCTAGAAGCTTGTTGACCCATAAGCTGAATTTGTGGAAGAGTGCTCTTGATCTGCTTCTTGTCATTGCTCCTGGAGGTACCACTGGTGTAGATACTTCCTCTAAGTGCATGTCCTGGAGCTGGTAGCTCATTTGGTCCGAGTCCTCTTGTGTAGAAGTGGAAGTGTGCGTGTACTCGGCTGGATGGCCTGTACGGGCTGGATTGTGCGTGGTACTGGCCGGAATGACTTCAGGACCGGCCAAGTTGATCCCGGAGTCGGCGGTGTCATCAGGGGGACCGGCGGTGTCATTCACGTCCCCACCAAGTGTGCCGGAAGCTTGGGCCTCTCCGCCGGCAATGTTGACCGGTCTGGTCCTATAGGTCGAGGGTCCGGCGGTACTGTCTGGTCCGGCAGGCGCGCCGGATGGTCCTGCTGTCTTGGGCAAGCTTCCTGGTCGGCCAGTCTGGTCTCCTGGCTGGATGTACGACCTGATGTCCTCATCAAGGCCCCACCTAACTTCTCACTGAAGTATGCCACTTGCCTTCCTACTTGGGTTAGCACTGCTCCTATGCCTATTACAGAGGCATCACAGTCCACTTCAAACGTCTTGTTGAAGTCGGGCAGGACTAGCACTGGTGCATGCGTGAGGCTGTCCATCAAGGCCTGGAATGCCTTCTCTTGAGCTTCTCTCCAGCGGAATCCCACATTCTTCTTCACTACTGCCGTCAATGGTGAGGCAATGCTGCTGAAGTTGGGCACAAATCTTCTGTAGAAACTGGCCAGACCGTGGAAGCTCCTCACTTGGCTGATGTTGCTTGGTGTTGGCCACTCTTGTATGGCTCGAATCTTTTCTTCATCAACATGTAAGCCCTGTGAACTTACAACAAAGCCTAAGAAATCAAGCTTGTCAGTACAAAAGGTGCACTTCTTGAGATTGGCATAAAGCTCTTCTTGTCGAAGGGTTTTAAGTACCATCTCAAGATGTGTAAGGTGTTCCCGTAGGCACTTACTATAAACTAGTATATCATCAAAATAAACTACGACAAACTTACTGATGTACGCCCTAAGAACTTGGTTCATAAGGTGCATGAAGGTGCTTGGGGAATTAGTGAAGCCGAATGGCATGACTGTCCACTCGTAGAGCCCTTGCTTTGTCTTGAAAGCAGTCTTCCACTCATCACCTTCCTTCATTCTGACCTGGTGGTATCCACTCTTGAGGTCTATCTTGGGGAAGACCGTGGCTCCACTCAGCTCATCTAGCATGTCATGTAGCCGTGGTATAGGATGCCGGTACTTGACTATGATGTTGTTGATTGCTCGGCAGTGTACGCACATTCGCCAAGTCCCATCCTTCTTGGGTACTAGCAGGACTGGTATGGTACATGGAGTGAGGCTCTCTCGAACATAGCCTTTCTCCAGGAGTTCCATGACTTACTTCTCAAGCTCCTTGGACTCCTGTGGACTCATCCGGTAGGCTGGTCGATTAGGTAAGGCTGCTCCGGGCACGAGGTCGATCTGGTGCTCTATGCCGCGCAGGGGAGGCAAGTCTGCTGGTATCTCCTCAGCGTATACATTCTGGAATTTGTTGAGGAGGGCTGCTACTTCAGGAGATAGTTCTACCTGTTCTTTCTCTACAGTCAAAACCTCTTTGAAAACCATTAGCAACATTAAGTCCTTTGATGCTAAAGCTCTCCGGACATGACTAGCTTGAATGAGAAAGTTAGATTTATGAGTTTCTTTTCCTTACTCATTTGTTGTTGTAGCCCATGTACCTGGGCAGGTGTGAGAGGAGCTAGGCTGACCTTACTCTTGTCATGCACAAATGTGTAGAGATTGGTTCAGCCATCATGCCTGGTCTCCTTGTCAAACTGCCATGGCATTCCTAGCAGAAGATGACCAGCTTGCATAAGTACTACATCACATACTACCTGGTCCTAGTATCTGCCCACACTGAATGGCACGGTTACTTGTTCATGGATCTTGAGCTCTACTTTGTCATCGAGCCATCTCAGTCTATATGGTTGAGGATGCCTTGTCTTCTCAAGACCTAGCTTATCAACCATATACGCACTAGCCACATTAGTACAAGAACCACCATTTATGATGAGGTTACATACCTTGCCCTTGATGGTGCACTGTCTGTGGAAGATGTTCTCCCATTGTATGGTCTCGGAGGGATATACCATTGCACTGAGGATACGTCTAGCGACCAGCACTTCCCCCACATCAGGGTAGTCAATGTCACCGTATTCCCCTTCTGATTCAAAGTCCTCTTCATCTTGAGACTCATACTCTCCAGCTTCCGTGATTAGCATGACTCGGTTGTTTGGGCACTCCCTTGAGATGTGACCGCGACCCCTACACTTAAAAAAAGTGATGTCACGTGATCTGTGAGTGTTAGATGACTTAGTAGGCTCTCTCTGGTCACGGGGTTGCTCAGGAGGCTTGCTTTTGAACCTTGATTCAATCTCTATGCTCTTGCCTTTGTATACGGGCTTGGGGCTATTGCTTGGTGCCCAAGGCTAGGCTTGCTGCGTAGGTCTTGGCTCTTAAGCCTGATGTGCTGCTCAGCTTGGACAGAGAGGTGGAACAAGTCCTTGAAGTCATTGTAGATTTGTCTCTCCACTTTTTGGCTAATCCTCTCTTGCAATCCATCCAAGAATTGATCCATCAATGCCTCCTCATCCTCATTGAGCTCCAGCCTTTTCCTTAGCCTTTCAAACTCCTTGTAGTACTCCTCTACTGTTCTGGTGCCCTGCTTAAGAGTACGAAAACGTCGTTGCAAATCTCTATAGAAATAAGGTGGAACAAACCTTTGCCTCATGAGATCTTTCATGTTGACCCAAGAGTCTACGCGTCTCAATCTCCTCCTCCTTTGGTCAGAAGCTTCACGATCCCATCAGATGAGGGCATTATACATGAGTTGTGCTACTGCCATGGAGACTCTCCTAGGGCCTAGTTGGTTGTAATGATCGAAGATGTGATTCATCCTCCTCTCCCAATCTAGATAGGCATCGGGGTCTACTTTTCCTGTAAAACTAGGAGGTGTTAGTTTAACATCATGACTGTTTAACTGATTGTAGGCGTAGTCATCTCCATCCTCATGATGTCTTGGGGGCATCCTGGGTCTCTGGTGATGAGCATAGGGCTCGTAGCCATTGCCCTCTGCTTCTGGTTGTCGTGGAGGTCCTCTTGGCCTAGGGTGATAGCCGTGAGGCTGTGCATCCTCATCTCCATCCGGCTGGGGCTCCTCTTTTTCTGGCCGTGTCCTAGGGTGATCAGGACCTTTAGCAGGGTCTTGGTCAGCTCTCACGTGCCTTATGACCTGGAATCTCACCGGCCTCTCCACGCGCTCCAACCTCTGGCCGATTGATGCGAGTTGTGTTTGGAGGAAGGTGAATATGGCCATCATGGCCTCGGTTGCATCTTGGTTTCCTTCAGCCATCATGTGCTACAAGAAGAAAAAACACAAGTTAATTTGCTCCTTAATTTATTAGGAGAGTTTTCTTTTATAGTAAAAGAGGCAAATAGAAGAAAACGAAAAATCTGAGAAAAAAGAAATAGTAGAAAAATGGAAACTTTTCTAACAATTAATGGTACAAGAAGAAAAAACACAAGTTAATTTGCTCCTAAATTTATTAGGAGAATTTTTTTTTTATAGTAAAAGAGGCAAATAGAAGAAAAGAAAAAATCTGAGAAAAAGGAAAGTGTAGAAAAATCGAAACTTTTCTAACAATTAATGCAAAAGATCTTAGATTCTTTTTGTCGATTTTTCTTGGTAGTTTTCTATTTTTTTTTTGCTATTCAATTTAACTTAATGAGGAATGGAAATATGCTTTTAACAAAAGGTAAAACGAAATTGCAATGCAAAGAATGTATCTAATCCCTAGTGATGCACATAGGAGCTAGATGCACTTGGTTTGAACTTAGATGTTATTTTTTTGATTTTTTTGAATGAAATTTGAACTAATGCACGAACTGGAAATAAGACTAAGTAAAGGATAGAAACAACATGGTTTTAGGAGCTTTAACCTCTGATACGAAAATGATACAAGCCTTGAATCAAGGCCGTAACACGCGTGGGATGCTTGGAGAAGATTAGGTGAGAAACTCGACATTAGGCTTCTGGATAGGGGTTTTCTGGTGGATGTTGGATGGAGAGGTGACGTGAACCACACAAAGGGTGGTGAACCTCGTGATAAATCACAACTTAGAAGCTAGGAGGGCTAGTCTCAACTAGGGTTCTAAGCGCAAAAGTTTATTTGAGAGAATACTCGTAGGAAGAAAGTTCTATCTTTATTAATATCAAAAAGTTGTCGAATTACAATGCTGAAGGAGACTTATTAATACGGTCGACAGTTTGACATTCTAGGGTCGACCCAAATTAGAAAAGTGGAAAAATTACAAAAGTGCACAAGGAAAATTACAAAAGTGCACAAGGAAAATTACAAAAAGGAAATAATCGAAAAAGGACAACTACCTAAATTGTTCTTAACTCAAAAATGTAAAACTTCTAATTCCTACCCTGCAAAACAGAAAAGGCAGGTATATAAATGAAAACTTACAATTCTTACATTTTGGCCAAGAAATGGAAGGTGGCCGACCTTGTGGCATGCACGCGCCTAGCTCCTAATTTTCGACTTGGAGTAGGGTTATGAATTGTTGGGCCCTGACCTCTTTTGCCATTAAAGCCCAAGTCTCTGGAGTCCTTTGCAATGTTGAGAAGCCTTTGGACTCTTCCTTGTACTCTTGGCCCAATGCTCGTTGTCGATCATCTTCTAGGAGCTTGTCGACCCACAAACTGAACTTGTGGAAGAGTGCCCTTGTTCTGCTCCTTGTCAAGGCTCCTGGTGGCACCACTGGTGTAGAAACTTCATCCAGGTTCATGCCTCGAAACTGGTAGCTTAGCTGATCCGAGTCCCCTTGTGTAGATGTGGAAATGGTGGTGCAATCGGCTGGATAGGCTGGACTGTGCAAGGAGCTGGTCGAGTTGTTATCGGAGCCGGCCAGATTGATTCCTGAGCCGGCGGCGTCACCAGTTGGGCAGGCAGCATCACCAGTTGGGCCGGTGGTGTCATTCACGTCGCCGCCAGTTGGGCCAGAGGTTTGGGCCTCCTTACCGGAAATGTTGATCGGCCCGGCCCGGATGGTCAGAGGGCCAGCGGTACCGCGTGGGCCGGCAGATGCGCCAAATGGTCCGGCTGTCTCGGGCAACCATTCTGGTCAGCCATTCTAGTCTTCTGGCTGGCCAGACGATCTGATGCCCTCATCACTTTGTCATAGCTATATAACTGTTTTAAAGTTTGTGAAAATATAGAATATTGAGTTAGCTTAATATGGGTGTTGGATTCGTGTCATTCTGAACTCTAAATCAAAAGTTACAGACGATTAGTGTAGACATGTGAAGTTGATCGGCTAGTTAAAATGATAATTCTAAACTGATCATTGGTGCTCCTTGAGTAAGCATATAAATGAAGCATAACGCATGGCTTCACGCAGTCGGGGATACATTGGATTACACGGAGGTTTTATCATAGCTCTTTAGGTCTCAAATGTTGTCAAATATTGAAATTTGAGCTAGATTAAAGTGGGCGTTGGATTCATCTCATTTTGAGCTAAAAATCAAATGTTACGGATGACTTTATGCGGACATATCAAGTTGATCATCTAGTTAAAATGATTTTTCTAAACTGATCAATGGTGCTCCTTGAGTAAAGGCTTATGAATGAAGCATAATGCATGGCATCACGCAAGTTTGGGATACATTGGATTACTTGGCGTCTCAAATGTTGTCACAATATAAAAAATTGAGCTAGATAAACAAGGGCGTTGGATTCATGTCATTTTGAGCACTAAATCTTATGTTACGGATCATTTAGTGCGGACATATCAAGGTTATCAGCTAGTTAAAATGATCATTCTAAACTGATCATTGGTGCTCATTGAGCAAAGATATACAAATTGAGCATAATGCATGGCATCACGCAGTTCGGGATAGATTGGATCACTTGGATGCTTTTTCGTAGCTATTTCAGTCTTAAATTTTTTCACAATACAGAATATTGGGCTAGCTTAACGTGGGTGTTGGATTCGTGTCATTTTAAACTCTAAATCAAAAGGTATGGATGGTTTAGTGGGGACATATCTTGATAGGTCAGTTAAAACGATCATTCTAAACTAATCATTGGTGTTTCTTGAGTAAAGGCTTATAAATGAAGCATAATGCATGACATCATGCATTTTGGGATAGATTGCATTATTTTGTTGCTTTGTGTAGCACTTTGGGATATATTGGATTACTTGAAATCTTTATCCTAGCTCTTTCAATCTTAAATATTGTCACAATACTGAAAATTGAGCTAGATAAGGGTAGCCGTTGGATTCATGTCATTTTGAGCTCTAAATCAAAAGTTAAATACGATTTCGTGCGGACATGTCAAGTTGATCAGTTAGGTAAAATGATTATTCTAAACTGATCATTGGTGCTGAAAGAGCAAAGGTTTACAAATGAATCATAATGCATGCCATCACATAGTTTGGGATAGATTGGATTACTTGAAGGCTTTGTTGTAGCTTTTTCGGTGTTAAAGTTTGTCAAAATATAGAAAATTGAGCTAGCTTAACGTGGACGTTGGATTCGTGTTATTCTGAACTTTAAATCAAAAATTACAAACGATTTAGTGCGGACATGTCAAGTTGATTGGCCAGTAAAATGATAATTCTTAACTGATCATTAGTGCTCCTTGAATAAAAGCTTAGAATTGAAGCATAATGCATGGCAACACTCAGTTTGGCATACATTGGATTACTTGGAGGCTTTGTCGTAGCTCTTTGAGTCTCAAATGTTGTCACAATATTGAAATTGCGCTAGATTAACGTGGCTGTTGGATTCATGTCAGTTAGAGCTCTAAATCAAATGTTGAAAACCAATTAGTGGAGACATGTCAAGTTGATCAGCTAGTTAAAATGATAATTCTAAAATGATCATTTGTGCTCCTTGAGTGAAGGCTTATAAATGAAGCATAATGCATGGCATCACGCAGTTTGGGATATATTGGATTACTTGGAGACTTTGTCATAGCTCTTTCAGTCTCAAATGTTGTCACATTATTGAAAATTGGGCTAGATTAACAAGGGCTTTGGATTCATGTCATTTTGAACACTAAATCATATATTAGAGATGATTTAGTGTGGATATATCAAGGTTATCAGCTAGTGAAAATGATCATTCTAAACTGATCATTGGTGCTCATTGAGCAAAGATTTACAAATGAATCATAATGCATGGTATCACGCATTTTGGGATAGATTGGATTACTTGGATGCTTTTTCCTAACTATTTCAGTTTTACATTTTGTCACAATATTGAATATTGAGCTAGCTTAACGTGGGTGTTGGATTCGTGTCATTTTAAACTCTAAATCAAAAGTTATTGGATATTTAGTTGGGACATGTCAAGTTGATCGGTAAGTTAAAATGATCATTCTAAACTAATCATTGATGTTCCTTGAGTAAAGCTTTATAAATGAAGCATAATGCATGGCGTCACGCAGTTTAGGATACATTGGATAACTTGGATTCTTTATCGTAACTCTTTCAGTCTGAAATGTTGTCACAATATTAAAAATTAGGCTAGATTAGTATGGCCATTGGATTCATTTCATTTTGAGCTCTAAATCAAAAGTTAAAGATTATTTAGTGCGGACATTTCAAATTGATCAGCTATTCTAAAATGATCATTGGTGCTCATTGAACAAAGGTTTGCAATTGAAGCATAATGCATGCCATCATGTAGTTTGGGATACATTGGATTACTTGAAGGCTTTATTGTAGCTATTTTGGTCTTAAAGTTTGTCAAAATATCGAAAATTGAGCTAGCTTAACGTGGATGTTGGATTCGTGTAATTCTAAACTCTAAATCAAAAATTACAAACGATTTAGTGCGGACATGTCAAGTTGATTGGCCTGTAAAATGTTAATTCTTAACTGATCATTGGTTCTGCTTGAGTAAAAGCTTATAATTGAAGCATAATGCATGGCATCACTCAGTTTGGGATAAATTGCAGTACTTGGAGGCTTTGTCATAGTTCTTTCAGTTCAATATTGTCACAATATTGAAATTGTGCTAGATTAACGTGGCCGTTGGATTCATGTCATTTTGAGCTCCAAATCAAATGTTGAAGACGATTTAGTGCGGAGGTCAAGTTGATCAGCTAGTTCAAATGATCATGTTAAACTAATCATTGGTGCTCATTGAGCAAAGGTTTACAAATGAAGCATAATCCCTGGCATCACGTAGTTTGGGATAGATTGGAATACTTGGATGCTTTGTTGTAGCTATTTTGGTCTTAAAGTTTTTAAAAATATAGAATATTGAGCTAGCTTAATGTGGGTGTTGGATTCATGTCATTATGAACTCTAAATCAGAAGTTACGGACGATTTAGAGCGGACATGTCAAGTTGATAGGCTAGTTAAAATAATTATTCTGAACTGATCAATGGTGCTGATTGAAGAAAGGCTTATAAATGAAGCATAATGCATGGCATCACGCAGTTTGGGATAAATTGGATTAGTTATAGGCTTTGTCGTAGCTCTATTAGTCCCAAATGTTGTCACAATACTGAAAATTGAGCTAGATTACAGTGGGCTTTGAATTCATGTCATTTTGAGTTCAAAGTAAAATGTTACAAACCAATTAGTGGGAACATGTCAAATTGATCAGATATTTAAAATGATAATTCTAAATTGATCATTGGTGCTCCTTGAGTAAAGGCTTATAAATGAAGCATTATGCATGGCATCACACAGTTTGGGATACATTAGATTACTTGGAGACTTTGTCATAGCTCTTTCAATCGCAAATGTCGTTACAATACTGAAAATTGAGCTAGATTAAAGTGGGCGTTGGATTCATGTCATTTTGAGCTCAAAGTCCAATGTTAGGAACGATTTAGTTCGGACATGTCAAGTTGATCCGCTATTTAAAATGATAATTCTAAACTGATCATTGGTGCTGCTTGAGTAAAGGCTCATAAATGAAGTATAATGCATGACATCATGCAGTTTGGGATATATTGGATTACTTGGAAGCTTTGTCGTAGCTCTTTCGGTCTCAAATGTTGTCATAAAACTAAACATTGAGTTAGATTGACGTGGACCGTGGATTTATGTCATTTTGAGCTCAAAATAAAATGTTACGGACGTGTCAAGTTGATTGGCCAGTTAAAATGATAATTCTAAACTGATCATTGGTGCTCCTTTGAGTAAAGGATTATAAATGAATCATCATACATGCCATCACGCAGTTTTGGATACATTGGATTACTTGGAGGCTTTTTGTAGCTATTTATGTTTTAAATTTTACCAGGATATAGAAAATTGAGCTAGTTTAAGATGGGCATTGGATTCATGTCTTTATGAAAACTAAATAAAAAGTTAGGGACAATTTATTTTGGACATGTCTTTGTGATCGGGCAGTTAAAATGATCATTCTAAACTAGTAATTGGTGTTCCTTGAGTAAATGTTTATAAAAAAGCATAACGCATGGCATCACACAGTTTGGGATACATTGGATTACTTGGATTCTTTATCATAGCTCTTTCAGCGTCAAATGTTTCCACAATATTGAAAATTTAGCTAGATTAACGTGGTTGGTTGATTCATGTCATTTTGAGCTCTAAATAAAAAGTTAAATACGATTTAGTGCGGACATGTCAAGTTGATCAGCTAATTAAAATGATAATTCTAAATTGATCATTGGTGCTCATTGAACAAAGGTTTAGAAATGAAGGATAATGCATGCCATCACGCACTTTGGGATAGATTGGATTACTTGAAGGCTTTGTTGTAGCTATTTCGGTTTTAAAGTTTGTCAAAATATAGAAAATTAAGCTAGCTTAACGTGGACATTGGATTCGTGTTATTCAGAATTCCAAAACAAAAATTACGGACAATTTGGTGCGGAAATGTCAAGGTTATCGGCTAGCATCACGCAGCATTGGTGCTCATTGAGCAAAGGTTTACAAATGAAGCATAATGCATAGCATCACACAGTCTGGGATAGATTAGAATACTTGGACTCTTTGTTGTAGCTATTTTCGTCTTAAAGAATATTGAGCTAGCTTAATGTGGGTGTTGGATTCGTGTCATTCTGAATTCTAAATCAAAAGTTACAGACGATTTAGTGTGGAAATGTCAAGTTGACCGGCCAGTTAAAATGATTAGGTTTTGAACAACTTAAAGGAATGATACGAGCAATGGAAAGCACACAAAAGGAAAAGCTCATGAATAGGAATGAACCAGTGGAACATGAAGAAGCTCTTGCACTACTAGCTGGACCATTAACCCGAGCAAAGGCCAAGAAACTCAAAGAGGCAATCAGCAGCATGCTCAACAAGGAGAATGCACAACAAATTTACTTGAGCTTGAATGGAGAAGTGCCTAAAAGCCCTATGATTTTAGTACAAGCTCAAGAAAGCATACAAATGGGTATGTGATCGATTTGTACTCTTTTCTCCTTATCCAAGTTTTCTCCCATTGGGTTTTCTTGGTAAAGTTTTTAATGAGACAAATGAATCACATTACAACCAGCCCAATTTGTTGTTTAAATTCAAAAGGAGTTCACTCAAAATTTTCAAAATTGGCGTCATGAAAGGGGGGGGGGGAAGTGTCTACATTCATAGTCAAAATCAAAATAAGAGTTAATGAATTCAAGGTCTTTGGTCAAGATCTTTGGTCAAGGTCTTTGGTTAAGTCTTCCCTTGTAAATTCAACCATTTTAATGTTGTAGGCTCCTCCTATTTACATCCCCTTATAGTATAAATAGGGGCTTTTAGTTGTAATTCAATTTTTCAAATAAAAACAACTTTTCTTAAATTTGAGAGTGATTCTCTTCTTAATCTGATTGTTGGTGTGTAATATCCTTCAGTCGACATTTAGTAGCCTTATTGTGTAATATCTAAGCTACTATCTTAGGTAAATCAGTAGTCTTTCCGCAGCTACTGTGTGACCCTTCAATGCACAACCTTTGAACAGATTAAATTTCGATTTATTCTGTTGCAAAGCCTATCTCAACCGCATCCAGAAGTGCATTCCTTGGGAGGTTCGCATCATTTGGTATCAGAGCACACTTCTGATTGGTTATCCCTATCCCGCATCTCTATATCTCTCCGTTTCCATCTGCTTAGATTGCATCAGCTTGTGTGTATTGATTTGCATCAGTTGATTAATCGAAAAAACCTATTCATATAATTGCATTGTTGTTTTTATCCAATATTACATCAGTTTATCACATTAAAATCGACCCCAACCCATTGCATTTTTCAGATTAGAAAATAACACACTCCCAACTCTTCATCTTCCATCAAAATTGTTTTTCAGAACAGGTATTTTTAACATATTTGTTAAGTGCATTTGTAGCTATGTCAGGAGGAAATCAAACTTCTGAAGCACCAAACTTGTTAATGGAGGCTCTAGTATCAGAAATGAAGAAAGCATTACAAATAGAGCTGGAAGTCACTCATTTACGGGTTGATGATGTTCAGAACAATAGTAACACTGAAGGAGTCCCAAGGAGAACTAGGAATCCCTTAAGATGTGGCCAAAATGAAGAAACAGAATCCTACTATAACCGTGGCAGTGAAGGAAGTAGGAGAACCCAAAGGAGGCCTAGGCGTGTAAGAGAAGAAAGGGGTCAGCCTAATGACACCTTAGGAGGTCTTAAACTTAAGATACTATCATTATATGGTAAAAATGATCCAGACACTTACCTGGTGTGGGAGAAGAAGATCGAGCTGGTGTTTGATTGTCAACACTATTCTGAGCTCAACAAGGTCCGCGTAGCTGCTACTGAGTTTTATGAGTATGCACTCAGCTGGTGGGATCAATTGGTGACTTCCAGAAGACGTAATGGTGAGTATCCAGTAGAAACATGGGCTGAGATGAAAGCCATAATGAGGAAAAGGTTTGTTCCCAGCCATTACCACCGTGAGCTTCACCAAAAGCTAAGGAGACTCAATCAAGGAAGCCGAAGTGTTGAGGAGTATTACCAGGAGTTGGAAACCCTCATGATCAGGGCAGACATTTCAGAAGATAGAGAAGCTACTATGGCAAGATTTTTAGGAGGACTTAACCGTGACATTCAAGATAGAATGGAGCTGGAACATTATGTGGTGCTAGAGGAAATGTTGCACAAAGCTATACTGGTAGAACAGCAGCTAAAAAGAAAAAGTTATACTAGGCCAAGCTATGGAGCAGCTAACAATAAGCCCAGCTACCAAATGGAAGGAAAACAGATTGCTAAAGTTGATTCCAAACCTTCAACAACCACTCAAGATGTCAAGGGAAAATCTGAAGCTACTACATGTACTAGAACAAGAGATGTGAAGTGTTTCAAATGACAAGGAAGAGGGCATTATGTGAATGAATGCACCAACAAGAAGATCATGATTCTGTTGGATAATGGTGAAATAGAATCCGAGGAAGAAGAAGTCTTTTCTGATTCTTCAGAAGAGCATCTTGTACCTCCTATGGCAGGAGATTTGTTGGTAACAAGAAGAACCCTAAGCGTACAAAACAAAACCAAAGAACATGAGCAAAGAGAGAACCTGTTTCACTCAAGATGCCACGTCCAAGGAAAGGTTTTCAGCATCATTATTGATGGAGGCAACTGCACTAATGTGGCTAGTGAAACTATGGTAAACAAGTTAGGTCTAGAAATGTTCAAGCACCCAAAGCCGTATAAGCTGCAATGGCTTAATGAGTGTGGCGAAATGAAGGTAAGCAGCCAAGTCAAGGTACCTATAACCATTGGAAAGTACCAAGATGAGATCCTTTGTGATGTTTTACCAATGGAGGCTGGCCACATTCTGCTTGGAAGACCATGGCAATTTGATCGAAAGGTCATTCATGATGGTTACACCAACCAACACTCGTTTGAACACAAAGGTAAGAAGATCACACTTGTTCCTATGACACCACAGGAGGTGTACCAAGATCAGCTTGTGTTGGAGCAAAGGAAAACAGCTGGACCTTCAAAGGAAACCATAAGCACCAAAAGTGACAGAGGCTGTGAGAACAAGAACAAGAAACACTCAAGTTTCTTTGTGAGAACTGGTGGAGTTAAGAAGGCTCTCTTCTCACAACAATCTGTTATTTTATTTATCTATAAGGAAGCTCTCATGAGCTTAACTAAAATTGCACCGGTATTACCGAGTGAAGTGACTTCTATTTTGCAGGATTATGAAGATGTCTTTCTAGAAGATAATTCAAAAGGGCTACCACCCATCAGAGGCATTGAACATCATATTGATTTTGTACCTGGAGCCTCACTACCAAATAGACCAGCTTATAGAACCAATCCCGTTGACACTAAGGAGCTGCAAAGACAAGTTATTGAGCTAATGTAGAAGGGCTACATCAGGGAGAGCATGAGTCCTTGTGCTGTTCCAGTTCTACTTGTGCCAAAGAAAGATGGCAGCTGGCGCATGTGTGTTGATTGTAGAGCAATCAACAACATTACGGTAAAGTATCGCCATCCAATCCCTAGGTTAGATGACATGCTTGATGAATTGTATGGTTCCAGAATCTTTTCTAAGATAGATCTTAAGAGTGGGTACCATCAAATACGCATGAAGGAAGGGGGTGAATGGAAAACTGCACTTAAAACTAAGCATGGATTATATGAATGGTTAGTCATGCTATTTGGGTTAACAAATGCACCTAGTACTTTCATGAGGTTGATGAATCATGTTCTTAGAGCATTCATAGGAGTCTTTGTTGTAGAATACTTTGATGACATCTTAATCTACAGCAAGAATCTAGAAGAGCTTGATAGTCATTTGACATCGGTTCTAAGCGTTCTTAGAAAAGAAAAACTATATGACAGTCTTAAGAACTGCACTTTTTGTATAGATAACATTGTGTTCCTAGGCTTTGTTATAAGTGCAGATGGTATTAAGGTTGATGACGAGAAGGTCAAAGCTATTAAGGAATGGCCAAGTCCAAAAACGGTAGGAGAAGTGAGAAGTTTCCATGGGCTAGCTGGCTTCTATAGACGCTTTGTCAGGGATTTTAGCACTATTGCTGCCCCACTTACTGAAGTAATCAAGAAAGACGTAGGATTCAAATGGGGACAAGCTCAAGAAAGCTCATTCCAAGCTTTGAAAGAAAAGCTTACGCATGCACCTCTGCTATCTTTACCTGATTTTCTTAAAACCTTTGAGATAGAATGTGATGCTTCTGGTATAGGTATTGGAGCTGTTTTGATGCAGCATAAGACACCTATAGCCTATTTCAGTGAGAAGCTTGGAGGAGCCACCCTCAACTATCCAACCTACGACAAGGAATTGTATGCCTTGGTCCGTGCTTTGCAAACTGCGCAACACTACTTGTGGCCTAAGGAGTTCGTGATTAACACTGAGCATGAGTCACTCAAGCACTTAAAGGGCCAACAGAAGCTGAACAAAAGGCATGCACGGTGGCTTGAGTTCATAGAAACATTTCCGTATGTCATTAAATACAAACAATGTAAAGAGAATGATGTGGCAGATGCATTGTCACGGAGGTATGTCTTAATCTCTACTCTTGATGCTAAGTTGTTAGGTTTTGAACAACTTAAAGAGCTATATGAAACTGATCCTAAATTTATAGATGTATACATTGCTAGCAAAAATTTTGCTTCAGGAAAATACTATCGGCATGAAGGATTCCTATTTTATGATAATACATTATGTGTGCCTAACTGTTCCATTCGAGACTTGCTAGTTAGGGAAGCTCATGGAGGAGGACTGATGGGGCATTTTGGAGTTGCCAAAACTCTTAAAGTAATGCAAGATCAATTCCATTGGGCACACATGAAGAGAGACATAGAAAGAATATGTGCAAGGTGTGCCACATGCAAACAGGCTAAGTCTAAGGTTCAACCCCACGGTTTGTCCACTCCTTTACCCATTCCTACTCATCCATGGATTGACATATCAATAGACTTTGTGGTTGGTTTGCCTAGAACTAAGACAGGAAAGGATTCTGTCTTTGTTGTGGTTGATAGATTCTCTAAGATGGCTCATTTTATAGCATGTCACAAGACTGATGATGCATTGCATATAGCCAATCTGTTCTTTAAGTAGGTAGTTTGCTTGCATGAAATGCCTAGGACCATAGTTTCTGATAGAGACACTAAGTTCTTGAGTTACTTTTGGAAAACTCTTTGGTCTAAGTTAGGAACTAAGTTGGTATTCTCTACAACATGTCAACCACAAACGGATGGTCAAACTGAAGTAGTTAATAGAACCTTGTCTACTTTATTGCGTGCATTAATCAAATGAAATCTTAGAACATGGGAAGAATGTTTACCACATGCTGAATTTGCATATAACCATTCTTTACATTCTGCTTCTAAGTATTCTCCTTTTCAAATTGTGTACGGTTTTAATCCTTTGTCTCCTTTGGATCTAACCCCTTTTCCTTTAAGTGAAATAGCTAGTATTGATGGAAAAAGAAAAGCTGAGATTGTTAAACAGATCCATGAGAATGCAAGGAAGAATATTGAGGCCAGAACCCAACAATATGCATGAAAGGCCAACAAAGGAAGACGTGAAATGGTATTTGAGGTGGGAAACCTTGTGTGGGTTCACTTGAGGAAAGAAAGATTTCCAGCTGAAAGGAAATCCAAACTGATGCCCATAATAGATGGACCTTTCAAGATAGCTCAGAAGATCAACAACAACGCCTACCAAATTGATCTTCAAGGTAAGTACAATGTGAGTTCAAGCTTCAATGTTTCTGATCTTGTGCCTTTCAATGCAGATGAACCAGATTTGAGGTCAAATCCTTTTCAAGAGGAGGGGGATGATACGAGCATGGAAAGCACACAAAAGGAAAAGCGCATGGATAGGAATGAACCAGTGGAACATGAAGAAGCTCTTGCACTACCAACTGGACCATTAACCCGAGCAAAGGCGAAGAAACTCAAAGAGGCAGTCAGCAGCATGCTCAACAAGGAGAATGCACAAAAAATTCACTTGAGCTTGAATGGAGAAGTGCCTAAAAGCCCTCTGATTTTAGTACATGCTCAAGAAAGCATGCAAATGGGTATGTGATCCATTTGTACTCTTTTTCCCTTATCCAAGTTTCTCCCATTGGGTTTTCTTGGTAAGGTTTAATGAGGCAAATGAATCACATTACTACCAGCCCAATTTGTTGTTTAAATTCAAAAGGAGTTCACTCAAAATGTTCGAAATTGGCGTCATCAAAGGGGGGGAAAAGTGTCTACATTCATAGTCAAAATAAGAGTTAATGAAGTCAAGGTCTTTGGTCAAGGTCTTTGGTCAAGGTCTTTGGTCAAGGTCTTTGGTCAAGTCTGCCCTTGTAAATTCAACCATTTTAATGATGTATGCTCCTCCTATTTACGTCCCCTTATAGTATAAATAGGGGCTTTCAGTTGTAAGCTTGATCATTCAACATTTCAAATAAAAACAGCTTCTTTCTTAAGTTTGAGAGTGATTGTCTTCTTAATCTGATTGTTGGTGTGTAATATCCTTCAGTCAGCATTTAGTAGCCTTAGTGTGTAATATCTAAGCTACTATATTAGGTAAATCAATAGTCTTTCCGCAGCTACTGTCCCTTCAATCCACAACCTTTGAACAGATTGAATTTCGATTCATTCTGTTGCAAAGCCTATCTCATCCGCATCCAGAAGTGCATTCTTTGGGAGGTTCGCATCACATGTCAAGTTGATCGGCTAGTAAAATGATAATTCTAAACTGAACATTGGTGCTCATTGAGCACAGGTTTACAAATGAAGCATAATGCATAGCATCACGCAGTTTGGGATAGATTGGAATACTTGGACTCTTTGTTGTAGCTATTTTCGTCTTAAAGAATATTGAGCTAGCTTAATGTGGGTGTTGGATTCGTGTCATTCCGAATTCTAAATTAAAAGTTACAGAAGATTTAGTGTGGAAATGTCAAGTTGACCGGCCAGTTAAAATGATTATTCTAAACTGATCATTGGTGCTCCTTGAGTAAAGGCTTATAAATGAAGCAAAATGCATGGCATCACGCAGTTTGGGATACATTGGATTACTTGGAGGCTTTGTCGTAGCTATTTCAATCTCAAATGTTGTCACAATACTGAAAATTGAGTTAGAATAAAGTGGGCATTGGATTCATGTCATTTTGAGCTCAAAGTCAAATGTTACGAACGATTTAGTGCAGAAATGCCAAGTTGATCCGCTAGTTAAATTGATTATTCTAAACTGATCATTGATGCTGCTTGAGTAATGGCTTATAAATGAAGCATAATGCATGACATCACGCAGTTTGGGATACATTGGATTACTTGGAAGCTATGTCATAAATCTTTCAGTCTGAAATGTTGTGACAAAACTGAAAATTGAGCTAGATTAACGTGGGCAGTGGATTCATGTCATTTGTACCTCAAAATCAGATGTTAAAGACGATTTAGTGAGGATATTACTAGTTGATCACCTAGTTAAAATGATCCTTCTAAACTTATCATTGGTGCGCACTGAACAAAGGTTTAGAAATGAAGCATATTGAATGACATCACGCAATTTGAGATAGATCGGATTACTTGGAGGCATTTTCGTAGCTATTTTGGTCTTAGTTTTGCCACAACAAAAGGATTAATCTATCTTAACGTGGGTGTTGGATTCGTGTCATTCTGAACTCTAAATCAAAAGTTACGGATGATTTAGTGTAGACATGTGAAGTTGATCAAATAGTTAAAATGATAATTCTAAACTAATAATTGGTGCTCCTTGAGTAAAGACATATAAATGAAGCAAAACGCATGGCATCACGCAGTTTGGGATACATTGGATTACTTAAAGTTTTTGTCCTAGCTCTTCTAGTATCAAATGTGGCCATAATATTGAAAATTGAGCTAGATTAAAGTTGGCATTGGATTCATGTCATTTTGAGCTCAAAATCAAATGTTACGGACGATTTAGTGTGGACATGTCAAGTTGATCAACTAGTTAAAATGATTATTCTAAACTGATCATTGGTGCTCCTTGAGTAAAGGCTTATAAATGAAGCATAATGCATGGCATCATGCTGTTTCGGATACATTGGATTACTTGAAGGCTTTGTCGTAGCTCTTTTAATCTCAATTGTTGTGAACATATAAAAAATTGAGGTAGAGTAACGTGGGCATTGGATTCATGTCATTTTGAGCTTTAAATCAAATGTTACGGACGATTTAGTGCGGACATTTCAAGATCATCAGCTAGTTAAATTGATCATTCTAAACTGATCATTGCTGCTCATTGAGCAAAGGTTTACAAATGAAGTATAATGCATGACATCACGCAGTTTTGGATACATTGGATTACATGGAGGCTTTGTCGTAGCTATAACTGTTTTAAAGTTTGTTAAAATATACAATATTGAGCTAGCTTAATGTGAGTGTTGCATTCGTGTCATTTTGAACTCTAAATCAAAAGTTACAGACGATTTAGTGCAGACATGTGAAGTTGATCGGCTAGTTAAGATGATAATTCCAAACTGATCATTGGTGCTCCTTGAGTAAACATATAAATGAAGTATAACACATGGCATCACGCAGTTTGGGATATATTGGATTACATGGAGGTTTGGCATAACTCTTTAAGTCTCAAATATTGGATTACATGGAGATTAAAGTGGGCGTTGGATTCATGTCATTTTGAGCACTAAATCATATGTTAGGGATGATTTAGTGCGGACATATCAAGGTTATCAGCTAGTTAAAATGATCATTTTAAACTGATTATTGGTGCTCATTGAGCAAAGATTTACAAATGAAGAATAATGCATGGCATCACACAGTTTGGGATAGATTGGATTAATTGGATGCTTTTTGTAGCTATTTCAGTCTTACATTTATAATAATATAGAATATTGAGCTAGCTTAACGTGGGCGTTGGATTCATGTAATTTTGAACTCTAAATCAAAAGTTATGGATGATTTAGTAGGGACATGTCAAGCTGATCATTCTAAATTAATCATTGGTGTTCCTTGAGTAAAGGCTTATAAATGAAGCATAATGCATGGATTCACACAGTTTGGGATACATTGGATTACTTAGAGTCTTTATCATAGCTCTTTCAGTCTGAAATGTTGTCACAATATTGAAAATTGAGCTAGATTAGTGTGGTTGTTGGATTCATGTCATTTTGATCTTTGACTCAAAAGTTAAAGATGATTTATTGCGGATATTTCAAGTTGATCAGCTAGTTAAAATGAGTTTGTCAAAATATAAAAAATTGAGCTAGTTTAACGTGGACATTGGATTCTTGTAATTCTGAACTCTAAATCAAAAATTACCAACGATTTAGTACGGACATGTCTAGTTTATTAGCCAGTAAAATCGTAATTCCTAATTGATCATTGGTGCTCCTTGAGTAAAAGCTTATAATTGAAGCATAATGCATGACATCACTAAGTTTGGTATACATTGGATTACTTGGAGGCTTTGTCGTAGCTCTTTCAGTCAAAAATGTTGTCACAATATTGAAATTGTAGTAGATTAACGTGGCCGTTGGATTCATGTCATTTGGAGCTCTAAATCAAATGTTGAAGATGATTTACTGTGGACATGTCAAGTTGATTAACTAGTTAAAATGATCATGTTAAACTAATCATTGGTGCTCATTGAGCAAAGGTTTACAAATGAAGCATAATGCATGGCATCACGTAGTCTGGGATAGATTGGAATACTTGGACGCTTTGTTGTAGCTATTTTGGTCTTAAAATTTGTCAAAGTATAGAATATTGAGCTATCTTAAAGTCGGTGTTGGATTCATGTAATTCTGAACTCTGAATAAAAAGTTAAGGACGATTTAGTGCGGACATGTCAAATTGACTGGTTAGTTAAAATAATTATTCTAAACAGAACATTGGTGCTGCTTGAGTAAATGCTTATAAATGAAGCATAATGCATGGCATCACGCAGTTTGGGATAAATTGGATTACTGGCTTTGTTGTAGCTCTTTTAGTCCCAAATGTTGTCACAATACTGAAAATTGAGTTCGATTAAAGTGGCCGTGGATTCATGTCATTTTGAGCTAGAAGTCAAATGTTACAAACTAATTAGTGGGGATGTGTCAAGTTGATCAGCTAGTTAAAATGATAATTCTAAACTGATCATTGGTGCTTCTTGAGTAAAGGCTTTTAAATGAAGCATAATGCATGGCATCACGCAGTCTGGGATACATTGGATTACTAGGAGGCTTTGTCGTACCTCTTTCAATCCCATATGTTGTTACAATACTAAAAATTGAGCTATATTAAAGTGGGTGTTGGATTCATGTCATTTTGAGCTCAAACTCAAATGTTACGGACGATTTAGTGCGGACATGTCAAGTTGATCCGCTAGTTAAAATGATAATTCTAAACTGATCATTGGTGCTGCTTGAGTAAAGGCTCATAAATGAAGTATAATGCATGGCATCACGCAGTGTGGGATACATTGGATTACTTGGAAGCTTTGTTGTAGTTCTTTCAGTCTCAAATGTTGTCATAAAACTGAAAATAGAGCTAGATTAATTGACCGTGGATCCGTGTCATTTTGAGCTCAAAATGAAATGTTACTAACGATTTAGTGCAGACATGTCAAGTTGATCGGCCAGTTAAAATGATAATTCTAAACTGATCATTGGTGCTCCTTTGAGTAAATGGTTATAAATGAATCATAATACATGCCATCACGCATTTTGGGATACATTGGATTACTTGAAGGCTTTTTTGTAGCTATTTCAGTCTTAAATTTTGCCACGGCATAGAAAATTGAGCTACCTTAACTTGTGCATAGGATTCATTTCTTTCTGAACACTATATGAAAAGTTAGGGACGATTTAGTGTAGACATGTCATGTTGATCGGCCAGTTCAAATGATAATTCTAATCTAATCATTGGTGTTCCTTGAGTAAAGGTTAATAAATAAAGCATAATTTTGTCATCACGCAGTTTGGGATACATTGGATTACTTGGAGTATTTATCGTAGCTCTTTCAATCTCAAAGGTTGTCACAATATTGAAAGTTGAGCTAGATTAACGTGGCCATTGGATTCATGTCATTTTGAGCACTAAATCAAACGTTAAAGACGATTTAGTGTGGATATGTCAGGGTTATTAGCTAATTAAAATGATAATTCTAAATTTAACATTGGTGCTCATTGAGCAAAGGTTTACAAATGAACCATAATGCATGCCATCACGCACTTTGGGATAGTTTAGATTACTTGAAGGATTTATCGTAGCTATTTCTGTTTTAAAGATTTTCAAAATATAGAACATGGAGCTAGTTTAACTGGGACGTTCGATTTGTGTTATTCTGAACTCCAAAACAAAAATTACGGACGATTTAGTGTGCACATGTCAAGTTGATCGGCCAGTCAAATGATAATTCTAAACTGATCATTGGTGTTCCTTGAGTAAAAGCTTATAATGAAGCATATTACATGGCATCACGCTGTTTGGGATACATTGGATTATTTGGAGGCTTTGTCACAGCTCTTTAAGTCTCAAATGTTGTCACAATAGTGAAAATTGACCTTGATTATAGTGGGCGTTGGATTCATGTCATTTTGAGCTGAATGTCAAATGTTACGGACGATTTAGTGCGGTAATGTCAAGTTAATCCGCTAGTTAAATTGATAACTCTAAACTGGTCATTGGTGCTGCTTGATTAAAGGCTTATAAATGAAGCATAATGCATGACATGACGTAGTTTTGGATACATTGGATTACTTGGAAGCTTTGTCATAGCTCTTTCAGTTTCAAATGTTGTCACAAAACTAAAAATGGAATTAGATTAACGGGGACAGTGGATTCATGTCATTTTGAGCTCAAAATCAAATGTTATGGACGATTTAGTGCGGACATGTCAAGTTGATCGGCCAGTACAAATGATAATTCTAAAATGATCATTGGTGCTCCTTTGAGTAAATGGTTATAGATAAAGCATAATACATGGATACACGCAGTTTGGGATACATTCGATTACTTGGAGGCTTTATCGTAGCTCTTTTAGTCTTAAATCTCGTCACAATATTGAAAATTGAGCTAGATTAACGTGGTCGTTGGATTCATGTCATTTTGAGCTCAAAATCAAATGTTACGGACGATTTATTGTGGACATGTGAAGTTGATCGGCCAATTAAAATGATAATTCTAAGCTGATCATTGGTGCTCCTTTGAGTAAAGGCATATAAATGAAGCACAATGCATGGCATCACGCAATTTGGGATACATTGGATTAATTGGAGGTTTTATCGTAGCTCTTTCAGTATCAAATGTTGTCACAATATTGAAAATTGAGCTAGATTAACGTGGTCGTTGGATTCATGTCATTGAGCTCTAAATCCAATGTTAAAGACAATTTAGTGCGGACATGTCAAGTTGATCAGCTAGTTAAAATGATCATTCTAAACTGATAATTGGTGGTCATTGAGAAAAGGTTTACAAATGAAACACAATACATGGCATCACGCAGTTTGGGATAGATTAGATTACTTGGAGGCTTTTTTGTAGCTATTTCAATCTTAAAATTTACCATGATATAGAAAATTGAGCTAGCTTAACGTGGGCATTGGATTCATGTCTTTCTGAACACTAAATAAAAAGTTAGGGATGATTTAGTGTAGAAATGTCATGTTGATCGGCCAGTTACAATGATCATTCTAAACTAATCATTGGTGTTACTTGGGCAAAGGCTTATAAATGAAACATAATAATCATTCATAATGCATGCATTTTCGGATAGATGAGATTACTTGGAGTCTTTATTGTAGCTCTTTCAGTCTCAAATGTTGTCACATTATTGAAAATTGAGCTATATTAACATGGCCGTTTGATACAAGCCTCGATTCAAGGCTTATATGCGCGTGGGCTGTTTGGAGAAGGTTAGGTGAGAGACTCGACCTTAGACTTCTTGGATAGGGGTTTTTGGGTTGGTATTTGATGGAAGGGTGAAGTGAACCACACGAGTGGTGATGAACCTCGTGATAAATCACAAACTTAGAGCTAGGAGAGCTGGTCTCGACTAGGTTCGAAGCGCACAAGCTTCTTAGAGAGAAAACTTGTAAGAAGAAAATTCGCACTTTATTAATTATCTAAAAGGTTGTCAAACTACAATGCTGGAAGGAGCCTTATTAATATGCTTGACAGCTTGACCTTCTAGGGTCGACTCAAAGAAAGAAAAGGAAAATTTACAAAAGTGCATAAATGGAAAACGTACAAAAGTGTATAACCGAAAAAGGACTTATTCCTAAAATGTCTTTGACTCAAAAATGTAAAGAATCTAAATCCTACCCTGCAAAACAGAAAGAGGCAAATATTCAAATTGAAAACTTACCTTTCTTACCTCACAGCCAAGAAATGGAAGGTGGACGTCCTTGTGGAATGCACGCGCCTTACTCCTAGTCTTCGACTTGGAGTAGGGTTTGGAATCTGTGGGCCCTGACCTCTCTTGCCACTAAAGCCCAAGCCTCTGAAGTACCTTGCATTGTTGAGAAGCCTTTGGACTCCTCTTTGCACTTCTGGCCCACTCTCCTTTGTCGATCATCCTCTAGGAGCTTTTCGACCCATAAGCTGAATTTGTGGAAGAGTGCTCTTGATCTGCTCCTTGTCATTGCTCCTTGTGGTACCACTGGTGTTGAGACTTCCTCTAGATGCATGTCCTAAAGGTAGTAGCTCATCTGGTCCGAGTCTCCTTGTGTAGATGTTGAAATGCCCGTGTACTCGGCTGGATTGGCTGTACCGGCTGGATTGTGCAAGGTACTGGCTGGAATGTCTTCTGGTCTGGCCAAGTTGATTCCGGAGCCGGCGGTGTCACCAATGGGACCGGCGGTGTCATCCACGTCGCCACCAGTTGTGCCGGAGGCTTGGGCCTCTCTGCCGATGATGAGGACATCAGGTCGTATGTCAAGCTAGGAGATCAGACTGGCCAACCAGGAAGCTTGCCCGAGACAGCCGGGCCATCTGGCACGCCTGCCGGCCCAAGCAGTACCGCCGGACCCTCGACCAATAGGACCAGACCAACCAGCATTGCCGGCGGAGAGGCCCAAGCTTCCGGCACACTTGGTGGCGACGTGGATGACACTGCCGGTCCCCTTGGTGATGCCACCGACTCCGGGATCAACTTGGCTGGTCCTGAAGGCATTCCAGCCAGTACCTCGCACATTCCAGCTGGTACAGACGATCCAGCCGAGTGCACGAGCATTTCAACTTCTACACAGGGAAACTCGGACCAGATAAGCTACCAGCTTCAGGACATGCATCTAGAGGAAGTATCCACACCAGTAGGGCCACCAGGAGAAATGACAAGGAGTAGATCAAGAGCACTCTTCCACAAGTTCAGCCTATGGGTGGACAAGCTCCTAGAGGAAGATCGACTAAGGACAATGCGACAGAAGTACAAAGAAGAGTCCAAAGGCTTCTCCACAATGCTAGGAACTTCAGAGACTTGGGCTTTAGTGGCAAGAGAGGTCAGGGCCCAAAGATTCCTAACCCTACTCCGAGTCGAAGACTAGGAGCAAGCCGTACGCATGCCACAAAGACGGCCACCTTCCATTTCTTGGCCATGAGGTAAGTAAGGTAAGTTTCAATTCTAATATATGCCTCTTTCTGTTTTGCAGGGTAGGATCTAGATTCTTTACATTTTTGACTCAAGAACATTTTAGGAATAGGTCCTTTTTCGGTTATACACTTTTGTATCTTTTCCATTTGTGCACTTTTGTAAACTTTCCTTTTCTTTATTTGAGTCGACCCTAGAAGGTCAAGCTGTCGAGCATATTAATAAGGCTCCTTCCAGCATTGTAGTTCGACAACCTTTTTGATATTAATAAAGTGCGAATTTTCTCTCTACAATTTTTTCCCTCAAAGAAGCTTGTGCGCTTAGAACCTAGTTGAGACAAGCCCTCCTAGCTCTAAGTTTGTGATTTATCTCGAGGTTCATCACCCCTCGTGTGGTTCACTTCACCCTTCCATCGAATACCAACCCAAAACCCCCTATCCAAGAATTCTAAGGTCGAGTTTCTCACCTAACCTTCTCCAAACAGCCCACGCGCATATAAGCCTTGAATCGAGCCTTGTATCATTTTGGTATCAGAGCTTAAAGCTCCTAAACCAGGTTGTTTCTATCCTTTAGCTTGTTTTGTTTATTTTGATTGCATTAGTTTAAGTTCCATTCAAGAAAATCAAAAAAATAACTTCTAAACTCATACCGAGTGCGTCTAGATCCTACGTGCATCACTAGGTTCTAGAATCATTCTTGCATTGCTATATTCGACTTTCCTTTTTGTTAGAATCATATTTCCATTAAATTTAAGTTAAATTAAAAAGAAAAGAAAATAAAATAAAATAGGAAAAATAGCAAAAGGATTCGAATTGGACAGCTAGCAATAGTTGTCAAGAAAGTTTTCTTTTTGTTCAAATCTCCATATTTTTCGAAATTTCCATTCTCAGATTTTTCCTTTTTGCAATTTTTTCGAATCCTTATAAAAAGAAAACCCTCCAAATTATTTAGGAGTATCATAACTTGTCTTCTTTCTTTGTAGCACGCAATGGCAGAAGAAAATAGAGAAACAACCGAAGCCATGATGGCCATGTTCACCACCCTCCAAACACAACTCGCATCAATAGGCGAGAGATTGGAGCGCGTGGATAGGCCTGTGAGATTCCAGGCCATAAGGCACGTGAGACCGTCCTGAGGGTCCTGAGCACCTTAGGACACGGCATGAACAGGAGGATCCCCAGCCAGATGGAGATGAGGACACACAACCTCATAACTATCACCATAGGCCGAGAGGACCTCCATGGCAACCAGAGGCAGAGGATGATGGCTTCGAACGATATGGTCTTCACCATAGACCAAGGATGCCTCCTAGACATCATGAGGATGGAGACAAACACGCCTACAACCAGGTAACTCATCCTGATGTTAAGCTAACTCCTCCAAGTTTTGCTGGAAAAGTAGACCCCGAAGCTTACCTTGATTGGGAGAGAAGAATGGATCATATCTTTGATCATTACAACAAACCAGGGCCTAGGAGAGTCTCAATGGCAGTAGCACAACTCACGGATAATGCCCTCATCTGGTGGGATCGTGAGTTATCTGACAGAAGGAGGAAACGAATGAGGCCCATATACTCATGGGTCGACATGAAAGATGTCATGCGACAAAGGTTTGTTCCACCTTACTTTCATAAGGACTTGAAACGTCGTTTCCGTACTCTTAAGCAGGGTACCAGATCAGTAGAGGAGTACTATGAAGAGTTCAACAAGCTAAGGAACAGGCTGGAGCTCAATGATGATGAAGAAGCATTGATGGCACAATTCTTGGATGGACTCCAAGAAAGGATCAGCCGCAAGGTGCAGAGGCAAATCTACAATGACTTCAAATACTTGTTCCACCTATCTGTCCAGGCTGAGCAGCACATCAAACGTAAGAGCCAAGACATCCGCAGCAAGCCTAAGACACCTTGGGCACCAAGCAACATTCCCAAGCCCGTAGACAAAGGCAAGAGCCTAGAGATCGAGTCAAGGTTCAAGAGCAAGCCTCCTGAACCCACCAATGACCAGAGAGAGCCTGGTAAGTCTTCTAACCCTCAAAGATCACGTGACATCACTTGTTTCAAGTGTAGGGGTCGTGGACACATCTCAAGGGAGTGCCCAAACAACCGGGTCATGCTGATTACGGAGGCTGGAGAATATGAGTCCCAAGATGAAGAGGACTATGAACCAGAAGAGAAATATGGTGACATTGAGTACCCTGATGTGGGGGGAAGTGCTGGTCACTAGACGCATCCTCAGTGCAATGGTGGATCCTTCAGAGACCATCCAAAGGGAGAACATCTTCCACAACCGTTGCACCATCAAGGGCAAGGTATGTAACCTCATCATAGATGGTGGTTCTTGCACTAACGTTGCTAGTGCATATATGGTTGATAAGCTAGGTCTAGAGAGGACACGGCATCCTCAACCCTATAGACTGAGATGGCTCGATGACAAAGTGGAGCTCAAGATTCATGAGCAAGTCACCGTGCCGTTCAGTGTGGGCAAGTACCAAGACCAAGTCGTGTGCGACGTGGTGCCCATGCAAGCTGGCCATCTTCTACTAGGAAGACCATGGCAGTTTGACAAAGAGACCAGGCATGATGGCCGAACCAATCTCTACACCTTCGTGCATGACAAGAGAAAGGTCAGCCTAGCTCCTCTTACACCTGCCCAAGTACATGAGCTACAACTCCAAATGAGTAAGGAAAAGAAACTTATCAAGTCTAAATTTCTTATTCAACCAAGCCATGTCCGGAGAGCTTTAGCCTCGAAGGATCTAATTTTACTAATGGTCTTCAAAGAAATCTTGAGTATAGAACAGGAACAGGTAGAGCTACCTCCTGAAGTAGAAACTCTCCTCAACAAGTTCCAGGATGTGTTTCCAGAGGAGATACCAGCAAGCTTGCCTCCTTTACGTGGCATAGAGCACCAGATCGACCTAGTGCCGGGAGCAGTCCTGCCCAACCGGCCAGCCTACCGGATGAGCCCAGAGGAGTCCAAGGAGCTTGAGAATTGAAGCAAGTCAAGGAGCTCCTGGAGAAAGGCTATGTATCAGCCGACAATGCTGATCGGTCCGGTCCTGGTTGTCGAGGGTCTGGCGGTACCGCTTGGGCCGGCAGATGTGCCAAATGGCCCGACTGTCTCGGGCAAGCTTCCTGGTCGGCCAGTCTGGTCTCCTGGCCGGCCATACGACCTGATGTCCCCATCATCCCCTCCATCTTCAGTAGGTTTTGACCACAAAACTATTTCATCTGCATTGAAAGGGGCTAAGTCAGTTACGTTGAACGTGTTGGACACATTAAACTCACCTGGGAGCTCGATCCGGTAGGCGTTGTTGTTGATCCTCTCCAGCACTCTGAATGGTCCATCTCCTCTTTGTGCTAGCTTGGAACTCCTTAGGTTGGGGAACCTCTCCTACCGTAGATGTAGCCACACCCAATCGCCTGGTTGAAAGATCACCTCCTTTCTTCCCTTGTTAGCATGAGTCACGTACTGCCCGGTCCTCTTCTCCAAGTTCTCTGCTACCTTCTGGTGTAACTTCCTTATGAACTCTGCCTTGGATGCTCCGTTGAGGTTGGTCCTTTCTGCTGGTGGCAGTGGCGTTTGCTCAAATGGGGTGAGAGGGTTGAAGCCGTATACTACTTCAAATGGTGTCTTCTTGGTTGCTGAGTACACGGCTCGGTTGTAAGCGAACTCTATGAATGGCAGGCACTCCACCCAAGTCTTGAGGTTCTTCCCTAGTGTAGTCCTGAGAAGAGTTGATAGTGTCCGGTAGACAACTTCAGTTTGGCCATCGGTTTGAGGATGGCAGGTGGTAGAGAAGAGTAGCTTCGTGCCTAGCTTCCTCCAAAGGGTCCTCCAGTAATGGCTGAGGAACTTGGTGTCCCTGTCTGACACGATGGTCCTTGGCACTCCATGAAGCCGTACTATCTCCCTGAAAAACAGCTCGGCTGTTTCCGTGGCATCATTGACATTGGCAAACGGAATGAAGTGTGCCATCTTGGAGAATCTGTCCACCACTACAAAGATTGCATCCATATGGTTGATCTTGGGCAGACCTAGAACAAAGTCCATTGAGATGTCCACCCATGTATGCATAGGTATCGGCAGTGGGAGATACAACCCGTGAGGGTGTACTCGGGACTTCGCCTTTTTGCATGTGATGCACCTTGCACAATGGGCTTCTACTGACCTTTTGATGTGTGGCCAGGAGAAGTGCTCCTTGACCTGCTAGAGTCTTGTCGACACCAAAGTGGCCCATGAGTCCTCCTCTATGAGCTTCTGGGATGATAAGCTCTCGTAATGACCCTTGTTGTATGCACAACCTTCTTTCTCGGAACAAGAATCCCTCATTGATACAAGCCTCGATTCCAGGCTTATATGTGCGTGGGCTGTTTGGAGAAGGTTAGGTGAGAAACTCGACCTTAGACTTCTTGGATAGGGGTTTTTGGGTTGGTATTTGATGGAAAGGTGAAGTGAACCACAGGAGGGGTGATGAACCTCGTGATAAATCACAAACTTAGAGCTAGGAGGGCTGGTCTCAACTAGATTATAAGCGCACAAGATTCTTGAGAGAAAACTTGTTGGGCGAAAAAGTTCTATCTTTATTAATATCAAAAAGGTTGTCGAACTACAATGCTGGAAGGAGCCTTATTAATATGCTCGACAGCTTGACCTTCTAGGGTTAACTCAAATAAAAAAGGAAAACTTACAAAAGTGCACAAAAAGAAAATATACAAAAGTGTATAATCGAAAAAGGACCTATTCCTAAAATGTCTTTGACTCAATAAAAGTAAATATTCTAGATCCTACCCTGCAAAACAGAAAGAGGCATATATTCGAATTGAAACTTACCTTAACTTACCTCATGGCCAAAAAATGGAAGGTGGCCATCCTTGTGGCATGCACGCGCCTTGCTCCTAGTCTTCGACTTGGAGTAGGGTTAGGAATCTTTGGGCCCTGACCTCTCTTGCCACTAAAGCCCAAGTCTCTGAAGTCCCTTGCATTGTTGCAAAGCCTTTGGACTCTTCTTTGCACTTCTGGCCCACTGTCCTTTGTCGATCATCCTCTAGGAGCTTGTCGACCCATAAGCTGAATTTGTGGAAGAGTGCTCTTGATCTGCTTCTTGTCATTGCTCCTGGAAGTACCACTGGTGTAGATACTTCCTCTAAATGCATGTCCTGGAGCTGGTAGCTCATTTGGTCCGAGTCCTCTTGTGTAGAAGTGGAAGTGTGCGTGTACTCGGCTGGATGGCCTGTACCGGCTGGATTGTGCGCGGTACTGGCCGGAATGACTTCAGGACCGGCCAAGTTGATCCCGGAGTCGGCGGTGTCATCAGAGGGACCGGCGGTGTCATTCACGTCCCCACCAAGTGTGCCGGAAGCTTGGGCCTCTCCGCCGGCAATGTTGACCGGTCTGGTCCTATAGGTCGAGGGTCCGGCGGTACTGTCTGGTCCGGCAGGCGCGCCAGATGGTCCTGCTGTCTCGGGCAAGCTTCCTGGTCGGCCAGTCTGGTCTCCTGGCTGGATGTACAAGGAATGCCTTCATGGATGTAAAACTTGCCATGACTCCCTGTTCCACTCTCCTTGTAGCTCTCAGCAAAGTCAGGATCATCCTTGTATAGGTCCTTGATGTGCTCGAATCCTAGGACCTTTGCCTCCATGGTGGATATCAAGGCAAACCTCCATGATAGTGCATCGGCTACCACATTGTCTTTGCCCTTCTTGTACTTGATGACGTACGGCAAGGTCACTATGAACTCCATCCACCTAGCATGTCTCCTCTTGAGATTGGTTTGCCCTCTGAGGTGTTTGAGAGCCTCGTGATCAGTGTGGATCACAAACTCCTTGGACAGCAAGTACTGCTGCCAAGTCTCCAATGCTCGGACCAGGGCATAAAGCTCCTTGTCGTAAGTGGGGTAGTTCAGTGAGGCACCACCTACCTTCTCACTGAAATATGCCACTGGCCTCCCTCCTTGGGTTAGCACTACTCTTATGCCTATTCCAGAGGCATCACACTCCACTTCAAACGTCTTGTTGAAGTCGGGCAGGACTAGCACTGGTGCATGTGTAAGGCTGTCCTTCAAGGCCTGGAATGCCTTCTCCTGAGCTTCTCCCCAGCTGAATCCCACGTTCTTCTTCACTACTGCCATCAATGGTGAGGCAGTACTACTGAAGTTGGGCACGAATCTCCTGTAGAAGCTGGCCAGCCCGTGGAAGCTCCTAACTTGGCTGATGTTGCTTGGTGTTGGCCATTCTTGAATGGCTCAAATCTTCTCTTCATCAACCTGTAGGTCCTGTGAACTTACAACAAAATCTAAGAAGACAAGCTTATCAGTACAAAAGATGCACTTCTTGAGATTGACATAAATCTCTTCTCGTCGAAGGGTTTTAAGCACCAACTCAAGATGTGTGAGGTGATCCCTTAAGCACTTACTATAAACTAATATGTCATCGAAATAAACTACAACGAACTTACTGATGTACGCCCTAAGAACTTGGTTCATAAGGCGCGTGAAGGTGCTTGGGGCATTAGTCAAGCCGAATGGCATGACTGTCCACTCGTAGAGCCCTTGCTTTGTCTAGAAAGCAGTCTTCAATTCATCACCTTCCCTCATCCTGACCTGGTGGTATCCACTCTTAAGGTCTATCTTGGAGAAGACCGTGGCTCGACTCAGCTCACCTAGCATGTCATCCAGCCGTGGTATCGGATGCCGGTAATTGACTGTGATGTTGTTGATTGCTCGACAGTCCACGTACACTCGCCAAGTCCCATCCTTCTTGGGCACTAGTAGCACTGGTAGGGCACATGGACTGAGGCTCTCTCGAACATTGCCTTTCTCCAGGAGCTCCTTGACTTGCTTCTCAAGCTCCTTGCACTCCTCTGGCCTCATCCAGTAGGCTGGCCAGTTGGGCAGGGCTGCTCCGGGCACTAGGTCGATCTGATGTTCTATGCCACGTAAAGGAGGCAAGCCTGCTGGTATCTCCTCTTGGAACACATCCTGGAACTTGTTGAGGAGAGTTGCTACTTCAGGAGTCCTTCGAGGCTAAAGTCCTTCGAGGCTAAAGCTCTCCGGACATGTATTGGTTGAATAAGAAAATTAGACTTGATAAGTTTCTTTTCCTTACTCATTTGGAGTTGTAGCTCGTGTACATGGGCAGGTGTAAGAGGAGCTAGGCTGACCTTTCTTTTGTCATGCACAAAAGTGTAGAGATTGGTTCAGCCATCATGCCTGGTCTCTTTGTGAAACTGCCATGGCCTTCCTAGCTGAAGATGGCCAGCTTGCATGGGCACCACGTCGCACACGACTTGGTCTTGGTACTTGCCCACACTGAATGGTACAGTGACTTGCTCATGGATCTTGAGCTCCACTTTGTCATCGAGCCATCTTAGTCTATACGGTCGAGGGTGCCTTGTCTTCTCTAGACCTAGCTTATAAACCCTGTACGCACTAGCAACATTAGTGCAAGAACCACCATCTATGATGAGGTTATATACCTTGCCCTTGATGGTGCAACGGCTGTGGAAGATGTTCTCCCTCTGGATGGTCTCTGAGAGATCCACCATTGCACTGAGAATGCGTCTAGTGACCAGCACTTCCCCCACATCAGGGTACTCAATGTCACCGTATTCTCCTTCTGGTTCATAGTCTTCTTCATCTTGGGATTCATACTCTCCAGCTTCCGTAATCAACATGACCCGGTTGTTTGGGCACTCCCTTGAGACGTGTCCGCGACCCTTACACTTGAAACAAGTAATGTCACGTGATCTTTGAGGGTTAGAGGACTTACTAGGCTCTCTCTGGTCACGGGTTGACTCAGGAGGCTTGCTCTTGAACCGTTACTCGATCTCTATGCTTTTGCCTTTGTCTACGGGCTTGGGAAGGTTGCTTGGGGCCCAAGGTGTCTAAGGCTTGCTGCGGATGTCTTGGCTCTTACGTTTGATGTGCTGCTCAGCCTGGAAAGATAGGTGGAACAAGTCCTTGAAGTCATTGTAGATTTGCCTTTCCACCTTGCGGCTGATTCTTTCTTGAAGTCCATCCAAGAATTGTACCATCAAAGCTTCCTAATCGTCATTGAGCTCCAGCCTGTTCCTTAGTCTCTGAAACTCTTCATAGTACTCCTCTACTGATCTGGTACCCTGCTCAAGAGTACGAAAACGTCGTTGCAAATCTCTATGAAAATAAGGTGGAACAAACCTTTGTCTCATGAGGTCTTTCATGTCGACCCATGAGTCTACAGGCCTCAATCTTTTCCTCCTTCGGTCAGACACCTCACGATCCCACCAGATGAGGGCATTGTCCGTGAGTTGTGCTACTGCCATGGATACTCTCCTAGGGCCTGGTTGGTTGTAGTGATCGAAGATGTGATCCATCCTTCTCTCCCAATCTAGGTAGGCCTCTGTGTCTACTTTTCCTGCAAAACTCGGAGGTGTTAGCTTAACATCAGGATTAGTTACCCGGTTGTAGGCGTGTTCATCTCCATTCTCATGATGTCTAGGAGGCATCCTTGGTCTCTGGTGATGTCCATATGGCTCGAAGACATCACCTTCTGCCTCTGGTTGCCGTGGAGGTCCTCTCGGCCTATGGTGACAGTTATGAGGTGGTGCGTGCTCATCTCCATCTGGCTGGGGCTCCTCCTGTTCGTGCCGTGTCCTAAGGTGCTCAGGACCCTCAGCACGGTCTTGCTCAGCTCTCAGGTG
>CM032162.1:18960570-19228508 GCA_018901935.1 Pugionium cornutum | reverse complement strand
TCCCGGAGTCGGCAGCATCACCAGAGGGACCGGCGGTGTCATCCACGCCCCCACCAAGTGTGCCGGAAGCTTGGGCCTCTCCGCCGGCAATGCTGACCGGTCTGGTCCTATAGGTCGAGGGTCCGGCGGTACTGTCTGCTCCGGCAGACGTGCCAGATGGTCCTGCTGTCTCGGGCAAGCTTCCTGGTCGGCCAGTCTGGTCTCCTGGCTGGATGTACGACCTGATGTCCTCATCACATCCGGTAGGCTGGCCGGTTGGGCAGGGCTGCTCCGGGCACTAGGTCAATCTGGTGTTCTATGCCACGTAAAGGAGGCAAGCCTGCTGGTATCTCCTTTGGGAACACATCCTGGAACTTGTTGAGGAGAGTTGCCACTTCATGTGGTAGCTCTACCTTTTCTTTTTCTACATTCAACACTTCTTTGAAAACCATTAGTAGCATTAGATCCTTCGAGGCTAAAGCTCTGCGGACATGACTCGGTTGAATAAGAAAATTAGATTTAATGAGCTTCTTTTCCTTACTCATTTGCTGTTGAAGCTCATGTACCTGGGCAGGAGTAAGAGGAGCTAGGCTGACCTTTCTCTTGTCATGCACGAAAGTGTAGAGATTGGTTCGGCCATCATGCCTGGTCTCCTTGTCAAACTGCCATGGCCTTCCTAGCACAAGATGGCCAGCTTGCATGGGCACCACGTCGCACACGACTTGATCTTGGTACTTGCCCACACTGAATGGCACAGTGACTTGCTCATGGATCTTGAGCTCCACTTTGTCATCGAGCCATCTCAGTCTATATGGTCGAGGATGCCTTGTCTTCTCTAGACCTAGCTTATCAACCATGTATGCACTAGCAACGTTAGTGCAAGAACCACCATCTATGATGAGGTTACATACCTTGCCCTTGATGGTGCAACGGTTGTGGAAGATGTTCTCCCTTTGGATGGTCTCTGAAGGATCCACCATTGCACTGAGGATGCGTCTAGTGACCCAAACTTCCCCCACATCAGGGTACTCAATGTCACCATATTCTCCTTCTGGTTCATAGTCGTCTTCATCTTGGGACTCATACTCTCCAGCCTCCGTAATCAGCATGACCCGGTTGTTTGGGCGCTCTCTTGAGATGTGTCCACGACCCCTACAGTTGAAACAAGTGATGTCACGTGATCTTTGAGGGTTAGAAGACTTACTAGGCTCTCTCTGGTCACGGTTTGGTTCAGGAGGCTTGCTCTTGAACCTTGACTCGATGTCTATGTTCTTGCCTTTGTCTACGGGCTTGGGAATGTTGCTTGGTGCCCAAGGCGTCTTAGGCTTGCTGCGGATGTCTTGGCTCTTACGTTTCATGTGCTTCTCAGCCTGGACAGATAGGTGGAACAAGTCTTTGAAATCATTGTAGATTTTCCTTTCCACCTTGCGGCTGATTCTTTCTTGGAGTCCATCCAAGAATTGTGCCATCAACGCTTCTTCATCATCATTGAGCTCCAGCCTATTCCTTAGCTTCTAAAACTCTTCATAGTACTCCTCTACTGATCTGGTACCCTGCTTAAGAGTACGAAAACGACGTTGCAAGTCCCTATGAAAGTAAGGTGGAACAAACCTTTGTCACATGACATCTTTCATGTCGACCCATGAGTCTATGGGCCTCATTCTTTTCCTCCTTCTGTCAGATACCTCACGATCCCACCAATGAGGGCATTGTCCGTGAGTCGTGCTACTGCCATTGAGACTCTCCTAGGCCCTGGTTGGTTGTAATGATCAAAGATATGATCCATTCTTCTCTTCCAATCTAGGTAAGCCTCGGGGTCTACTTTTCCTGCAAAAATTGGTGGAGTTAGCTTAACATCAGGATGAGTTATCCGGTTTTAGGCATGTTCATCTCCATCCTCATGATGTCTAGGAGGCATCCTTGGTCTCTGGTGAAGACCATATGGCTCGAAGCCATCATCTTCTGCCTCTGGTTGCCGTGGAGGTCTTCTCGGCCTGTGGTGATAGTTATGAGGTTCTGTGTCCTCATCTCCATCTGGTTGGGGTTCCTCCTGTTCGTGCCGTGTCCTAAGGTGCTCAAGACCCTCAGCATGGTCTTGCTCTGCTCTCACGTGCCTTATGGCCTGGAATCTCATAGGCCTCTCCACGTGCTCCAACCTCTCGCCTATTGATGCGAGTTGTGTTTGGAGGGTGGTGAACATGGCCATCATGGCTTCGGTTGCTTCTCTATTTTCTTCTGCCATTGCGTACTACAAAGAAAGAAGACAAGTTATGCTGCTCCTAAATTATTAGGAGGGTTTTATTTTATAAGGGGGATTCGAAAAATGCAAAAAGGAAAAATCTGAGAAATGGAAATTTCGAAAATATGGAGATTTGAACAAAATGGAAACTTTTTTTACAACTATTGCTAGCTGTCCAATTCGAATCCTTTTGCTATTTTCTATTTTCTTTTTCTTTTCTTTTTAATTTAACTTAAAAATAATGGAAATATGATTCTAACAAAAAGGAAAGTCGAAAATTGTAATGCAAGAATGATTCTAGAACCTAGTGATGCACGTAGGAACTAGATGCACTCGGTGTGAACTTAGATGTTATTTTTTTTATTTTCTTGAATGAAACTTAAACTAATGCAAGAACAAGAAACAAAACAAGTTAAAGGATAGAAACAAACTGGTTTAGGAGCTTTAAGCTCTGATACCAAAATGATACAAGCCTCGATTCAAGGCTTATATGCGCGTGGGCTGTTTGGAGAAAGTTAGGTGAGAAACTCGACCTTAGACTTTTTGGATAGGGGTTTTTGGGTTGGTATTCGATGGAAAGGTGATGAGGACATCAGGTCGTACATCCAGCCAGGAGACCAGACTGGCCGACCAGGAAGCTTGCCCGAGACAGCAGGACCATCTGGCGCGCCTGCCGGACCAGACAGTACCGCCGGACCCTCGACCTATAGGACCAGACCGGTCAACATTGCCGGCGGAGAGGCCCAAGCTTCCGGCACACTTGGTGGGGACGTGAATGACACCGCCGGTCCCTCTGATGACACCGCCGACTCCGGGATCAACTTGGCCGGTCCTGAAGTCATTCCGGCCAGTACCGCGCACAATCCAGCCGGTACAGGCCATCCAGCCGAGTACACGCACACTTCCACTTCTACACAAGAGGACTCGGACCAAATGAGCTACCAGCTCCAGGACATGCATTTAGAGGAAGTATCTACACCAGTGGTACTTCCAGGAGCAATGACAAGAAGCAGATCAAGAGCACTCTTCCACAAATTCAGCTTATGGGTCGACAAGCTTCTAGAGGAAGAGCAGCTAAGGACAATGGGCCAGAAGAGCAAATTAGAGTCCAAAGGCTTCTCAACAACACAAGGAACATCAGAGACTTGGGCTTTAGTGGCAAGAGAGGTCAGGGCCCAAAGATATTTAACCCTACTCCAAGTTGAAGACTAGGAGCAAGGCGCGTGCATGCCACAAGGACGGCCACCTTCCATTTCTTGGCCGTGAGGTGAGTTAAGGTAAGTTTACATTCGAATATATGCCTCTTTCTGTTTTGCAGGGTAGGATCTAGTTGCTTTACATTTTGAGTCAAGAACATTTTAGGAATAGGTCCTTTTTTCGGTTATGCACTTTTGTATCTTTTCCTTTTGTGCACTTTTGTAAACTTTCCTTTTATTTGTTTGAGTCGACCCTAGAAGGTCAAGCTGTCGAGAATATTAATAAGGCTCCTTCCAGCATTGTAGTTCGACAACCTTTTTGATTATTAATAAAGTAGAACTTTTTCCTACAAGCTTTCTCTCAAAAGAGACTTGTGCGCTTAGAACCTAGTTGAGACCAGCCCTCCTAGCTCTAAGTTTGTGATTTATCACGAGGTTCATCAACCCTCGTGTGGTTCACTTCACCCTTCCAGCGTTTACCAACCAGAAAACCCCTATCCAGAAGCCTAAGGTTGAGTTTCTCACCTAATCTTCTACAAACAGCCCACGCGCATACATCCTTGAATCAAGGCTTGTATCATTTTGGTATCAGAGCTTAAAGCTCCTAAACCAGGTTGTTTCTATCCTTTTGCTTGTCTTGTTTTTAGTTCTTGCATTAGTTTAAGTCGCATTCAAGAAAAAAAAAAAAAAAACAACATCAAACTTCAAACCGAGTGCATCTAGCCTCCTACGTGTATCACTAGGGTTTAGATTCACTTTTGCATTGCCAATCACGTTTTCCTTTTTGTTTAATTCATATTTCCATTAATTTTAAGTTAAATTAAAAAGAAAAGAAAAGAAAAGAAAAAGGAAAGAAAAGAGAATAGGAAAATACCCAAGATATTTCGAATTGGACAGCTAGCACAAGTTGTCTAGGAAGTTTCCTTTTTCTTGTAGTCGAATTTCCTTTTCTTAGGATTTTTCCTTTTTGCATTTTTTTCAAATCCCATATAAAAAGAAAACCCTCCTAATAATTTAGGAGCACCCTAATTTGTCTTCTTTCTTTGTAGCACACCATGGGAAAAGAGAATAGAGACGCAGCCGAAGCCATGATGGCCATGTTCACCACACTCCAAACACAACTCGCATCCATAGGCGAGAGGTTGGAGCGTGGAAAGACCGGTGAGGTTCCAGGCCATAAGGCACGTGAGAGCTGAGCAAGACCGTCCTGAGGGTCCTGAGCACCTTAGGACATGACACGAACAGGAGGAACCCCAGCAAGATGGAGATGAGGACACACAACCTCATAACTATCACCATAGGCCGAGAGGACCTCCACTGCAACCAGAGGCAGAAGATGATGGCTTTGAGGGATATGGTCTTCACCAGAGACCAAGAATGCCTCCTAGACATCATGAGGATGGAGATGAACACGCCTATAACCGGGTAACTCATCCTGATGTTAAGCTAACTCCTCCAAATTTTGCAGGAAAAGTAGACCCCGAGGCTTACCTAGATTGGGAGAGGAGAATGGATCATATCTTTGATCATTACAACCAACCAGGACCTAGGAGAGTCTCAATGGCAGTAGCACAACTCACGGACAATGCCCTCATCTGGTGGGATCGTGAGGTATCTGAAAGACCTCCCACCTTACTTTCCCAGATCAGTAGAAGAATACTATGAAGAGTTCGAGGAGCTAAGGAACAGATTGGAGCTCAATGATGATGAAGAAGCATTGATGGCACAAGGGGTGATGAACCTCGTGATAAATCACAAACTTAGAGTTAGGAGGGCTGGTCTCAACTAGGTTCGAAGCGCACAAGATTCTTAGAGAGAAAAGTTGTTGGAAGAAAGTTCTATCTTTATGAATATCAAAAAGGTTGTCGAACTACAATGCTGGAAGGAGCCTTATTAATATGCTCGACAGCTTGACCTTCTAGGGTCGACTCAAAGAAAGAAAAGGAAAGTTTACAAAAGTGCACAAATGGAAAATGTACAAAAGTGCATAACCGAAAAAGGACCTATTCCTAAAATGTCTTTGACTCAAAAATGTAAACAATCTAGATCCTACCCTGCAAAACAGAAAGAGGCATATATTCGAATTGAAAACTTACCTTTCTTACCTCACGGCCAAGAAATGGAAGATGGCCATCCTTGTGGCATGCACGCGCCTTGCTCCTAGTCTTCGACTTGGAGTAGGGTTAGGAATCTTTGGGCCCTGACCTCTCTTGCCACTAAAGCCCAAGTCTCTGAAGTCCCTTGCATTGTTGCAAAGCCTTTGGACTCTTCTTTGCACTTCTGGCCCACTGTCCTTTGTCGATCATCCTCTAGGAGCTTGTCGACCCATAAGCTGAATTTGTGGAAGAGTGCTCTTGATCTGCTCCTTGTCATTGCTCCTGGTGGCACCACTGGTGTTGAGACTTCCTCTAGATGCATGTCCTGAAGCTGGTAGCTTATCTGGTCCGACTCTCCCTGTGTAGAAGTTGAAATGCTCGTGTACTCGGCTGGATCGACTGTACCGGCTGGACTGTGCGAGGTACTGGCCGGAATGCCTTCTGGACCAGCCAAGTTGATCCCGGAGTCGGCGGCGTCACCAATGGGACCGGCGGTGACATCCACATCACCACCAGTTGGGCCAGAGGTTTGGGCCTCTCCGTCGGCAATGCTGATCGGTCCAGTCCTTTTGGTCAAGGGTCCGGCGGTACCGCTTGGGCCGGCCGATGTGCCAAATGGCCTGGCTGTCTCGGGCAAGCTTCCTGGTCGACCAGTCTGGACTCCTGGCCAGACATACGACCTGATGTCCCCATCATCCCCTCCCTCTTCAGTAGGTTTTGACCTCAAAACTGGTTCATTTGCATGGAAAGGGGCTAAGTCAGTCACGTTGAACGTGTTGGACACATTAAACTCACCTGGGAGCTCGATCTGGTAGGCGTTGTTGTTGATCCTCTCCAGTAAGGTCAGGATCATCCTTGTATAGATCCTTGATGTGCTCGAATCCTAGGACCTTTGCCTCCATGGTTGATATCAAGGCAAACCTCCTTGATAGTGCATCGACTACCACATTATCTTTGCCCTTCTTGTACTTGATGATGTACGGGAAGGTCTCTATGAACTCCATCCACCTGGCCCTCTGAGGTGTTTGAGATGTCTCCTCTTGGACAGAGATTGCCAAGTCTCCAATGCTCGGACAAGGGCATGCTCCCTCAGTGAGGCACCACCTAGCTTCTCACTGAAGTATGCCACTGGTCTCCCTCCTTGGGTTAGCACTGCTCCTATGCCTATTCCAGAGGCATAAAGGACTCCTTGTCAATAAGTGGCTGGTCAGTGGTCAGCTGAAGTTGGGCACGAATCTCCTATAGAAGCTGGCCAGTCCGTGGAAGCTCCTTACTTGGCTGATGTTTCCTGGTGTTGGCCATTCTTGTATGGCTTGAATCTTCTCTTCATCAACCTGTAGGCCCTGTGAACTCACAAAAAAACCTAAAAAGACAAGCTTATCAGTACAAAGGTGCACTTCTTGAGATTGGCATAAAGCTCTTCTTGTCGAAGGGTTTTAAGTACCATCTCAAGATGTGTGAGGTGTTCCGTAGGCACTTACTATAAACAAAATGTCATCAAAGTAAACTACTACAAACTTACTGATGTACGCCCTAAGAACTTGGTTCATAAGGCGCATGAAGGTGCTTGGGGCATTAGTCAAGCCAAATGGCATGACTGTCCACTCGTAGAGTCCTTGCTTTGTCTTGAAAGCGGTTTTCCACTCATCACCTTCCTTCATTCTTACCTGGTGGTATCCACTTTTGAGGTCTATCTTGGAGAAGACCGTGGCTCCACTCAGCTCATCTAGCATGTCATCCAGCCGTGGTATTGGATGCCTATACTTGACTGTGATGTTGTTGAGTGCTCGGCAGTCCACACACATGCGCCAAGTCCCATCCTTCTTGGGCACTAGCAGCACTGGTACAGCACATGGACTGAGGCTCTCTCGAACATATCCTTTCTCCAGGAGCTCCTTGACTTGCTTCTCAAGCTCCTTGGACTCCTCTGGACTCATCCGGTAGGCTGCCCGGTTGGGCAGGGCTGCTCCGGGCACTAGATCAATCTGGTGTTCTATGCCACGTAAAGGAGGCAAGCCTGCTGGTATCTCCTCTGGAAATACATCCTGGAATTTGTTGAGGAGTGTTGCTACTTCATGAGGTAGCTCTACCTGTCCCTGTTCTATACTCAACACTTCCTTGAAAACCATTAGTAACATTAAGTCCTTCGAGGCTAAAGCTCTCCGGACATGACTAGGTTGAATAAGAAAGTTAGACTTGATAAGTTTCTTTTCCTTACTCATTTGGAGTTGTAGCTCATGTACTTGGGCAGGTGTAAGAGGAGCTAGGCTGACCTTTCTCTTGTCATGCACGAAGGTGTAGAGATTGGTTCGGCCATCATGCCTGGTCTCTTTGTCAAACTGCCATGGTCTTCCTAGTAGAAGATGGCCAGCTTGCATGGGCACCACGTCGCACACGACTTGGTCTTGGTACTTGCCCACACTGAACGGCACGGTGACTTGCTCATGAATCTTGAGCTCCACTTTGTCATCGAGCCATCTCAGTCTATAGGGTTGAGGATGCCGTGTCCTCTCTAGACCTAGCTTATCAACCATATATGCACTAGCAACGTTAGTGCAAGAACCACCATCTATGATGAGGTTACATACTTTTCCCTTGATGGTGCAACGGCTGTGGAAGATGTTCTCCCTTTGTATGGTCTCTGAAGGATCCACCATTGCACTGAGGATACGTCTAGTGACCAGCACTTCCCCCACATCAGGGTACTCAATGTCACCGTACTCTCCTTCTGGTTCATAGTCCTCTTCATCTTGGGACTCATATTCTCCTGCCTCCGTAATCAGCATGACTCGGTTGTTTGGGCACTCCCTTGAGATGTGTCCACGTCCCCTACACTTGAAACAAGTTATGTCACATGATCTTTGAGGGTTAGAAGACTTACCAGGCTCTCTCTGGTCACGGGTGGGTTCAGGAGGCTTGCTCTTGAACCTTGACTCGGTCTCTACGCTCTTGCCTTTGTCTACGGTCTTGGGCATGTTGCTTGGTGCCCAAGGTGTCTTAGGCTTGCTGCGGATGTCTTGGCTCTTACGTTTGATGTGCTGCTCAGCCTGGACAGATAGGTGGAACAAGTATTTGAAGTCATTGTAGATTTGCCTCTGCACCTTGCAGCTGATCCTTTCTTGGAGTCCATCCAAGAATTGTGCCATCAATGCTTCTTCATCATCATTGAGCTCCAATCTGTTCCTTAACTTCTCGAACTCTTCATAGTACTCCTCTACTGATCTGGTACCCTGCTTAAGAGTACGAAAACGATGTTGCAAATCTCTATGAAAGTAAGGTGGAACAAACCTTTGTCGCATGAGGTCTTTCATGTCGACCCATGAGTCTACGGGTCTCATTCTCTTCCTCCTTCTGTCAGATACCTCACGATCCCACCAGATGAGGGCATTGTCCGTGAGTTGTGCTACTGCCATTGAGACTCTCCTAGGTCCTTGTTGGTTGTAGTGATCAAAGATATGATCCATTCGCTTCTCCCAATCTAGGTAAGCCTCAGGGTCTACTTTTCCTGCAAAACTTGGAGGAGTTAGTTTAACATCAGGATGAATTACCCGGTTGTAGGTGCGCTCATCTCCATCCTCATGATGTCAAGGAGGCATTCTTGGTCTCTGGTGAAGACCATATGGCTCAAAGCCATCATCTTCTGCCTCTGGTTGCCGTGGAGGTCCTCTCGGCCTATGGTGATAGTTATGAGGTTGTGTGTCCTCATCTCCATCTGGCTGGGGTTCCTCCTGTTCGTGCCGTGTCCTAAGGTGCTCAGGACCCTTAGGACGGTCTTGCTCAGCTCTCACGTGCCTTATGGCCTGGAATCTCACCGGTCTTTCCACGTGCTCCAACCTCTCGCCTATGGATGCGAACTGTGTTTGGAGTGTGGTGAACATGGCCATCATGGCTTCGGTTGTTTCTCTATTTTCTTCTCCCATGGTGTGCTACAAAGAAAGAAGACAAGTTAGGATGCTCCTAAATTGTTAGGAGGGTTTTCTTTTTATAAGGGATTCGAAAAAATGCAAAAAGGAAAAATCCTAAGGAAAGGAAATTCGAATAAAAAGAAAAAGGAAACTTCCTAGACAACTTGTGCTAGCTGTCCAATTCAAAATCTTTTGGGTATTTTCCTATTTTCTTTTCTTTTCTTTTTGTTTTCTTTTTAATTTAACTTAAAATTAATGGAAATATGAATTAAACAAAAAGGAAAACGTGAATGGCAATGCAAAAGTGAATCTAAACCCTAGTGATACACGTAGAAGGCTAGATGCACTCGGTTTGGAGTTTGAGGTTATTTTTTTGATTTTTCTTGAATGCGACTTAAACTAATGCAAGAACAAAAAAACAAAACAAGCAAAAGGATAGAAACAACCTGGTTTAGGAGCTTTAGGCTCTGATACCAAAATGATACAAGCCTTGATTCAAGGATGTATGCGCGAGGGCTGTTTGTAGAAGATTAGGTGAGAAACTCAACCTTAGGCTTCTGGATGGGGGTTTTCTGGTTGGTAAAAGATGGAAGGGTGAAGTGAACCACACGAGAGGTGATGAACCTCGTGATAAATCACATACTTAGAGCTAGGAGGGCTGGTCTCAACTAGATTCTAAGCGCACAAGATTCTTGAGAGAAAACTTGTTGGGGAAAAAGTTCTATCTTTATTAATATCAAAAAGATTGTCGAACTACAATGCTGGAAGGAGCCTTATTAATATGCTCGACAGCTTGACCTTCTAGGGTCGACACAAATAAAGAAAAGGAAAGTTTACAAAAGTGCACAAAAGGAAAAAATACAAAAGTGTATAACCGAAAAAGGACTTGTTCCTAAAATGTTCTTGACTCAAAAATGTAAAGCAACTAGATCCTACCCTGCAAAACAGAAAGAGGCATATATTTGAATGTAAACTTACCTTAACTCACCTCACGGCCAAGAAATGGAAGGTGGCCGTCCTTGTGGCATGCACGCGCCTTGTTCCTAGTCTTCGACTTGGAGTAGGGTTAAATATCTTTGGGCCCTGGCCTCTCTTGCCACTAAAGCCCAAGTCTCTGATGTTCCTTGTGTTGTTGAGAAGCCTTTGGACTCTAATTTGCTCTTCTGGCCCATTGTCCTTAGCTGCTCTTCCTCTAGAAGCTTGTCGACCCATAAGCTGAATTTGTGGAAGAGTGCTCTTGATCTGCTTCTTGTCATTGCTCCTGGAAGTACCACTGGTGTAGATACTTCCTCTAAATGCATGTCCTGGAGCTGGTAGCTCATTTGGTCCGAGTCCTCTTGTGTAGAAGTGGAAGTGTGCGTGTACTCGGCTGGATGGCCTGTACCGGCTGGGTTGTGCGCGGTACTGGCCGGAATGACTTCAGGACCGGCCAAGTTGATCCCGGAGTCGGCGGTGTCATCAGGGGGACCGGCGGTGTCATCCATGTCCCCACCAAGTGTGCCGGAAGCTTGGGCCTCTCCGCCGGCAATGTTGACCGGTCTGGTCCTATAGGTCGAGGGTCCGGCGGTACTGTCTGGTCCGGCAGGCGCGCCAGATGGTCCTGCTGTCTCGGGCAAGCTTCCTGGTCGGCCAGTCTGGTCTCCTGGCTGGATGTACGACCTGATGTCCTCATCACATCCGGTAGGCTGGCCGGTTGGGCAGGGCTGCTCCGGGCACTAGGTCAATCTGGTGTTCTATGCCACGTAAAGGAGGCAAGCCTGCTGGTATCTCCTTTGGGAACACATCCTGGAACTTGTTGAGGAGAGTTGCCACTTCATGTGGTAGCTCTACCTTTTCTTTTTCTACATTCAACACTTCTTTGAAAACCATTAGTAGCATTAGATCCTTCGAGGCTAAAGCTCTGCGGACATGACTCGGTTGAATAAGAAAATTAGATTTAATGAGCTTCTTTTCCTTACTCATTTGCTGTTGAAGCTCATGTACCTGGGCAGGAGTAAGAGGAGCTAGGCTGACCTTTCTCTTGTCATGCACGAAAGTGTAGAGATTGGTTCGGCCATCATGCCTGGTCTCCTTGTCAAACTGCCATGGCCTTCCTAGCACAAGATGGCCAGCTTGCATGGGCACCACGTCGCACACGACTTGATCTTGGTACTTGCCCACACTGAATGGCACAGTGACTTGCTCATGGATCTTGAGCTCCACTTTGTCATCGAGCCATCTCAGTCTATATGGTCGAGGATGCCTTGTCTTCTCTAGACCTAGCTTATCAACCATGTATGCACTAGCAACGTTAGTGCAAGAACCACCATCTATGATGAGGTTACATACCTTGCCCTTGATGGTGCAACGGTTGTGGAAGATGTTCTCCCTTTGGATGGTCTCTGAAGGATCCACCATTGCACTGAGGATGCGTCTAGTGACCCAAACTTCCCCCACATCAGGGTACTCAATGTCACCATATTCTCCTTCTGGTTCATAGTCGTCTTCATCTTGGGACTCATACTCTCCAGCCTCCGTAATCAGCATGACCCGGTTGTTTGGGCGCTCTCTTGAGATGTGTCCACGACCCCTACAGTTGAAACAAGTGATGTCACGTGATCTTTGAGGGTTAGAAGACTTACTAGGCTCTCTCTGGTCACGGTTTGGTTCAGGAGGCTTGCTCTTGAACCTTGACTCGATGTCTATGTTCTTGCCTTTGTCTACGGGCTTGGGAATGTTGCTTGGTGCCCAAGGCGTCTTAGGCTTGCTGCGGATGTCTTGGCTCTTACGTTTCATGTGCTTCTCAGCCTGGACAGATAGGTGGAACAAGTCTTTGAAATCATTGTAGATTTTCCTTTCCACCTTGCGGCTGATTCTTTCTTGGAGTCCATCCAAGAATTGTGCCATCAACGCTTCTTCATCATCATTGAGCTCCAGCCTATTCCTTAGCTTCTAAAACTCTTCATAGTACTCCTCTACTGATCTGGTACCCTGCTTAAGAGTACGAAAACGACGTTGCAAGTCCCTATGAAAGTAAGGTGGAACAAACCTTTGTCACATGACATCTTTCATGTCGACCCATGAGTCTATGGGCCTCATTCTTTTCCTCCTTCTGTCAGATACCTCACGATCCCACCAATGAGGGCATTGTCCGTGAGTCGTGCTACTGCCATTGAGACTCTCCTAGGCCCTGGTTGGTTGTAATGATCAAAGATATGATCCATTCTTCTCTTCCAATCTAGGTAAGCCTCGGGGTCTACTTTTCCTGCAAAAATTGGTGGAGTTAGCTTAACATCAGGATGAGTTATCCGGTTTTAGGCATGTTCATCTCCATCCTCATGATGTCTAGGAGGCATCCTTGGTCTCTGGTGAAGACCATATGGCTCGAAGCCATCATCTTCTGCCTCTGGTTGCCGTGGAGGTCTTCTCGGCCTGTGGTGATAGTTATGAGGTTCTGTGTCCTCATCTCCATCTGGTTGGGGTTCCTCCTGTTCGTGCCGTGTCCTAAGGTGCTCAAGACCCTCAGCATGGTCTTGCTCTGCTCTCACGTGCCTTATGGCCTGGAATCTCATAGGCCTCTCCACGTGCTCCAACCTCTCGCCTATTGATGCGAGTTGTGTTTGGAGGGTGGTGAACATGGCCATCATGGCTTCGGTTGCTTCTCTATTTTCTTCTGCCATTGCGTACTACAAAGAAAGAAGACAAGTTATGCTGCTCCTAAATTATTAGGAGGGTTTTATTTTATAAGGGGGATTCGAAAAATGCAAAAAGGAAAAATCTGAGAAATGGAAATTTCGAAAATATGGAGATTTGAACAAAATGGAAACTTTTTTTACAACTATTGCTAGCTGTCCAATTCGAATCCTTTTGCTATTTTCTATTTTCTTTTTCTTTTCTTTTTAATTTAACTTAAAAATAATGGAAATATGATTCTAACAAAAAGGAAAGTCGAAAATTGTAATGCAAGAATGATTCTAGAACCTAGTGATGCACGTAGGAACTAGATGCACTCGGTGTGAACTTAGATGTTATTTTTTTTATTTTCTTGAATGAAACTTAAACTAATGCAAGAACAAGAAACAAAACAAGTTAAAGGATAGAAACAAACTGGTTTAGGAGCTTTAAGCTCTGATACCAAAATGATACAAGCCTCGATTCAAGGCTTATATGCGCGTGGGCTGTTTGGAGAAAGTTAGGTGAGAAACTCGACCTTAGACTTTTTGGATAGGGGTTTTTGGGTTGGTATTCGATGGAAAGGTGATGAGGACATCAGGTCGTACATCCAGCCAGGAGACCAGACTGGCCGACCAGGAAGCTTGCCCGAGACAGCAGGACCATCTGGCGCGCCTGCCGGACCAGACAGTACCGCCGGACCCTCGACCTATAGGACCAGACCGGTCAACATTGCCGGCGGAGAGGCCCAAGCTTCCGGCACACTTGGTGGGGACATGGATGACACCGCCGGTCCCCCTGATGACACCGCCGACTCCGGGATCAACTTGGCCGGTCCTGAAGTCATTCCGGCCAGTACCGCGCACAACCCAGCCGGTACAGGCCATCCAGCCGAGTACACGCACACTTCCACTTCTACACAAGAGGACTCGGACCAAATGAGCTACCAGCTCCAGGACATGCATTTAGAGGAAGTATCTACACCAGTGGTACTTCCAGGAGCAATGACAAGAAGCAGATCAAGAGCACTCTTCCACAAATTCAGCTTATGGGTCGACAAGCTCCTAGAGGATGATCGACAAAGGACAGTGGGCCAGAAGTGCAAAGAAGAGTCCAAAGGCTTTGCAACAATGCAAGGGACTTCAGAGACTTGGGCTTTAGTGGCAAGAGAGGTCTAGGTCCAAAGATTCCTAACCCTACTCCAAGTCGAAGACTATGAGCAAGGTGCATGCATGCCACAAGGACGACCACCTTCCATTTCTTGGCTGTGAGGTAAGTAAGGTAAGTTTTCAATACGAATATTTTCCTCTTTCTGTTTTACAGGGTAGGATCTAGAATATTTACATTTTTTGAGTCAAAGACATTTTAGGAATAGGTCCTTTTTCGGTTATGCACTTTTGTACATTTTCCATTTGTGCACTTTTGTAAACTTTCCTTTTCTTTCTTTGAGTCGACCCTAGAAGGTCAAGCTGTCGAGCATATTAATAAGGCTCCTTCCAGCATTGTAGTTCGACAACCTTTTTGATTATTAATAAAGTAGAACTTTTTCCTACAAGCTTTCTCTCAAAAGAGACTTGTGCGCTTAGAACCTAGTTGAGACCAGCCCTCCTAGCTCTAAGTTTGTGATTTATCACGAGGTTCATCACCCCTCGTGTGGTTCACTTCACCCTTCCATCAAATACCAACCCAAAAACCCCTATCCAAGAAGTCTAAGGTCGAGCGTCTCACCTAACCTTCTCCAAACAGCCCACGCGCATCCAAGCCTTGAATCGAGGCTTGTATCATTAAGTGTGATGCCTCCGGAATTGGCATAGGCACGGTACAAACTACAGAAGGCCGACCTGTTGTGTATTTCAATGAGAAGACAGGTGGAGCTTCTCTCAACTATCCGACCTACGAAAAAAACTCTTACGCCTTTGTTCAAACCATGGAAACGTGGCAACGTTACTTGCTGTTTAAGGAGTTTGTGATCCATACTGACCACGAGAGCCTAAAGCATCTATGAGGGCAAACCAACCTCAAGAAGAGGTATGCCAGATGGATGGAATATATCGAGACCTTTCCATCTGTCAACAGGTATAAGAAAGGTAAAGAAAATGTCTTGGCTGAGTCACTATCAAGAACATATGCCCTAATCTCAACCATGGTGGCAAAGATCTTAGGGTTCAAGAACATCAAGGACTTGTCAAGAGATGGTTCGAACCTCACCAAAAGTTACAATGAATGTGGAAAAGGAAATCATGGCAAGTTCTATCTTCATGATGGATTCCTATTTTGGGAAAGGAGGCTATGCATTTCTCAAGGATCTCTACGAGAGTTGATCATACTTGAAGCATACGGGGGCCGTCTCATGAGCCATTTTATAGCAGTTAAGACACTTTCTATGGTCAGCGAACATTTCTACTAGCTGTCGATTAAGAACTAAGTTGAAGACCTATGTGCAAGGTGCGTGATCTGTAAGAGACCAAAGTCTAGGGTGCACCTTCACGGGTTGTACCTTCCTATGCCCATACCAACACACCCATGGGTAGCAATCTCAATAGATTTTATCTTCGGCCTACCCAAAAATAACCAAAAAGAAGACATATTTGTTGTAGTGGACCGGTTCTCAAAGATGGCCCACTTTATACCATCCCCCATTGTGAACAATGCAACCCAAGCGGCGTAGTCATTATACAAGGAGATTTTCCGGATACATGGCGTGCCCAAGACTATTGTGTGTCTAGAGACACCAAATTCTTGAGAGACTTCTGGAGGTCTCTTTGGAGAAATCTAGCCACCAACCTTTTTTTCTCCACCACTTGCTACCTTCAAACCGATGGCTAGACCGAGGTGGTCAACTGGACCTTATCCACTCTAATTACAACCACCCTTGCGAAAAATCTCAAGAAGTGGGTGGAGGGCCTATATTTTATTGAATTCGCTTACAACCGAGTTGTATACTGGCCACCAAGAATAATCCCTTTGAAGTCATCTATGGCTTGAAAACGCCTTTGGAGTAAGCACCATTATCATGAGCCAAGATGGTCAATCTAAATTAAGAAGCTAAGGCATAATTTTCCAAGAAGTTGCATCAAAAGGTCATAGAGAATTCGGAGAAAAGAACTGAGCAATACATGACCCATGCAAACAAAGGTATAAAAGATATGATCTTTCAACTCAAAGATTGGGTGTGGCTGCACCTAAAGCAAGAACAATTCCCCACTTAAGAATCTCCAAGCTAGCTCCCAGTGGAGATGGGTCATTGCTAGGAGTAAGACTTACCCCTATTACAAATTGCAGAGAAATCGAAGTAGTAGTTCAGGTATCAAATCAACAAGGAAGAGAGAATAATGCACTAGAAATACATGAAACACTTAATCTAAGTAAATTCAAATTGGGTTTTGGCTGATTTAATAGTTGTCTAATTTTTAAACAAATAGAATGACAAGTTTAAATCAATGATAAATGTATATGGACGATGGGCAAGACATTCGACTTAAGATGATTATCTGGTAATTAACAATGTTAAATGGTCCATTAAATATATTCATAACACATAGAAAACTTCCTAATGAATTAACCCACTCCCGTGATAAAATCTCATATACTAGTCTATTTATTAGTCAAATCATGAGAATTGTAATCAGTCAGCTAGTAATCTTTACGTTCAAGTCTATATTAGTTGACTAATCACTTTAAACATCGACTCTCATAGGCTAAAATTTGAAAACCATGCTTAGGCTTTACGTACACATTTTGTCAAACACCTCTCGGCCATAAAAAATCATAAGTTTGAGAATTGATTAGCTATTTCAATCCTATCATTAAGCATATCATAATCATGAGGAATTGTAATTTAATCAACCTAAGTATCATTAATCAATACTAATCTCCTTAATCTACCGTACCCATAATCCATAAAGGGAACTACTCACACATGGTGATTGCAGTAACAAAAACAATCAAACACATAAAGAAAAACATAAGTAAGCGATAGGGATAGAAAACTATTCAATAGAATTGACAAAAATTTCAAAAACAAGTCTATAAAGTTGCAACAGAGAAATGAAAATCTTCCGGAGTTAAAAGTAAGGTCATGTTTTGACCTAAGGGGGTTTTATAGTCTCCCAAAAGTAACTGGATCAAGTCCGGAATAATCCATATAAAAACAGACTTGTTTTTAAGGTCATGTTTTGACCTAAGGGGGTTTTATATATTCTTGCACGATTTCTTATTACGCATCTAAAATGCAAAAAAAACATGATTAAAAAAATAGAGGGAGAGAGAAACGAAGTGTTCAAATATTAAAAATAAGAAGATGAAAAGACATACGTTAAACTTCTAAGAAAACCAATTTGGTTTAACTTCTATCTCTTTACAAAATTCTCTTTGAAAATTTGTAATATCATTTTTATAAATAAAATATATTATATTTATTCGTCATTATCGTCATCTCAAGATAAAATATTACACTGAAATTCATCTTCTACTCGGCATCTCCAACATTGAAATCAATTTCCTCGTTTTGATTAACTATATCAACCAAACGAACACTCCTATATCGTCAACCACTGGTAGCTTTTCATCATTTTCTTGTTACAAAAAAATCTCGTCTTTGTTTTTCTAGTTTTCCAAAATATTAGATCTTGGATTAATTTTAAAAATACTAATCAATGTTTGTTTTCATGATGATTTGGTGTGGAAATAAAGAATATAACAAATTTGATCTGTTTGAGATATTATGATACATCATATAATGAAACATAAATTAGTTAATTATATAAACAAATTTATAGAAATTTACGTAATATATATATATATTGTATATATTTAAATTAACATTACTTAATAATCAGTTATTTAGAAATTATACGTACGGTTCGTATTTGCAGTATTTCCCTGATGATAAGAGATCAACGACATCTTTTTTCAATTTTTGAGTTCCTTTGGAAATCGTAGGATCGTAGCATTCACATTTAGAAAGCGTGGTCTTCAAATTTAGGAGTCCAACATACTCAAATTGAATGATATCTGTTAAAATCTCATAAAATCAGCTTCATCAGATGCATTTGAGTAATTGTCTCTTTTGACACAAATGTTGTAGTTACATGTCTTTCTTCTATGTCCATGTTTTTTTATGATGAACATTTTAATAAAATAACATCACCCTAATGTGTTATTAACAGAACTGTCATGATGATGTATCATTAGTACAATGAATTTCAAATAAATATATAAATAAGTTGAAGTTACTAGAATAATTAAAATATATGTCATTGCTATTAATTTGGTTAGAAAATTAATATATTTTATTAAAACTAACCAAAAATACTATTAAATTTGTAAAAAAACAATTATATTTATTTCTTTAATTTATATATACAATAATTTATAAATATTTTTAAATAAATATGTAAATGAATTTAAGTTAATAGAATAATTATAATATATCTCACTCTTATTAATTTGGTTAGAAAATTAATATAATTTATTAATCTAACCAAAAATTACTTTTAAATTCAAAAAAGCAATTATATTTAATTTTTTAATTTATCCATAAAATAATTTATAAATAGTTACATAAATATAATTAGCACATCGTAAAAATAATATCTGAAATTTAACTATATCATATTATTTATATTTTGTCATCATGTTTCTACTATCATTTTTGTTTGATCAATTAAAATAAATAAGTTCACCAATAAATAAATTTCTTTAACTAATATTCCAAATAAATTTGAAATTTTAAAATAACAAAAGTTTGTAATATAACGTATACTTTGCAATATATATGTTTCTACATTCATTTGATTATATATATATATATATATATATATATATATATATATATTTAATGTATTTCATTAAATTAGTTTAGGAAGTTTTCTAATCATGAAGTTATATCTCATTAATCATATATAAACTTTCCTAATTTAATACATTCATAATATATTATTTTATACGATTAATAAAATTAAAAATTAAAAATCATTAATTATAGATGATTTTATATAACAATAAAAAAGGAATTCGTATTTATAATATTCTTTACAAATATTTAAATTTACTTAAATAGAAAAATCTATATAATTATGTTTATAGACATTAATAATAGAACTAATTAATTAGGATTGCCAATAACGGACGACCATAATCTCTTATAACTAGTGTTTCCTATAATCTAATATTCAAATTTTCTTAAACTGGAAAATCAAATTTCCTATAAATATGTTTTTAACATAAAAGTATTTTGACGTAAATGACAATCATAGTATAAAACAAAATCTTAAAATTTTTTAAAAGTTAGTCAAATAAAATATAAAATAAAATTTTGGTTTAATTAAATAATTATCATATTTACAATTTTTTATCTATTGTATATCCAATATAGAGATAATTGAAATTTATTTACATAATGTAAGTTTATTGTCTATTTATTTATATAATCAATATTAAAAAAATTTTAAAAAAGTATTTTAAATAAGAAATAAATTATGTATGTATGTTATTTATATTTACTAAATAAAAAATTAATTATAATGTGTGAATATTTTTCCACGCCAAGCGTGGATCTAAATCTGGTTTTATACTAATAACTTTAAATTTTTTTTTTTTCAACAATTTAAAATTTATTTATTTTTAATTAAAAATTATATGTTACTAATAAATAATTAATTAATAATCAATTATTTTTATGTAATAAATTGATTATTAAATGGGTTTGCTCGGAAATGTGTCGGATAATTTTGATGGATTATCGACGAACACTAAACGTCTGTCCAAAATCTGTTGGAGTTATCCAACGGAGTACCGATGATATAGGGTATTGAGGTTATATGCTATGTTGTCGGATATTCAACGGCAAACTTCCGACGGATTCCCAACAGAAATTAGTTGACCTTCGGAACCAACGGATTTCTAATGACATAGGGTATCACAATTTTTGGACTCCGTATCATATATCGTCGGAAATTTGTTGGCAATTCTATATGGATTTTCCGACAGGTACTGACTTTTTTGTACTTTTATTGGTAATCCATTGATATTTTCCTACTCTAGTAGGTATAAAACCTTAAATTCATCAATTTAAATTTTTTTTATTAAAATAAGTAAATGTTACATATTAATAATGCTTTGCTCTAAATATTTTCCAAAATAATCCGTTCTATAATTCAAAATTTAAACATTTAACCAAAACTGTAGTTATTAATATAAGTGATATGTTGGTTTTGAATGATGTCACTAACTTTTGTAAATTGTTTGTCACTCCTTTGATCAGTTACTATCAACGTTTGCTATTAATTATACTAGGTGTTAGTCCGTGCGTACCGCGCGAATTGTATTTTTTAATTATTGTTATTTCGTCATTAAAACATATATTATTTTTATGATCGGTGACTTTGTAAAATTTTTTACCGGTAGTGACCATAATTTTTTTTACGTGTAGACTCATTTAGTCTTCAAAATATGTTCAAACCAAAAAATTCCGTTTGCCAAAATAAATCTTTATACTGAATTTGACTATAGAATTTTATATCTGGTAGTTAGTGGTTTTAAAAAATAGAGTAATATATTAGACAAAAACTATAATCTATTTTAAAATAAAAACATAAAAAAACATTGCAAATAGTTTTAAAACACATATTTTGCTTGATGAGGAAAGAAAAATGAATTTGGAAGTTAGTTATTTTAGAACTAAAATATAACATTTATAACTAATCAAAAAATGAATCAAACAAAAGGCAAATACAGTGTGTCATATGTTGATTTCGTATATAGTATAATGAAAATGAAATGAGAAAATATAAAGAAAAAATCTAGATAAGAAGAAAAGTATTTCAAATCTTTATAAACATACCTATTTGTCACGGAGTAGCATTTCCAAACTCATGATGTGTTGCATTTGTTAAAATTCCGAACTTCTAAAAAATGAATAATTTTGACCAGTATTTTTTTTTTGCAAAAATCTCCATCAAAGTCGTCAAAAAAGGTAAAAATATGAGGATGAGAAGTAAGAATAAGAATTTTTTGATATCGTGATTAGTTTTTAGTGATCATGTGCAAGATTTGTGATGACGATATGGTAGTTGGTATTTCATAATGTTAGTAATGACCAATAATAGATGAGTTAGTGGGATGAATGAAACGGTTATTAATTTTAATTTTTTAAATAAGTGTAAGTTCAATCGATTGACATTTTGTTGAAGATTTAATAATTTGAAGAGTTAACAACTGAATAAATAATTATAAGGTTGGTAATCAAAAGTTATTATTATAATAGTATTATGCAATTATAGGTGAGTGGGTAGTGTGAAAGAAACGGTTCTTAATTTTTAATTGTTTAAATGAATGTAAGTCTAATCAAAATTATGTTGAAGTTTTAATAATTTAAAGGGATAATTTCTAAATAGATAATTATAATTGTTAAATAGATAATTACAGAATGTTGTTATTTTCTCATTTTTTATGTTTTTTTTATTTTTTTTCTCATTTATTTGCGTTTTTTTTATTTTTTTGCTGTCTATAACTGACGGCCTATGTGTGCTTTATATTGTGTCCATTTGTTAACTATTGGTGTTTCTTTTTGAGAGAGTTAACTATTGGATTTGGATACAACAAGTTGTATATTTTTTATCTATTTTTTGGATAATAATGGTTACTAGATTTATACCCACAACATACGTAGGAAAATATATTCGTAAATTATATTTTATTAGTAAATATAAATTAAATATTTATATAATTTTAATTTTTATTTAAAATTACTTTTAACATTAATTTTGTACATATAAATTAAGAAAGAAAAAAATAATTATTTTTTAATGAATTTATAGTATTTTTTAGTTAGTTTAATAAAATATATTAATACTCTAACCAAATTAATAGCAATAACATATATTGTAATTATTTGAATAAGTTAACGCTATTTATATATTTATTTAAAATTTACTGTATTGATGAAATGTAAACATGGTATTTCTGTTAATAACATGTGAGTGTAATATTATTTTCTTAATTTTTTTTCTCAAATAATATATTAGGGATTATGTAATAACTTAAATATATTTATATTTATTTGAAATTATTTATAAATTAACGTATTAAAATTTTAAAGAAATAAAAATTATTGTTTTTGTAAATGTAATACTATTTTTTGGTTAGTTGAATAAAATATATTGATCCTCTAACCAAATTAATATCAGTGGCATGTATTATAATTATTCTAGTAACTTAAACCCTTTTATATATTTAATCTGAAACTCGTTGTGGTGTTGACACGTCAGCATGACATTTTTGTTATTAACACGTCATGATAAGGTTACTTTGTTAAAAAGTTTCTCAAATAATATATTAGAGATATGGTAGAGTCTAACCGGTTATTATACATTGAATTATATTGATTGTTGATAAATACATCTTAATGATAGTAACCAATTATTTTTGAAAATGATAAATTTACTAAATTTTATAGAGTTTAATATATATTGTTAATAAGTAAATTTTAATTTAAAATAATGTAGATAATTTTGCTGATGTGTCGATTTTTTAGAATTTGTTTTTTACTTACGTGGATATATTTAGGAGCCTCAATTAGCTAATTTTATTTAGTAAGATAAAATTATGATAAATGTATTTACAATTTCAACTATTTAAAATTTCATCACAATATATTTTAAAACAATCTCTTATATATATTTTTGTGAATTTTGGTAATAATCAAAAATGATAAAAAGGATTGTATATTTCTCAAAAAAAGATTTTTTTTATTTTTAAGATTTCTATATATTTATAAAAGTATGATATTTACACCTAATGCTATTTTTGAATATTATTGATTTAATTTAATTGAACATAAATACGTCGGAAATCCGTCAAAATTTTCATTAACCAACGAATTCGATTATTGATTTAATTAAATTAAAAATAAATGGAAAATGCATCAGAAATTCATGATATTTTCATTAACAGACAGATTTCCGACGGATTTTGGTTTCGATCACGTCTACTGAGTTAGTGGTGAACATGCAAAATCCGTCGGACTTCCATCATAAATTTTTGACCAAATTTCGATGAGCTTGAATTTTATACGGAATACGCTGCAATGATTATGCGGGTTTCTCAAAATTTAATATGTGTTTATTCATTTTTGACGGACTTTTAGTTCGTCAGATATCCATAGTATAACCTACGTTCCGTTTCTTTTTTCTTTCAATTCCTTTTTTCCTCTGTGTACGCACACTATTTCCATTGTTTTCACTTGGAATATGTAAAAAATATTTATTTTCAATATGTATGTTATTAGTTTAAAAAATGTAAGATTATTTTATTTGTTTATAAAAATTAGGATTAATTAAATATTTACAAAATTTAGGATAAATTGGTTGCTGATTCCATCAAAAAGTACATGGATTTGCTCAATGGATTTGGAAATTTAGTTGATTCCATTCAAATTGGTTGCTAAAAAGCCGGTTTTCCCCTATTTAGTTGAAGTTTTGGGTTTTTATGGATGATTGAAAAAATAATTTCTGTAATCAATTTTTTGTATCAGTTTCTTGCCTAATACAGACCCTTCACCTCCCAAAATCATCTTTCTCCCGAATTTTTTTGTTTCTCTCTACTAGGTTTTCGTTAATGGCACATACAGTGGATACACGAAATTCCAGAATCCAAAATGATGCTTTTATCAGTTTATGTCGATGATAATTGACGAGTTAGTACAACACTTGGTCGTGAATTTTTTACTGTGTTCGATTCGAGACGTCAAAATAATTCGAAATAATATAAATTTTTTTGTTTATATATAAATATATATTAAATATATATTTTATTATTTTTCAATTAATTTTTGTAGGTTTTGTATTTCAAATAGTAAAATTATTAAATCTATTCTTAAGATGCTTCATTCCATTCTCAACAAACCGTATACAAAATTTAGATGAACGTCAAATATGGTTCATGATGTTTGCGGTATGTTTAGATTTGGTTAATTTTTTTAAAAATATATAGCGGTTTTAAATATATTTTTAGTAACAAAAATTTTTAAATTATGTAGCAAAAATTTACATGGGTTCTTATCAACACAAAGTTGGTGAAAAAACATTTGAAAAAGAGGATGCGTTGCAATTCTCCCAAGTAGGCAAGGAAAAAACAAACTAAGAGGTTTGAACGGGTATGTTTGGAACAACTTTATTCGGTATTAGAAATCCTCTAGTACTGAAGCCATCTTGGGGAATTGGAAGAACGATCGAAGAGACAAAGAAATTTACATTCACAATATTGGCTCGTCTAGTTTCCTAAAAGGAGTGTGATGGATTTTATGAAATCTAAATTTTTAGAGTAGACGGATGAATTCCTGTTGATGTATTTTCGAAACATTTAAAATATTATATTAACTTTCAAATATTATAAAAATTTTATGTTTAAATTAATATTATTTTATTTATTTTGAATTTATTTATAATTAAATATATAAATTTGGTAAATATTTTAACTAAAATTAAGTTATTAATTATTTTTAAAAAATTATATTTTGAGTGTCGGAAATTCACCAGGAAATTCCGAGGGCGAAAGCCTTTCGGAATATGTCGGGCCGGATTTAAGTGTCGTTGGTAAGTCGTCAGAAAATCCTTGTTTCCGATAGATTCCCAATGAGTTTTGCCGTTGGGAATGCGTTATTTTCTTGTATGTTATTGTAATAAATATGAGCTTTCTAAATATTATAATTTGATTATATTTTTTTAAAATAATCTATTAAATGATCATGGTATTCATATTCTACATATATTAGAATGTTGATAAAAAAAGATTATATATCTATAGAATATTCCTTATGTAATTATTTAATTGGATAATTGAAATATATATATATATATATTTGAAATATATATATAAAGATATACATATCCAATATTTCTTTTATCATTAAAGTAATTTATTAATTTTATTAGGTTCCTTATTTGATTTGAAATCATTCCTTTTACAAATAAAAGTTCTTTATTTGTATCTTATGATTTATAACATATATATATATATATATTTTAAATATTTATAATTCTAATTAGATTAGAAGTTTAAATTTAATTATATTTATTTTAGTTATCTAAATTATAAGTATTTTCCAATTAAAAAAATTAGATATGTATTGATTGAAATATGTTACATTAGATATGGATTTAAATAAAGTATTTAGACAATATATAATTTCTCAATTAATATCAAATATTTTCATGTATTTTTCAATTTTATCAGTTGTCAAAATTTGAATCGTTATATGGCGAATCTACCCAAGTAACAATTTATAACTATTTAAAAGAGACATATGGTAGTAGTTACTATATGAAACGCGATTGGTTTAGTTGACTAGGTTATCAAATTGGTTTTGTGCTTAGAGACATGGTTGGATAAAACATAAGATATAATTAGCAAGATGTTGTTTACCTAAATAACTAGATACTAGATTTATATCCACGTCATGCGTGAAGAAAAATATTCACAAATTATATAATATTTTTTATTAATAAATTTAAATTAAATATTTATATAATTTTTATTTTTATTTAAAATTATTTTTAATATTAATTTTTATATATAAATTAAGGAAAGAATAATAATTATTTTTACGAATTTAATAGTATTTTTTGGTTACTTTAATAAAATATATTGATTCTCTAACCAAATTAATAACAATGATATATATTTTAATTATTCTAATAATTTAAATCTATTTATATATTTATTTGAAATTTACTATCATGATGATACATCAACATGACATTTCTGTTAATAACACGTCAAAATAAGGTTATTTTTTAAAATATTCTTCAAATAATATATTAGAGATTCAAGGGTGTAGCCAAAGTTCTTTTGAATTTTGGTGAAATATGGATCTTGTATCATTATCCTCATTTTGAGTAAAACCTTGTAATGTGTGTTTTCTTAAAATTTGTTAAGAATTCACAAAATTTCTTGAACATCATACTAACTTCTACTTCTTTTTCTACCAGTTATGTCAAATCCTCATAATTCCTATTCATTGCAATAGAAGAAAAATTGAATTGATCAAACCCTCTTGAATACGTAGAAAATTCAGAGAATAAGAAGACATCTGAAATGTCTTCTTTGACTATCTATGTTATAGAAGTAAATGCTACTATTTTTAGTTATATTCCTTTGGTACTGGATACCAGTTGTAGTGCACACATTTTGTGAATATGCAAGGTCTAAATGTCAATAGAATTTTAGAGGAAGGACAAATGGATTTACATGTAGATAATAGATTTACGTGTAGATAATAGATTTACGTGTAGATAATAGTGCAAATGTTGTTGCATTATCTCTAGGAACATATTCGTTGTCTTTATGTTTAGACATGATTTTAGAACTTAAGAATTGCTATTACGTCCTTGCTATAAATCATCTCCATTTCATGTTTGGACATGGAAGGTTTTCACTTTTCGATAAGAAATAAGTGTTGGTCATTTGATTATGATGATATTTTCTATGGTAGCGCTCCATTGAAAAACATACTTTATGTTCTAAACAAAGCATGCTAGTATATAATTGATACCAAGAAGTTTAAGTTTAATGACTTAAATTAACCTTTTCTTTGGCATTGTTATTTGAGCCACATAAACGAGAAAGACATTAAAAAGCTTCATGATGATGGACTTTTGAACTCATTTGATTATGAATCTTATGAGATGTGTGAATCTTGTTTGTTGGAGAAAATGAATAAAGCCCATTTACTAGACATAGTTAAAGGGATAGTGACTTGTTGGAACTTATACACATATATGTATATGGGCCAATGAGTTTGAGCATCATAGAAAATTACCAACAATTCATCATATTTACTGATGACTTTAGTAGATATGTTACGTTTATCTTATTAAACATAAATTAGAATCCTTTGAAAAGTTCAATTAGTTTCAGAAGGAAATACAAAATCATTAGGAAAATAATTAAAACTTTTCGATCATATTGTGGAAAAAAATATTTGAGCCAAGTTGTTGTGATAATTTCAAAGAGTGTGGACTTGTTTCATAGCTAACTCCTCGAGGAACCACACAATGGAGTGGTGTGTCTGAAAGGAGAAATTGGACTTTATTAGATATGGTTTGATCAATGATAAATCATACAAATTTTGCATTATCCTTTCGGGGATATGTGCTAGAAACATTTGTGTTTGTTCTAAATAGATGTCCATTACAATTAGTATAAAAGACACCATATGAGATATTGACTGGACAAGTTCTTAATTTATGTTTTATTAAAATTTTGGGTTGTGAATATTATGTTAAAAGAATGATTAATGATAACCTTGGACCCAAACTTGATAAGTTCTACTTTGTAAGTTATCCCAAAGGGACCAAAGGTCATTACTTTTACTACCCCGTTTTGTTACTCGGAATGGTACTTTTTTGGAAACATAGTTTCTATCAAAAGGAATTATTGGGACTAAAGTACTAATGGAAGAAATTTGAGAAACACAGGATGATGTTCTAAATTATCAAGAAGAACATCGTTTGGATCTGCGAAGATTCGTTGAGTCTATACATGTGGAACCAGAGCTACGTAGATACGAAAGCAGTCATCACAAACCTAATAGATTTGGGGATTGGGTGATGGATTATTGTGATTTATTAATTATAGAAAGAAAAGATTCATTGTTTGCTCTATATTCTGGTTCTTCATAGACTATGATAAAACCTATTTTCCAGTCGCAATGCTTAAGTCCATTGGATTCTCATAGCAGCGGCTGCTCATTATGATGATGAGATATGGCAAATGTATGTCAAAAAAACCTTTCTAAATGGAAATCTTGAAAAGGATGTGTACATGACACAACATGAAGGTTTTACTATTGCTAAATCTGTTTGGCAAGTATGCAAGCTTCATCGTCCTATTTTTGGTTTGAAGTAGGCTTCTCGGAGTTTAAATCTACATTTTAAATATGCGACCAAAAGTTTAATTTCATTAGAAATAAAAGAGAACCTTGTGTTTACAAGAAGACTAGTGAGAGCGCAGTTGCATTTTTGATATTGTACATATATGACATACTAGTTCTTGGAAATGATATTCCCTTTCTCTAGTGTGTTACTTGGAAGTTGTTTCTCGAAAAAAGACATGGGACAGCCACCTATATTTTTGGAATAAGAATCTATAGAGGTATTGTAGAAATGTCTGCAATTGAGTAAATAGTTCTACGAAATAATGGATCGAATCAAATTGGAAAATGGAAAGATTTGTACAAGTTATACTTTTCGTCACTACTTTGTGGAAAATCGTTACATATGAATATGTTAGATACCAGACTAAGCAGAATAAATGGTCTGGGTCGAGATACTTATATAGATAAGGTCTTGCATCGGTTTAATATGCATGATTCTAAGAAAGACTTTCTACCAATGTCTCATGTTATTAGTTTTAGCAAGATTTAGTGTTCTTATCGATATATGATAAGGGAGAGTGCATGGTTAAGATCCCTTATGATTATACTATAGAATCTATCATGTATGCTATACTTTGCACTTGCCTACATGTTGCATGTGCTTTGAGCATGACGAGAATATATCAATCTGATCCAGGTAAAAGTCACTTGATAGTAGTCAAGAATATTATGAAGTATTTGAGAAGAACTAAGTGTTAGTGTAGAAACTTGACAGAAAATAAGACTTCACAAACGATATCTTTTATTAACTAGAATCTTGTTAAGTTGATTACTATAAATCACACTTAACCTTTGGCAATTACACAACTCTACCCCTGTAGATTATCCCGAAACGATTCCTAGTCTACCCAAGATATCCTAACCTCACTTGTTTTGTTCACGACAGAGCATACTCTTTCTTGCTCAAGTGAACCAAAACAGAACACTCTCTAACCCTTACAAACACTCACCAATTCACCAGAAAACCCTAAGTAGTCTTTGATGTGCTTGATTTCTGGATGGTCTTTCTGAATGCTCCAACCTCCTTCTTTATACTTGGCGGTTGTAGCATCCAACATGCAACTTTCCTTTTTCCACTTAAGAAACTTGTCTCGATCTGTCTTGATGTTGTTTCCTTTTTGTATCAAGATCCTCTTCACCTTTTTCTGTTTTGAGGTTGTTTCCTTTTTGCTTATATCTTCACATATTCCTTTCCTCTATGGCTTGTTTCCATTTTGCTTATTTCCAATTTGCTTGCATCTTCAATCTCCCCCTTTTTAGCTTAATGTGATACTCAAGCAACTTGATTCAAAAACACTCATCCACACAGCATTTGCACAAGATAGAATGATTCAACGGATAACAAGTACTTCCCCATTTCTGAAAGAGATAACCAGTTCGTTCACATACACAATAACATATCCCCTTGAAGTAAACAGTTCACATAGTCTTCAAGTAATCAAAACAAAACAGAAACAACAAACAAAACACAGTCAGGAGGACAACAATACTACTTGCTCCCCCATAATCTAATCCTGGTTCTTCTAGTCTAGTCCTTGTTATCCTCATCATTATCACAGTCATCTCCCCCTGCTTGAGTGCACACTTAAGATAAAAACATCAGAAGGGAAAGCAACATAATCAAGGGAGAAACAGAACAGAAACAGAGATACCTGGATGAAGCAGGCGCAACATCAATTGGATGGCAGCTTGAAACGTGTGACGATCAGCAAGAGATAAATTGGCCGAAGAACTAGCCTCGTGTCGAGGAATGAAGCCACCCAAGTTTGTGTACCGAAACTGGCATACTCGAGGAACCTTCCCAGTGAAAGGATGGGATGTTGAACATTCAACAACCGGAATAGTAGGCTGGGAAAAGGGAGATGGAACTTCGAGGCAAGATTGCGAGCAAGCTACATAATATGCTCAAATACCAGATGCCCAAAATCAAAAGGCACACGATTCACCACATTGTACACCAACCGTGCTCGTTTGGGGTTGGGGTAACCGTTGTTCTGAGTACGTGCCCAGTTATGGCAGCAAATCTTGAACAGGACAGCAAGGTCGGGCAGGAAATGAGACGAAAGAAGAGAGCTCCACTTGGTGACAGCACCACCACTCATGAAGGCAGCCAACTCATCATCAGAGGGTTATGCTGTATCATCCTCTGCAGCAGCCGCAGCAAGCAGACCCAAACCGAGCAGATCATTGACCAGTTCAGGCGAAAACTGAAACATAGACCCCTGAACTGATACATCCAAGCACGTAGACCAGGTTTTGGTACTGGGCAAATGGGACCAAAATTCCCAAAGTGCATTCTTGTCAAACGGAAGTATATCCGTGACAGTAGACCCAAGTCCAGCCGAGACAATGGAACGCTCAACCTCACGGGGAATTGTCCCAAATCGCACCTCTCGTTCTTCGAGGAATTGGTGCTGGGAGAAAAGAGTATACCTAGACAAAGCAGGAGCAGAGCGAGATGACGCCGGAGGGGAGGCAACTAGAGGAACTGCCTTCTGAGAGCGAGTTCGTTTGCGAGGCAAATAAACTGTTTTTGTCCGAGGGCGCTTCTGGGACTTGACGGCAGGAGAGGAGGAATGCGAAGCCCTATCGGAGAGGATCTCAACCGAGGCAGTGACAGAGGAGGGTGCCGGATCTATGCGAGGAGAGGGAACCGCCGGTGAGGATGGCGCCTGATTATCCGAGGGAGCCACAGGGTCAACCCGAGAGCCACTCGGCACAGAGGGTGCTTGGAGGGCCAGAGGACCTTCAGGCAACTCTTCTGCGGGATGCATATGACCGTCAGAGGCAGATCGGGAGTGGGACGGAGACTATGGTGGCAAACTAGGGCTACTGCTCCCAAGCCGAGAGAAACCAGAGAGAAAAGCCTTTATGGTCGACTGTTTCGAATGATTGATGGAGATGAACAGACACGCGGTTGAAGGAGGCTTTTAAGGGGAGCGAACAGGTGCAACGATTGGACCAAAGGTCACATCCATTGCAAAGTAAACTGAACCAGTACAGAGACTTAAATGCAGCATAATTATTAGAACAGTTAGACACATTAATGATAAAACTGCATACACAGAAATGTGGATGTGAATTACTAAAGAATTTCGAGACTATACAAAATAGAATTAGATTCATGTTATTCAGCAGGTAAAGGGACCCAAAACGAGAAGGATATACTGTAAACATGTAGATAGCCACATCAAGGTGTGAAAAAAATAGTGTAGGTAAAAGAATGACATTACCGAGTTTGATCCAGAGCAGGATTGAGTACACAACCAAGTCCCACAAACATCCTTAACTCAGACCCGAGTTTCATGACTAGACTTTCATACACTCATACCTTCATCCTTGTAGTTTGAACTTAAACACATTATCCTTACAGAAGGCAGCTGGAATTTTCCTTTGGATGGAAGAGAACAACATAATTTTTGAATAATCCATTTTTCCTCTCTTTTTTTCTCCTTTTTTTGTTTCTCATTTTTTTTCTCTTATTTTTTTTTGTTTGATACAATCGACTCAATAGTTACCATCACTTGACTTCTCAGGTAACTGAGGGTGTTGAGAGACACTTCAATGCGAAGGGTCTCAGACATTCCATCCTCAGCTCTTTGACCTCCTTCTGATACGAACAACTCAGTCACCAACTTGCATAGGACGGTATGAGTGGCAACTATTTTTCATTAACTTCAAGAGTGCTGGAGTAATTGGACTGAATATGTGCCTAACATGTCTCAAACAGTGCCCTTGTCGCAGATCAAATCAACTCACCATACACTGTTAGAGTTCACAAACACCAATAGATTTCCGGAGATTTATGAATCTACCAAAATCAAGAGATTTTGTAAACATATCAGCTAGTTGCATATCTGTGTTCACGTGATCAACCTCGATTAGTTTCTCCTCTACCAAATCACGAATAAAATAATGTCTAATATCTATATGCTTTGTTCGAGAATGCTGCACAGGATTCTTGGCAATATTTATAGCACTTTCATTATCACAGTGAATGAGTAAAGTATTAGAGTCCATAGCATAGTCAGCAGCCATCTATTTCATCCACAGCAGCTGAGTGCAACAACTTCCAAGAGCAATATACTCTGCTTCAGCAGTGGACAGGGACACGATGTTCTGCTTCTTGCTGTGCCATGAAATCAGATTGTTTCCCAGAAAGAAACATCCTACACTAGTGCTTCTGCGATCGTCAAGACACCCTGCCCAGTTAGCATCGCAGTAACCAGCAAGATGTCGATTTGTCTCTTTGCTGTATAGAAGACCCAAATTTGTGGTTTCTTTCACATACTTAATGATCCTCTTTACTGCTTGAAGGTGGGACAGCTTGGGTTTGGCTTGATACCGAGCATAGATTCCAACACTGATACACAAGTCAGGATGGCTGGCAGTGAGATACAAGAGACTCCCAATCATTCCACGATAGAGTTTAGGGTCGACATCTTCACTGTTCTCGTCCTTGGATAACTTCGTATTTACCCCCCATGGGAGTTTTTGCAGGCTTGCTTTGATCAAGTCCAAACCGTGTCACAAGATTCTTGGCATATGTGCTCTGTGCAACAAAGATGTGATCTTCAAACTGTTGAATGTGAAGCCCGAAGAAGTGGTTTAACTCTCCTACCATACTCATCTCAAATTCTTCTGTCATCTTTTTGACAAATTTTTCAATCAGAGGTTGATTTGTTGCTCCAAATACAATATCATCCACATAAATTTGGACTACCATAAATCCTGTCTTGTCTTCACAGATGAATAAGGTCTTATCAACTGTTCCACGCTGATATCTTTGGTTGATCAAGAATGATGTCAGTCTCTCATACCATGCTCTGGATGCCTGCTTCAGACCGTATAATGCCTTTTTCAGTTTAAAGACATAATCAGGATTGTTCGCATTCTCAAAGCTCTTAGGTTGCTCCACATAAACTTCCTCTTGAAGAATACCATTTACGAATGCGCTCTTAACATCCATTTGATGCAGTTTGAACCCCATTAAACAAGCCATTCCTAGCAGAAATCTGATGGATTCTAACCTGGCAAATGGTGCAAACGTTTCATCAAAATCGATGCCTTCCACTTGAGAACAACCCTGGGCTACCAATCGAGCTTTGTTGCGTACAACATTACCATGTTCATCTCGTTTTTTCTTGAATACCCATTTAGTTCCAACCACATTCACGTTTGCTGGTCTAGGTGTTAGTGTCCATACATCACTTTGATCAAATTGTTCTAACTCTTTTTGCATTGATCGTATCGAGTACTCGTCGTGTAGAGCTTCTTTGTAGGTCTTGGGTTCTACAAGAGATACAAAACATGCAAATTTGACCATTTCCTTGAAATCAATGTGCTTTTTACGTGTGATTCGTCCACCGTTGATTTCTCCTATCACGTCCTTTTCAGAGTGATTCCGGTGCACTTGTGGTATGATCTCATCATCTGATTCGGTATCTGAATTTGACTTAGGCTCTGTTTCCTCTATTATCTCTTGTTGAATTGATGTAGTCTGATAAGGACTGTTGTCACCATGTCTGAAGAGTAGTCCCTGAGAGGATATGTCATTGAACACAACATTCCCTGTTTCCTAGATCATCTTCAACTTCTTGTTGTATACTCTGTAAGCAGTACTTGCTCCTGCATATCCCAAGAAGATACCATCATCACTTCTTGAGTCGAATTTACCTAACTGATCTCTTTCGTTGAGAATGTAGCACTCACATCCAAACACATGAAAGTAACCTACACTTGGAGCCTTTCCCTTCCAGAGCTCATATGGCGTTACAGTGGTTCCTTTTCTGATATACACCCGATTGATAACGTAACATGCTGTACTGATCGCATCAGCCCAGAAATGCTTTGCCACTTGATTGCCATGTAGCATAGCTCTGGCCATCTCTTGCAGAGTTTTGTTCTTTCTCTCAACAACTCCGTTTTGCTGAGGTGTTCTAGGGGCAGAATATTGATGAAATATTCCTTGTTCACCACAGAATCTGTCAAACATCTCATTCTGAAATTCCCTACCATGATCACTTCTGATAGCTTTGATTGTACACTTCTTCTCATTCATCAACTGCAAAGCTAGAATCCTGAACACTCCAAATGTTTCTGTCTTTTCTCTAAGAAATCTTAGCAATGTAAACCTGGTGAAGTCGTCCACCAATACAAAGATATATTTCTTCCCAGCAATGCTTTCAACCTAGATAGGCCCCATCAATTCCATATGAATCAAATCTATGGGTTCCTTTGTCTGTACATCCAGGACCGATTTATGGTGTACCTTGATCTGTTTCCCTTTAGCACAAGGTCCACAAGTGAATTCTGAATCCAGCTTTAGTTTAGGAATACCTCGTATTACTTTTTGATTTGAGAGCTTCACCGTAGTCCTTACGTTCATGTGCCCGAGCTTTTGATGCCAAAGTTGTAGATCATTCATTCTTGCAGCAAAACACTTTTCAGAGGGTTTCCATACGTAGTAGTTGTTCCTTGTTCTAATACCTTGAAGGCGTGTCACATTCGATGTATCTGTTGCCATGCATCCAGTACTGGTGAAGGTTACTGATAGACCCTCATCACATAGCTGACTGATGCTTATCAGATTTGCTTTTAACCCCTCAACCAGATACACACCTTCCAGTTCTGGACCTGTTATGCCTCTTGTGTTTCCTTTGCCTTTGATTTTCCCTTTTGCTCCGTCTCCAAAAGTTACCTTTCCTGCTGCTGTCTGATCCACCTTTGACAGGTTATCCTGTGATCCAGTCATGTGTCTTGAGCACCCACGATCGAAATACCAAGCTGAATTTGCAGGTTTCAATGACTCTTCTTCAGTGTAAGCAGAATAAGCATACAGATCTTGCTTTTTTACCCATGCCTGATTATACCTTCTTCGATCCAACCAGCATCTATTGTCTCTTAGAAGTAGTCCAATCATGTTCTGCAGTTGATAACATTGAGTCTTGATATGTCCCATCTTACCACAATAGTAGCATTCTAGATCAGGATATCTGACCTGTGTGGGAGCCCAACTTCGACCATATCTTGAGCCACTCATGTTGATTCTTCTGTACTGTTCTGGTCTTGATTTCCTGTTCCAAACATACCCAAAGTAACTTCCACACCAGCCGGCATAATTTCTCTTGTCAATACTTTTTGACTCTTCTTTTCTGTAGTACTCACGCCTTGTTTCAGCTTTGACAAATTTGGTCTCATTCTTCATCGCGTGTCCAGAGTATCCGAGCCCCCAATTTGTGTGACTGGTTCTACCTATAGAGAGAATCTTGTCAAGATTCTGAGTTCCTTTGCTCAACATCTTGATATTCCTTAGCTATTCTGTTAGCCTTCCATCTAGCTCTTTTGTTTTTTCAAGTTCCTTGATCAATTCCTCCTTTATCAGATTTGACATCTTCTCTAGCTCTTGCTTTTCCTTTGTCAATTGTTGCTTTTCTAAGCTTAAAGCTTTGTTTTCAGCTCGAATCTTCACAATGGACTCACACAAGATCTTGTTCTCATCATATAGCGAGAGTCCCAATTCTTCTTCTTGTTCTGATTCAGCTTCCTCATCTATTACCCCCAGATAAGCTATGCAGTTTAACATATCACTTGAATCTTCATCATCATCACCAGAGTCCAATTCATCATAGCTCACAAAGGACTTCTCTTTCCTTCTTGTAGTTCCAATACACTCTGATTTGACGTGACCATACCCTTTACATTCGCTGCACCTCAGACTCTCTCGTTTTTTAATAGTTGGACATTCTGCCTTGTAGTGTCCAATCCCTTCACATTCATGGCACTTGATGTCTGCTTTCTTGAAAAGTCTCTCAGGCTTAGCTTCAGTGTATCCTCTGGGTCCATTGAATGCCGCTTTCTTTTGCCCTTTCTCAAATTTTTTGAAGTATTTCCTCACAATTAGACTAACCTTCTCTTCGAGGCATTCATCTTGATCTTCCTTTTGGCTGACTGTTAAGGCAATACCTTTGCTCCTTGTCAGATTCTTCTTATTCTGCTCTAGTTCATAGGCTTGCATCATCCCAACAACCTGGTCGAATCTCATTTCATCTGAGTTTAGGGAGACTTTGATTGCTGATCTATGAGTCTGGAACTTATCAAGAAGACAGCGAAGGAATTTTTTGACCAGTTTCTTGTCTTTGTACTTTTCTCCTAGCACCATGGCTTCATTAGCGATGGAACTGAGTTTACCACTAAAATCTTCAATCGATTCATCATCTCCCATAGTGAGTGTTTCAAACTGTGATGCCAACATATCAATGCGAGTTCGACGCTCATTGCTAGTTCCTTCATATGATTCTTCAGGGAGTCCCATGCTTCCTTTTCTGTTGCGCATTCTTGTACTCTTTTGAATTGGTCCTTAGTTAAAGATGTCCAGATCACAGACAGTGCCTTGGAGTTGTATTTGGACATGATCTTTTCTTCAGCTGTTCAGTCCCTCTTTGGTTTGGGTTTCAGATCTCCATCTTCTGTCTTGATCATGGGCTCTGTCCATCCTTCTTCCATGACTGTCCAAGCATCTTCATCTATTCCTTTGATCAAGGCTTTGATTTGAACTTTCCACCAACCAAAGTTTTCTACTTCCAGTAACAGAGGTTTAACCGAAGTGAAGTGCTGCGAGTTTTCCATGTTATGGCCCTGGATCTCACCTGTTTTATAATTAAAGAACAAAGTTTCTTACCAGATGAAAGGCTCTGGATACCAATTGTTAGTGTAGAAACTCGACAGAAAACAAGACTTCACAAACGATATCTTTAATTAACTAGAATCTTGTTAAGTTGATTACTACAAATCACACTTAACCCTTGGCAATTACACAACTCTACCCCTTTAGATTGTCCCCAAACGATTCTTAGTCTACCCAAGATATCGTAACATCACTTGTTTTGTTCACGACAGAGCATACTCTTTCTTGCTAAAGTGAACCAAAACAAAACACTCTCTAACCGTTACAAACACTCACCAATTCACCAGAAAACCCTAACCAGTCTTTGATGTGCTCGATTTCTGGATGGTCTTTCTGAATGCTCCAACCTCCTTCTTTATACTTGGCGGTTGTAGCCTCCAACAGGCAACTTTCCTTTTCCCACTTAAGGAACTTGTCTCAATCTGTCTTGATGTTGTTTCCGTTTTGCATCAAGATCCTCTTCTCCTTTTCCTGTTTTGAGGCTGTTTCCTTTTTGCTTATATCTTCACATATTCCTTTCCTCTATGGCTTGTTTCCATTTTGCTTATTTCCAATTTGCTTGCATCTTCAATCTCCCCCTTTTTAGCTTAATGTGATACTCAAGCAACCTGATTCAAAAACACTCATCCACACAGCATTTGCACAAGATAGAATGATTCAACGGATAACAAGTACTTCCCCATTTCTGAAAGAGATAACCAGTTTGTTCACATACACAATAACATATCCACTTGAAGTAAACAGTTTACATAGTCTTCAAGTAATCAAAACAAAACAGAAATAACAAACAAAACACAGCCAGGAGGACAACAATACTACTTGCTCCCCCATAATCTAATCCTGGTTCTTCTAGTCTAGTCCTTGTTATCCTCATCATTATCACAATCATCTCCCCCTTCTTGAGTGCACACTTAAGATAAAAACATCAGAAGGGAAAGCAACATAATCAAGGGAGAAACAGAACAGAAACAGAGATACCTGGATGAAGCAGGCGCTGCATCAGTTGGATGGCAGCCTGAAACGTGTGACGATCAGCAAGAGATAAATTGGCCGAAGAACTAGCCTCGTGTCGAGGAATGAAGCCACCCAAGTTTGTGTACCAAAACTGGCGTACTCGAGGAATCTTCCCAGTGAAAGGAATGGGATGTTGAACATTCATCAACCGGAATAGCAGGTTGGGAAAAGGGAGATGGAACTTCGAGGCAAGATTGCGAGCAAGCTACATAATATGCTCAAATACCAGACGCCCAAAATCAAAAGGCAAACGATTCACCACATTGTACACCAACCGTGCTCGTTTGGGGTTGGGGTAACCGCTGTTCTGAGTAGGTGCCTAGTTATGGCAGCAAATCTTGAACATGACGGCAAGGTCGGGCAGGAAGTGAGATGAAAGAAGAGAGCTCCACTTGGTGACACCACCACCACTCATGAAGGCAGCCAACTCATCATCAGAGGGTTATGCTGTATCGTCCTCTGCAGCAGCCTCAGCAAGCAGACCCAAACGGAACAGATCATTGATCAGTTCAGGCAAAAACTGAAACATAAACCCCTGAACTGCTACATCCAAGCACGTAGACCGGGTTTTGGTACTGGGCAAATGGGACCAAAATTCCCAAAGTGCAGTCTTGTGAAACGGAAGTATATCCGTGACAGGAGACCCAAGTCCAGCCGAGACAATGAATCGCTCAACCTCACGGGGAATTGTCCCAAATAGCACCTCTCGTTCTTCGAGGAATTGGTGCTGGGAGAAAAGAGTATACCTGGCCAAAGCAGGAGCAGAGCGAGATGACGCTGGAGGCGAGGCAACTGGAGGAACTGCCTTCTGAAAGCGAGTTCGTTTGCGAGGCAAAGGAACTGTTTTTATCCGAGGGCGCTTCTGGGACTTGACGACAGGAGAGGAGGAATGTGAAGCCCTATCGGAGAGGATCTCAACCGAGGCAGCGACAGAGGAGGGTGCCGGATCTATGCGAGGAGAGGGAACCGCCGGTGAGGATGGCACCTGATTATCTGAGGGAGCCACAGGGTCAACCCGAGAGCCACTCGGCACAGAGGGTGCTTGGAGGGCCAGAGGACCTTCAGGCAACTCTTCCGCGTGATGCATGTGACCGTCAGAGGCAGATCGGGAGTGGGACGGAGACGATGGTGGCACACTAGGGTTGCTGCTCACAAGCCGAGAGAAACCAGAGAGAAAAGCCTTCATGGTCGACTGTTTCGAATGACTAATGGAGATGAATAGACACACGGTTGAAGGAGGCTTTTAAGGGGAGCGAATAGGTGCAACGATTGGACCAAAGGTCACATCTGTTGCAAAGTAAATTGAACCAGTACAGAGACTTAAATGCACCATAATTATTAGAACAATTAGACACATTAGTGATAAAACTGCATACACAGAAATGTGGATATAAATACTAAAGAATTTAGAGACTATACAAAATAGAATTATATTCATGTTATTCAGCAGGTAAAGGGACCCAAAACGAGAAGGATATACTGTAAACTTGTAGATAGCCACAGCAAGGTGTGAACACAATAGTGTAGGCAAAAGAATGACATTACCAAGTTTGATTCAAAGCAGTATTGAGTACACAACCAAGTCCTACAAACATTCTTAACTCAGACCCGAATTTCATGACTAGACTTTCACAAACTCATACCTTCATCCTTGTAGTTTGAACTGAAACATATTATCCTTACAGAAGGCAGCTGGAATTTTCCTTTGGATGGAAGAGAACAACATAATTTTTGAATAATCCAATTTTTCTCTCTCTTTTTTTCTCCTTTTTTTTGTTTCTCCTTTTTTCTCTTTTTTTTTGTTTGATACAATCGACTCAACATTTACCATCACTTGACTTCTTAGGTAACTGAGGGTGTTGAGAGACACTTCAATGCGAAGGGTCTCAGAAATTCTATCCTCAGCTCTTTGACCTTCTTTTGATACGAATAACTTAGTCACCAACTTGCATAGGACGGTATGAGTGGCAGCTATTTTTCATTAACTTCAAGAGTGATGGAGTAATTAGACTGAATATGTGCCTAACATATCTCAAACACTACCCCTGTCGCAGATCAAATCAACTCACCACACACTGTTAGAGTTCACAAACACCAATAGATTTCTGGAGATTTATGAATCTACCAAAATCAAGAGGTTTTGTAAACATATCAGCTAGTTGCATATTTGTTTTCATGTGATCAATCTCGATTAGTTTCTCCTCTACCAAATCACGAATAAAATGATATCTAATATCTATATGCTTTGTTCGAGAATGCTGCACAGGATTCTTGGCAATATTTATATCACTTTCATTATCACAGTGAATGAGTAAAGTATTAGAGTCCATACCATAGTCAGCAGCCATCTGTTTTATCCACAGCAGCTGAGTGCAACAACTTCTGAGAGCAATATACTCTGGTTCAGCAGTGGACAAGGACACCCTATTCTGCTTCTTGTTGTGCCATGAAATCAGATTATTTCCTAGAAAGAAACATCCTCCACTGGTGCTTCTGCGATCGTCAACACCCTGTCCAGTCAACATCGCAGTAACCAGCAAGATGTCGATTTATCTCTTTGCTGTATAGAAGACCCAAACATGTGGTTCCTTTCACATACTTAATGATCCTCTTTACTACTTGAATGTGAGACAGCTTGGGTTTGGCTTGATACCGAGCACAGATTCCAACACTGATACACAAGTCAGGACGACTGGCAGTGAGATACAAGAGACTCCCAATCATTCCACGATAGAGTTTAGGGTCGACATCTTCACCGTTCTCGTCCTTGGATAACTTCGTATTTACCCCCATGGGAGTTTTTGCAGGCTTGCTTTGATCAAGTCCAAATCGTGTCACAAGATTCTTGGCATATGTGCTCTGTGCAACAAAGCTGTGATCTTCAAACTGTTGAATGTGACGCCTGAGGAAGTGGTTTAACTCTCCTACCATACTCATCTCGAATTCTTCTGTCATCTTTTTGACAAACTTTTCAATCACAGGTTGATTTGTTGCTCTAAATACAATATCATCCACATAAATTTGGACTACCATAAATCATGTCTTGTCTTCACAGATGAATAAGGTCTTATCAACTGTTCCATGCTGATATCCTTGGTTGATCAAGAATGATGTCAGTCAATCATACCAGGCTCTGGATGCCTGCTTCAGACCGTATAATGCCTTTTTCAGTTTAAAGACATAATCAGGATTGTCCGCATTCTCAAAGCTCTTAGGTTGCTCCACATAAACTTCCTCTTGAAGAATACCATTTAGGAATGCACTCTTAACATCCATTTGATGCAGTTTGAACCCCATTAAACAAGCCATTCCTAGCAGAAATCTGATGGATTCTAACCTGGCAATTGGTGCAAACGTTTCATCAAACTCGATGCCTTCCACTTGAGAATAACCCTGGGCTACCAATCGAGCTTTGTTGCGTACAACATTACCATGTTCATCTCGTTTGTTCTTGAATACCCATTTAGTTCCAACCACATTCACGTTTGCTGGTCTAGGTGTTAGCGTCCATACGTCACTTCGATCAAATTGCTCTAACTCTTCTTGCATTGATCGTATCTAGTACTTGTCTTGTAGAGCTTCTTTGTAGGTCTTGGGTTCTACAACAGATACAGAACATGCAAATCTGACCATTTCCTTGAAATCAATGTGCTTTTTGCGTGTGATTCGTCCACCGTTGATTTCTCCTATCACGTCCTTTTCAGAGTGATTCCGGTGCACTTGTGGTCTGATCTCATCACCTGATTCGGTATCTGAATTTGACTTAGGCTCTGTTTCCTCTATTATCTCTTGTTGAATTGATGTAGTCTGATCAGGACTGTTTTCACCATGTCTGAAGAGTAGTCCTTAAGAGGATATGTCATTGAACACAACATTCCCTGTTTCCTGGATCATCTTCAACTTCTTGTTGTATACTCTGTAAGCAGTACTTGCTTCTGCATATCCCAAGAAGATACCATCATCACTTCTTGAGTCGAATTTACCTAACTGATCTCTTTCGTTGAGAATGTAGCACTCACATCCAAACACATGAAAGTAACTTACACTTGGAGCCTTTCCCTTCCAAAGCTCATATGGCGTTACAGTGGTTCCTTTTCTGACATACACCCGATTGATAACGTAACATGCTGTACTGATCGCATCAGCCCAGAAATGCTTTGCCACTTGATTGCCATGTAGCATAGCTCTGGCCATCTCTTGCAGAGTTCTGTTCTTTCTCTCAACAACTCCATTTTGCTGAGGTGTTTTGGGGGCAGAATATTGATGAAATATTCCTTGTTCACCACAGAATCTATCAAACATCTCATTCTGAAATTCCCTACCATGATCACTTCTGATAGCTTTGATTGTACACTTCTTCTCATTCATCAGCTACAAAGCTAGAATCCTGAACACTGCAAATGTTTCTGTCTTTTCGCTAAGAAATCTTACCCATGTAAACCTAGTGAAGTCGTCCACCAATACAAAGATATATTTCTTCCCAGTAATGCTTTCAACCTAGATAGGCCCCATCAAGTCCATATGAATCAAATCTAAGGGTTCTTTTGTCTGTACATCCGGTGTACCTTGATCTGTTTCACTTTAGCACAAGGTCCACATGTGAATTCTGAATCCAGCTTTAGTTTAGGAATACCTCGTATTACTTCTTGATTTGAGAGCTTCACCATAGTCTTGACGTTCATGTGCCCGAGCTTTTGATGCCAAAGTTGTAGATCATTCATTCTTGCAGCAAAACACTTTTTAGAGGGTTTCCATACGTAACAGTTGTTCCTTGTTCTAATACCTTGAAGGCGTGTCACATTCGATGTATCTGTTGCCATGCATTCAGTACTGGTGAAGGTTACTGATAGGCCCTCATCACATAGCTGACTGATGCTTATCAGATTCGCTTTTAACCCCTTAACCAGATACACACCTTCCAGTTCTAGACCTGTTATGCCTCTTGTGTTTCCTTTGCCTTTGATTTTTCCTTTTGCTACGTCTCCAAAAGTTACCTTTCCAGCTGCTGTCTGATCCACCTTTGACAGGTTATCCTGTGATCCAGTTATTATTCTTGAGCACCCACTATCGAAATACCAAGCTGAATTTGCAGGTTTCAATGACTCTTCTGCAGTGTAAGCAGAATAAGCATACATATCTTGCTTTTTTACCCATGCCTGATTATACCTTCTTCGATCCAACCAGCATCTATTATCTCTAGAAGTAGTCCAATCATGTTCTGTAGTCGATAACATTGAGTCTTGATATGTCCCATCTTACCAGAGTAGTAGCATTCTAGATCAGGATATCTAGCCTGTGTGGGAGCCCAACTTCGACCATATCTTGAGCCACTCATGTTGATTCTTCTGTACTGTTCTGGTCTTGATTTTCTGTTCCAGACATACCCAAAGTAACCTCCACTCCACCCGGCATAATTTCTCTTGTCAATACTTTTGGACTCTTCTTTTCTGTAGTACTCACGCCTTGTTTCAGCTTTGACAAATTTGGTCTCATGCTTCATCGCGTGTCCAGAGTATCCGAGCCCCCAATTTGTGTGACTAGTTCTACCTACAGAGAGAATCTTGTCAAGATTCTGAGTTCCTTTGCTCAGCATCTTGATATTCCTTAGATATTCTGTTAGCCTTCCATCTATCTCTTTTGTTTTTTCACGTTCCTTGATCAATTCCTCCTTTATCAGATTTGACATCTTCTCTAGCTCTTGCTTTTCCTTTGTCAATTGTTGCTTTTCCAATCTTAAAGCTTCGTTTTGAGCTTGAATCTTCACAATGGACTCACACAAGATCTTGTTCTCATCATATAGTGAGAGTCCCAATTCTTCTTCTTGTTCTGATTCAGCTTCCTCATCTATTACCCCCAGATAAGCTATGCAGTTTAGCATATCACTTGAATCTTCATCATCATCATCAGAGTCCGATTCATCATAGCTCACAAAGGACTTCTCTTTCCTTCTTGTAGTTCCAATACACTCTGATTTGATGTGACCATAGCCTTTACATTTGCTGCACCTCAGACTCTCTCGTTTTTTAATAGTTGGACATTCTGCCTTGTAGTGTCCAATCCCTTCACATTCATGGCACTTGATGTCTGCTTTCTTGAACAGTCTCTCAGGCTTAGCTTCAGTGTCTCCTCTGGGTCCATTGAATGGCGCTTTCTTTTGCCCTTTCTCAAATTTTTTGAAGTATTTCCTCACAATTAGACTAACCTTCTCTTCGAGGCATTCATCTTGATCTTCCTTTTGGCTGACTGTTAAGGCAATACCTTTGCTCCTTGTCAGATTCTTCTTATTCTGCTCTAGTTCATAGGCTTGCATCATCCCAACAACCTGGTCGAATCTCATTTCATCTAAGTTTAGGGAGACTTCGATCGCTGATCTGTGAGCCTGGAACTTATCAGGAAAACAGCGAAGGAATTTTTTGACCAGTTTCTTGTCTTTGTACTTTTTTCCTAGCACCATGGCTTCATTAGCGATGGAACTGAGTTTACCACTAATACCTTCAATCGATTCATCATCTCCCATAGTGAGTGTTTCAAACTGTGATGCCAACATATCAATGCGAGTTCGACGTACATTGCTAGTTCCTTCATATGATGTCTGTAGGGAGTCCCATGCTTCCTTTGCTGTGGCGCATCCTTGTACTCTTTTGAATTGGTCTTTAGTTAAAGATGTCTAGATCACAGACAGTGCCTTGGAGTTGTATTTGGACATGACCTTTTCTTCAGCTGTCGAGTCCCTCTTTGGTTTGGGTTTCAGATCTCCATCTTTTGTCTTGATCATGGGCTCTGTCCATCCTTCTTTCACGACTGTCCAAGCGTCTTCATCTATTCCTTTGATCAAGGCTTTGATTTGAACTTTCCACTAACCAAAGTTTTCTGCTTCCAGTAACAGAGGTTTAACCGAAGTGAAGTGCTGCGAGTTTTCCATGTTATGGCCCCTGGATCTCACCTGTTTTATAATTAAAGAACAAAGTTTCTTACCAGATGAAAAACTCTGATACCAATTGTTAGTGTAGAAACTCGACAGAAAACAAGACTTCACGAATGATATCTTTTATTAACTAGAATCTTGTTAAGTTGATTACTACAAACACACTTAACCCTTGGCAATTACATAACTCTACCCCTGTAGATTGTTCCCAAACGATTCATAGTCTACCCAAGATATCCTAACCTCACTTGTTTTGTTCACGACAGAGCAGACTCTTTCTTGCTCAAGAGAACCAAAACAGAACACTCTCTAACCCTTACAAACACTCACCAATTCACCAGAAAACCCTAAGCAGTCTTTGATGTGCTCGATTTCTGGATGGTCTTTCTGAATGCTCCAACCTCCTTCTTTATGCTTGGCGGTTGTAGCCTCCAACATGCAACTTTCCTTTTTCCACTTAAGGAACTTGTATCGATCTGTCTTGATGTTGTTTCCTTTTTGCATCAAGATCCTCTTCTCCTTTTTCTGTTTTGAGGCTATTTCCTTTTTGCTTATATCTTCACATATTTCTTTCCTCTATGGCTTGTTTCCATTTTGCTTATTTCCAATTTGCTTGCATTCACTAAGGATAAATTCTTGGTATATGGAGGAAGTGACAAATTTGCTATGAGTAGTTATACTGATGCCAGCGTTCAAACGGAGAAAGATGATTTGATATCACAATCTGGATTTGTCTTTTGTCTTAATGCAAGAGCAGTGAGTTGGAAGAGTTCCAAACAGAGAACTGTGCGGACTTTACAAGTGAGGCTGTATATATATATGTTTGAGATGCAACTGTGAAGGTTGTTTGGATTAATTAAGAAGTTCATTAGTGAACTTTGTGTGGTTCCTAGTATTTATGGTCTTATTAATCTTCATTGCAATAATAATGGAGCCCTCGTACAAGCGAAATAACCTAGATCACACCAGAAATCCAAACACATAAAAAGGCGATGCCATTTTTTGTGAGATTATTGATAGAAGCGATGTGAAGATAGAGTTCTAAAAGATGCAAATATTGTTGATTGTTTTTACAAAACCTTTTAAAGTCGTACTGCTACGATTGGTATTAGATTTATAAAAATGTAAATTTTATTTTGAATGGGAGATTTTCTTTTATGATATGATGTTTAAGTTCACATATTGGATTTTATTCCAAATTAATAAAAAAATTTAGTATTATTTGGATATTAGGTGATTCAATAATAGTTCTAAAATAATTTATATCATTCTCATTGGTCATCAAGTTCTAGATTTGATCATGAAAATCTATATGTAAAATGAGTTAAATTATTAAGGTGCATAGTCAAAGTTATGTAAAGGGATATAATAACTATGAATTACTAGTATGTAAGGTGACTGATGGCTAAGTTTCATGGAACTGTTGATGTGTTAAAGTCAATTACGTTGGCTAAGTTTCGTGAAACTATTGATATGTCATATCGAAATCATTTACATAGATATGTGTTGGAGAATACATTATTTAACTGATCCACTATGAGAATTTTAGAAGATTGTTATATGAATGTTACAAAAATTTCTCATCACAATATAGAGTATAGTCTTTTGAGCTAGTTTTTCATGTTCTCTTATACATGGATTAGTATGCATTGGTTCTATCAAACGTCAGTCATAAAAGGTGATTATAAAATCAGTAATTGGACATATTATGAATTGTGTAAGGGACACGAATAGAATGAGATGAGATTTATCCCACCTATATAACGGGAGATAAATATCTCTGGGCTTATCAAAGATTTCATACTAAGAAATGTATGGGCATGCTCAAATGAGGTGAAAATCAGTTGTTTGTTATATCAGTATTCGGAGTTCGATAAAACTCATCTATCTTGATAAGGATGACATAGTTTCTTGTCTTATGTTTAGATTAAAATATAAAAACAAAAGAATTATAGGAATAGATGATTGGAGTACAAATGGAAGATTGTTAGGTATGTCCGGAAATCATTTGTACTTTAATTAATGTTTTGTCAAAAATTTAACAATTATATCATATTAGGTGGTTATAATATCTTGATATGGGTGTAAAAGTCCATTGCTAATATTATATGATCCTATAGAATCACACACCTAAGTAAATTGGATCAAAATTTTGATTGGATCAAAATTTTGATTGGATTTAATTTAGATTACACCAGTTATGAATTTTGAAAATATTATAATTATATGATAAATAGATATAATAATAATGTAATATATTTGATATTCATTATTATTATTTTTAATTGTATTAAGATTGTGTGTACATATATAGGACATTAAGTAGTTAGTTTTGAGCTTAATAAATATCACGTAATTAAGGTTAGTGAAAAACTATTAAAAAGGAAAAGCTCCAACATTATGAATATTGGACGACCACGATCATGTCAAAAATGGAAAAATGTTCTTTTTGGCATTTAGAAGTTTGCCGATCAAATCCTAGAGTAAGAGATGAAGTCAACTTTTCGAGATCCGTTTTCTATGGAACTAACATTTCGTGTTAAATCTAATTTTTGTGCGTGTGGATAATAGAGATGTGACAAATGGAGTGCTAAAATAACTTCAAATCATTCTGATTTTATTCCGATGCATAATACCCATATATATTCAAAATCATATTATATATCAATATATCAATATTTTAGATGGAACAACTTTTGTCAAACTATATCAATATTTGAGTACTCTCAACTGTTTTCTACCTTCTTCAAACTTTTTAGATGGAACACTTTTGTCATGATATTCGCTGGATTCGTCGATCTACGACACCACATCACAAATCCAGTTTTGCCATACTAAGATTTGTTTCGTTCTTTCGTAAAACACACTATTTTTAGCCAAATATATGGCGCTTTGGAAATCAAAGAATACTTCAACGCTTTATTGTGAAAAATCAAATTTTCCAATAATTTCTTTTAATCATATCACTTTTTTTTCTGGCTTCAACCAGAGACATATACTCCGCGTTGACTGGGTTACTATGTGTTGCATGCCGAATCTTCAGCTGACGGTGTTACCTGCTACCTGAAAAATATAGCCAGTTATCGATTTCTACGATCCAGTTCAGTTGTATAATCACTATTGAAATAATCTTGTACTCAAAATTCTCTGATTTCTTAAATGTTAGCTTTAGATCTGTCGCGTCTCTGATATACCTTAATACCCAACTAACTGCACTCAAAGGTTCTTTGCTAGGACTACTCATGAACCTACTTACGAGACCAACCGCATAGGCGATGTTTGGACACATACTCACAATGGAGTACATCATATTCCAAATGGCACTGCAATATGGTAACTCTCTCATATCTGACTATGCACCTGCCTTATCTTCTTGTTTGGTACTGATGTAAGATTGAGTATCAATCTCACAAGTGGTACAACCATGACTCGCAAGGTATAGAATTTCTCTTGGCTTAAGCGGGCAAGAGAACTAAAAGGAGGATCGAATCACACGATCAAAGGTTAACCAAGGGAGTTAGAATCTCTCAAACTAACCTGGCCGTGGCTTCAATAGAAAGGAAGTGAATCACACACTTAGTTTCTAAAGAATAAGAACAAGTTCAAAGATAAGACTTTGAAAAAAATACTTTATATTCAATTTTTTATTTCAATGGTGGTCAACAATGAGGTTGTGATGAGCTTATATAGTGCTCCTAGCAATGGTCTTAAACCTAAAAAGGAGAAAAGGAAATCATACATTTAAAATATATGGTTGTTGGCCATTAATGTCTAGTTTCACCAACAAAGAAAGTGTATATGCTTGTATCTTGAGAGCTTTGACGCGAATGTAAGGTGTCTAGATACATCTTGGATACTTTGGAAAGTCTTCAATACGTGCCCAAGTTGCAAGGAATAGAGATATTGTAATCTGAACACATTAAATGCACTTCGGTCCATATATGGCAAGTCTTGGAGGAAAGGGATTCGCCTGATTCTCTGGTGGCTGGTGCATGGTAGTTTTATTTTGGGCTTCCTTAGGGCCTTAATAATATCTTGTGAATGCCCTATTTTGGTTTATAAGTGATTAAACCAGTTGGCCATCTCACTTGGTATAAACGGCTCCAATCGGTTCATTTGTAAGCATGGATAGACCTGCCTGGTCCAAGGCGTGTTTGAGATTCTAGAAGTGCTTAAGGTAGTCCATAGAAGTACCAAAATGTCTCCTGGTCTCCAAAGAAATGTTTGGAGACTTTCATATAAGGAAAGTTCCAAATATGGTAAGTTTCGGCAACTCCAACTTGATGTATGGTGCATAAATTTATCTGGCCTATTTTGGGGTGAGATCCATGTCGCCACGTGTCCTCTATGAATCAGAATTATAGACCAGGTTTGGTCTTGGCTGGCCGCTTTTTGGTTAGGCTTGAATTCATGTAGATACACTCATGTATCCTTTTGCGAGTATTTGGCCGTCTTTGTGTTCCTTGGGCTGGCCGGGCTGGGCTGTTGGCCGGGGGTTGTGCCGATGACCTCATCATACCCTCCCCCTGTTTTGCCCTCAAAACAGTTTGGCCTGCACGTAGATAAGGCAAGTTAATACCCTGATTTACTTGTGGGTTTATGTTATTACCTCGGCTTATGACCTTTATATGTTTTGGATGTGGCCATGGTGCATCTGGCGGTTGCTCCCTGATAGGAAAGGAAGAAGTTACTCCTTTCCATTGCAGCTTGGGTTGCTTTGCTTTGCCTCCAAGGTGTTGGGTTCTCCATGGTGTCCTTTTGATTCCAAACATCGGTTTAATGTAGGAGGTGTCTCTTCTTGATCTTTGTTGAATCCTTGTTTTCTTATACCTGTTTCAAAAACCTTTGGCAAAAAATTTTCAAATTGACGCTCCTCTATTGCCTTAACACTTTTAGGGTTAACATTTTTGCGTTATACTTATAAGCTTGTTATTAGTTGTCTAGTTGGGTATATTTTACCAAAGTGTCCTCTTTCTTGACATATATAGCATATAATTTCATCTATTTTCACATTGTTAGAGGACTTAACCTGGCGTTTCCTTGCCGTGTATTCCAAGCAATGCCTTTGATGGTTACATGTGTACTATAGCTTGAGGCTTTCGAACTTGTTGTTCAATTTTTGGTTGGACCATCGGCTTAGCTACCTTTTGTCCTTCTAAGGTGTTTGAAAACACGTTGTTATGTTCAGAGCAGTAGGCAAGCTTGGGCTTATGAAGGGGCTGCATGTTTTGTGTAGACATTTCACTCCTCGATGTTGTTGAGTGCATAGGTTGTGTGGTGATGTTTCTACATGTTTGGTGCTTCTTCACAAACTCCCTATACATTCGTGCCTTGAGGTCTCCCCAATTAAGGACTGCTTGTTTGTAGAAGGTCCGTGCATTTTTCTTCAACCACCAATTGTAGGCATCTCCAACGAGCATATCAACGGCATATGAGAGCTTCTTTTCTTTGGGGATGTTGTTTGAGCACAACCATTGTTTCATGTTGGTTTCCTATCGGAGGTATTCATCTGGGTCCTTGTTATACCCTGAAAATGTTAGAGATTTAGAATTGTAAATATATATCTTACTGGTCCGATTCGTTAATCTAATTGGAGTGGCGTAAGTTGGCACTCAGCTTGACACAACAAAGTGGCAAGGTGTAATTGTCTTTGGCCAGCTTCTGTCAGTGGAATAGTAGTCTGGTGGTTCTGGTTTGAGTTCTTAACCTCCTGTTTCATTGTCAAAATCATATTCTGAATAGTCTTCATGCCATGTCTCATATCCATAAGAATCATGTACATCAGACAAGTCTTGGTCATAATCTGGTGGTTCTGGTTCAAGATTTTCTCCATTTGATTCTTCCCTAAAATTAGTCTCCAAATAGTCTTGATTCCATGACTCTTCTGCATAGTCACACTCGCTAGTGCTTAGGCATTGATCATAGTCGTTGTCTAAACTACAATCAGTTTGTGGTATGCTCATGGTGTCTTCTTCTTCATCATAGTGCTCCATCATTAAATTTTGTATCTTACACGACAAATAAGAAGAGATATTAGGCCCAAATAACCAAATAAGAAAACTACAATCTAGTGAATAGATATGAACACATAAGTAGTAGTAAAAGGAAAATCGATACAAGTAAATATTTTGAGGTTTTTGTTTTTGTTTTTTTGGAAATTAATTTTAAAGCAAACTAAAAGACAATATTTCTTTTTGGTTTTTGATATTTAAAATTAATTTAGGACAAAAAAAATAATATTCTATGAATCTCTCTTTTTTTTTTAACTTTACTAGTAACTAAATTCGAAAATAACAAAATTAGTGATACTTATATTTTTGGTTTTTTTTATGATGAACGAAATTAAGTAAACATGAAATACAATTTTTGAGTTGTTTTTAGATTTATATGAGAGAATACAAAAAGAAACAATAAGAATCAACAAGAAACGATGCAAATGAACAATAAGAACAAATATATTTTTGGGGTTTTTTGATAAGATGTAAATAACAAAATGCAAAATAAAATCATAAAAGATAAAAGATAAAGGTTGGATGAACACAACCTGGGATATGAGCTTTTAGCTCTGATACCAAAAGGTGTAAGATTGAGTATCAATCTCACAAGTGGTACAACCATGACTCGGAAGGCCTATAATCTCTCTTGGCTTAAGCGGGTAAGGAAACTAAAAAGAGGGGGTTTTAATCGAATCACACGATCAAAGGTTAACCAAAGGAGTTTGAATCTCTCAAACTAACCTGGCCGTGGCTTTAATAGAAAGGAAGTGAATCACACACTGAGTTTCTAAAGAATAAGAACAAGTTCAAAGATAAGGCTTTGAAAAAATACTTTATATTCAACTTTTTATTTCAATTGTGGTCTATCTTTACAATGAGGTCGTGCTGAGCTTATATAGTGCTTCTAATAATGGTCCTAAACCTAAAAAAGAGAAAAGAAAATCATACATTTAAAATATATGGTTGTTGGCCATTAATGTCAAGTTTGACCAACAAGGAAAGTGTAGATGCTAATATCTTGAGAACTTGGGGCGAATGTAAGGTGTCTAGGTACATCCTGGATGCTTTGGAAAGTCTTCAATATGTGCCCAAGTTGCAAAGAATAGAGATATTGCAATATGAACACATTAAGTGCACTTCGGTCCATATATGACAAGTATTGGAGGAAAGGGATTCGCCTGATCATCTGGTGGCTAGTGCATGGTAGGTTTATTTTGGGCTTCCTTAGGGCCTTAATAATATTTCTTGAATGCCATGTTTTGGTTTCAAAATGATTAAACTAGTTAGCCATCTCACTTGCCAAAAGCTGCTCCAATCGGTTCATTTGAAAGCATGGATGGACCCGCCTAGTACAAGGCATGTTTGAGCTTCTATAAGTGCTTAAAGGAGCTCCTAGAAGTACCAAAATGTCTCTTGGTTGCCAAAGAAATGTTTGGAGATATTCATACAAGGAAAGTTTCAAATATGGTAAGTTTCGGCAACTCCAACTTGATGTATAGTGCATGAATTTATCTGGCCTATTTTGGGGTGAGCTCTATGTCACCGCGTGTGCTCTGTAAGTCAGGATTATATGCCAGGTTTGGTATTGGCTGACCGCTTCTTGATTAGGCTTGAATTCATTTAAATACACCCATTTATCCTTTTGCGCGTATTTCACGGCCTTTGTGTTCTTTGGACCGGTCGGGCCAAACATTTAGCCAGAGGTTGTGCCGATGACCTCATCAAATATCTTAAAATTACACACTATAGGAGTAGCTACTGTTTTTGAATTTTCCATTCTGAAAATTTGTAGTACCTTCATAAGATAGGTTTTTTGAGATAAGTTCAAAACTCCATTACTCCAATCTTTGAGAATATCAATTCCAAGAATTCTCTTTGCTTTGAGAATATCAATTCCAAGAATTCTCTTTGTTTTGAGAATATCAATTCCAAGAATTCACTTTGCTGACCCGATATCTTTCTTCTCAAATTCTTTTTATAGAATTGTTTTCAAACAGTTAACGCAGTGAGTATCTCTTGATGCAATTATCATGTTATCAACGTATAATAGTAAACAAATGAAGTCGTCACTTCCCAAGTTTTTGAAGTATACACACGGGTCATAGTAACTTTTGGTTTATCTTTTAGCGATTATGAACTGATCAAACCTCAAATACTATTTCCTTGGGGATAGTTTTATCCATACAAGCACCTTTTTAGCAAACACACTATGTTCCCTTCACAGAAACCTTCTGATTGCTGCATGAATATCCTTTCTTCTAAATGACCATGTAAAAACGCTGTTTATACATCTAATTGTTCCAATTACAAGTCACAGTTCATTACTATTGAAAATATGTCTGATAGTAATATTTTTCACCACAGAGGATAAGAATTCATAAGAGTCTATCCCTTCAATATGCAAATAACGCTTAGCTACCAATCTTGATTTTAACATGGGTTCTTCTACACCTGAAATGTCTGGTTTGAACTTAAATACCTATTTACCGCCAATCGTTCTTCCATCTTCAAGTCTTTGTATGAGTTACCAAGTATGGTTTTTGCGAAGAGACTCAATTTCCTTTTTCATAGTAGCAATCCAATTTAGACTATGTTTACTGTGAATCGCCTCTTCATAATTTCTAGGTTCATCTTCCTCTATTAACCGAGCTGTCATGAGTGCATATGCAGCTTCATCTGAGTCAATGAACCTGCTTGGAGACTTTGAAATCCTTCTTTCCCTATCTCTCGCAAACAGATAATCATCTAACCCATGTTGAGTTTCTTCCGGATCCTCCTCCTGTTCAGAATCAGTTTCCATTGTTGTTTCTAACTATGAACTTGCTACACCTTCATTCATATTGCCTTGGTTTATTTCTCCCGGTAGGGCAAATGAGAGTTTCTTCCTTCCACCCTTCTTTAAGCTTTCACCTTTTGTATTATCAATATATTTATAAACGATATCTTCCCTAAACATCACGTCTCTGCTCACCACACACTTCTTTTCTTCTATACTCCAAATTTTATAACCCTTCACGCTTCAAGGGTATCCCATAAAAATACATTTCGTAGCTATTTGTTTAAGCTTACTTTACTCCATATGATAGTATACTATACAACCAAATCTTCTCATATGGGAATAGTGTGCTTTTCTTCCAGAACATAATTCTTCTGGAATATGGAAATTCAGTGGTGTTCATGGATTTCTAACCACATCTTCCATAGGGTCCTCTTAAATCTTCCTTCTAAGATTTATCATGTAGACCACTGTTGAGGTAGCTTTTCTCCAAAAATATTCTGCTAGACCTATCTAACTTAATAGACTCTTTACCTTGTTGAGTGTGGTCTTCTTTTAACCTATCGGCCACTCCATTCTGTTGAGAGCTATATGGGTATGTCTTATGTATCAAGATGTCATGTGTCTTACAGTGATCATCGAAGGTATTATCGCAGTTTCGAGATCGTTGTTAGTTCTTACAGTGTTGAGTCGTCCGTGTAACATTTCGGACTTAAATTTAAACCATGAAGTCCACATAAATAGAAGTGAGGATATAATGGACAATTCTTCTAAAACCCTAATTAACTCTAATGGCTATATAAGACGTCGTCAAAGGAGATTAGAGGCAGCGGCGCATCAAAAACAAAAGCAAGAAGAAAGAGAGATTTTGATAAATCAGAGGAAAAAGGAGTTAAATCTATTAGGGATTTATTAGATAATAAATAAATAAATATTAAAAAGATGAATAGGAATGTGGTGATCTACGTGTGTGGTGTGGTGGAAGAAAAGAGTAGAAATATTATGTTAATTTATTATTTTATGAAAGATTATTATGTTAACTTAATTATTAAAAAAGATAAAGTATTATGTGTTGTTTTATTGGTTAAGGATACTAAATTATTTATGGTGGATTATGGTATAGTAAAATGAACCATAATCAATTAATTAATTGAAATAAACTTATATAATTATTAGATAAATATTAGACATTAGTCTAAGCAAGTATAATGGTTGATTCATTAATGTGGGAATAAATTTCTGGTGAATGTGATATTCACGTAACGCGGCTATGGGGAATCGAGTAACGTTAGTTGGTTTAGCTGCGTTGATGGGTGTTGGGCTACGACAACAACGGTGTTGAGTCGTAGTTCATTAACGGCTGACAGGCCAGAAACAACCGTCGACGTGATGGGAGCTCAACGTGAGCGAATAGGCCGACGTGGCCGTGGTGTTAAGCCGACGTGGCTTTGGGGGTTCCGAATCCTTAAACCAACGTGGTTAGGGATGAGGAGTAGTGGTTGTGACTTAGGCAAACACGGTTTAAATACATATATCTTGGTAGTATTTGTGTCGACTTTTGTGGAATCAATCATGCTAGTTTTTATTCCTAAATAAAGTAATTATCAAGATTATATATATACTTATATAATATAAATATGTGGGTAGGCATGATTATTTCACTGAGTAATTATGTTACTCATGCGTCCTTTTGGATGCAGGTGAGTTCGATCACTAGTGATGTAGTGACTCGGGGTGGTGCTACGTCTTGGAAATTTTTAAACATTATTTATATATTTTTATTTTGAATCTTTAAGTATCGTTAGATTTTTTTTAAAGTTATTTTCTTATGTTTTTTCAAATAATTTTATACTTGAATTTGACGAGAATTCTTTTAATAAAAAGAATTATCACTTATATTTTATATGAGATTTCAAATAAATTATAAATTAAGTACGAGGCGATGACATGTGTCATGTATTTTAGAGACGGGTGTTACAGTCTGCCACACTGATTTTCAAACAAAGCCTTCCATTCTATCCACTTAGTGAATGCATCATCCTTTTTTTTAAAGAAAGTATACCCATATCTTTCTTGAAAAATCATCCACATAAGAGATATATTATTGGCATTTAGCCAAACTAGGAGTGATGTTTGGTGAGCCCCATAGGTTAAAATGAACGTATTCTAGAGAATTTGAGATGTGTTTACGTGCCTTGTAGGGAAGCTTGTGAGATTTTCTGAGGATAAAATGTTCGCATTGCCTGAAATCTGAAATCTCATCAGATTGAATTAGCTCCTTTCTAGACAGTAGCTGTAGATTCTTCGAATTCATATGTCCTAATCTACTATGCCATAAAAATGTTTTATCTCCAAAGGCATTACTTAGGTTTATCTCTTCTAGCTCAGGTTTTCCATCAACCATGTAAAGCATGTTAATATAATCTCTAGCAAGAACATCTCTATCATTTTTAAACACCTTCAACATGTAGACTTTTGATTGAAACCAGCAACTAACGGATTCTAACTAACCAAGGGAAATGAGGTTTCTTTTGGCAATAGAAGAGTATCTGACATTTGGTAACACAAACAAAATGTGATTGTCGTTAACAAATCCCGATAGTAGTTATCTCACAATAGGTATCATTACCCATTAAAATCTTCCCACCTAAAATTTCGTTTATATCAAACATCAAATCTTTCCTTGATGTTATATGGTAGGAGCATCGAGAATCAAGAACCCACCCTTTTGAATGGTGAGCTAAAGAGGCTAGCATAACCTATCAATATATTATACTTATGTTTTTCATTCATTCTTTACTCTTATATATATATATATATAAAGAGAACGATGTACATTTGATTCATTCAATAGAAAATATTCTTTTATTTCGTTTGTCTCCAACTGATATGGTATTAGAGCTGAGAGATAAACTGATGTAAGATTTAATATCAATCTCACAAGCGGTACGGCCGTGACTCGTAAAACCGAGAATCTCTCTTGGCTTATGCGGGCAAGGGAACTAAAAAGAGGGGGTTTTGATCGAATCACACGATCAAAGGTGAACCAAGAGAGTTTGAATCTCTCAACTAACCTGGCCGTGGCTTCAATAGAAAGGAAGTGAACCACACACTTTATTTCTAAAGAACAAGAACAAGACTCAAAGACAAGGCTTTGAAGAAAACACTTTGTAATCAAATTTAATTTCAATGGTGGTATATCTTTACAATGAGATCGTGTTGAGCTTATATAGTGCTCCTAGCAATGGTCCTAAACCTAAAAAAGAGAAAAGGAAATTATACATTTAAAATATATGGTTGTTGGCCATTAATGTCTAGTTTGGCCAACAAGGAAAGTGTATATGCTTGTATCTTGAGAGCTTTGGAGCGAATGTAATGTGTCTAGCTACATCCTGGATGCTTTGGAAAGTCTTCAATACGTGCCCAAGTTGCAAGGAATAGAGATATTGCAATCTGAACACATTAAGTGCACTTTGGTCCATATATGGCAAGTCTTGGAGGAAAGTGTCCTCTTCCTTGACATCTATAACATATAATTTCATCTATTTTCACATTGTTAGAGGACTTACCTGGTGTTCCCTTTCTGTGTATTCCAAGCAATAGCGTTGATGGTTGCATGTGTGCTATGGCTTGAGGCTTTCGGATTTGCTGGTCAATTTTTGGTTGGACCATCTGCTTAGCTACCTTTTGTCCTTCTAAGGTGTATGAAAACACGTTTTTATGCTCAGAGCAGTAGGCAATCTTGGGCTTATGAAAGGGCTGCATGTTTGGTGTAGACATCTCACTCCTCGATGTTGTTGGGTACATAGGTTGTGTGGCGATTTTTCTGCGTGTTTGGTACTTCTTCACAAACTCTCTATACATTCGTGCCTTAAGGTCTCCCCAATCAAGGACAGGTTTGTTGTAGAAGGTCCATGCATTTTCCTTCAACCACCAATTGTAGGCATCTCCAACGAGCATATCAATGACATATGAGAGTTTCTCTTCTTTGGGGATGTTGTTTGAGCGCAGCCATTGTTTGATGTTGGTTTCCCATTGGAGGTATTCATCTGGGTCCTTGTTATACCCTGAAAAGGTTAGAGATTTGAAATTGTAAATATATACCTTACTTGTCTGAGTTTTTGATCTAGTTGGAGTGGTGTAGGTTGGCACTTGGCTTGACACAACGAAGTGGCGAGGTGTAATTTTCTTTGGCAAGCTTCTGTCAGTGGAATAGTAGTTTGGTGACTCTGGTTTGAGTTCTTCAACTTCTGTTTCATTGTCAAAATGATATTCTGAATAGTCTTCATGCCATGTCCCATATCCATTAGAATCATCTACGTCGGACAAGTCTTGGTCATAGTCCAGTGATTCTGGTTCAAGGTTTTCTCCATTTGATTCTTCCCTAAAATCAGTCTCCAAATAGTATTGATTCCATGACTCTTCTGCATAGTCACACTCGCTGGTGCTTAGGCATTGATCATAGTCGTTGTCTAGACTACAATTAGTTTGTGATATGCTCATGGTGTCTTCTTCTTCATCATAGTGCTCCATCATTAAATTTTGTACCTTGCACAACAATAAGAAGAGATATCAGTTCCAAATCAACAAATAAGGAAACTACACTCTAGTGAATATATGATATTAACACATAAGTAGTAGTAAAAGGAAAATCGATACAAGTAAATATTTTGAGGTTTTTGTTTTTGTTTCTTTTGGAAACTAACTTTAAAGCAAAATAAAAGACAATATTTTTTTTTGGTTTTTGATATTTTAAATTAATTTAGGATGAAAAAACAATATTCAATGAATCTCTTTTTTTACTTTACTAATAACTAAATTCGAAAATAACAAAATGAGTGATGCTTATATTTTTGGTTTTTTTTTTCTTATGATGAATGAAATTAAGTAAACATGAAATACAATTTTTTGAGTTGGTTTTAGATTTATATGAGAGCAAACAATAAAAAACAACAAGAATCAACAAGAAACAATGCAAATGAAGAATAAGAACAAATATTTTTATTTGGTTTTTTTGATAAGATGTAAATAAGAAAAATGCAAAACAAAAGCATAAAAAATAAAAGATAAAGGTTGGATTAACACAACCTGAGATAGGAGCTTTTAGCTATGATACCAAATGATGTAAGATTGAATATCAATCTCACAAGCGGTACGGCCGTGATTCGCAAGACCGAGAATCTCTCTTGGCTTATGCGGACAAGGGAACTAAAAGGAGGGGGTTTTGATCGAATCACACGATCAAAGGTGAACCAATAGAGTTTGAATCTCTCAAACTAACCTGGCCGTGGCTTCAATAGAAAGGAAGTGAATCACACACTTTATTTCTAAAGAGCAAGAACAAGACTCAAAGACAAGGCTTTGAAGAAAACACTTTGTAATCAAATTTAATTTCAATGGTAGTCTATCTTTACAATGAGGTCGTGCTGAGCTTATATAGTGCTCCTAGCAATGGTCCTAAACCTAAAAAGGAGAAAAGGAAATTATACATTTAAAATATATGGCTGTTGGCCATTAATGTCTAGTTTGGCCAACAAGAAAAGTGTATATGCTTGTATCTTGAGAGCTTTGGAGGGAATGTACTGTATCTAGCTACATCCTGGATGCTTTGGAAAGTCTTCAATACATGCCCAAGTTTCAAGGAATAGAGATATTGCAATCTAAACACATTAAGTGCACTTTGGTCCATATATGACAAGTCTTGGAAGAAAGGGATTCGCCTGATCCTCTGGTGGCTGGTGCATGGTAGGTTTATTTTGGGCTTCCTTATGGCCTTAATAATATCTCTTGGACGCCATGCTTTGGTTTGCAAGTGATTAAACCAGTTGGCCATCTCACTTGCCATAAACGGCTCCAATCGGTTCATTTGAAGGCACGGATGGACCCGCCTGGTCCAAGGCATGTTTGAGCTTCTAGAAGTGCTTAAGGGAGCTCCTAGAAGTACCAAAAAGTCTCCTGGTTGCCAAAGAAACGTTTGGAGACTTTCATATAAGGAAAGTTCCAGATATGGCAAGTTTCGAAAACTCCAATTTGATGTATGGTGCATGACTTGATCTGGCCTTGTTTTGGGTGAGCTCCATGTCGCCGCGTGTCCTCTGTGATTAAGGATTATAGGTCAGGTTTTCTCTTTGCTGGCCGCTTCTTGGTTAAGCTTGGATTTATGAAGATACACCCATGTATCCTTTTGCGCGTATTTGGCGGCCTTTGTGTTCCTTGGGCCGGCCGGGCCGGGAAGTTGGCCAGGGGTTGTACCGATGACCTCATCATAAATGAACTTTGCTTCCGTTCCTTTTCCAAAATTCACAGATTCTTCAGAGCTTATTTTCTTCGAATTTCTTTCTCCAAAACATTTCTGAGCTGAATTCGATCGAATAGCATTTTTTTAGCTTCAATCGAGATCAATTTCTCTTCATCTCGATCGGGATCATGGTTAAACGAAAGTGCAAATCAAAGTATCGCACCAAATCTCCGGAAATGCCTGAAATTCACAATGACGAAGCTCTAAATCAATCAAAGAATTCCACTCCTCACCGCGATCATGATCAGGTATCTGATTCCAATGCTCACAGTAGTGTTAGTCATCACCAGATTCTCAGGCCAACCTTGACACCATCTCAATCCATCGAAGATAACCTTCTCCTGATAATCCTCACAGTCCGTACTACCTCCACAATGCAGACCATCCAGGTTTAGTTCTCACCTCTGAACTCCTAGATGGAATGAATTTTGGTACTTGGATAGTTGGAATGTCGGTTAGTCTTGAGGCTAAGAATAAGATAAGGTTTATCGATGGATCTTTACCTCAGTCTGATGAACAAGATCCACATTACAGAATTTGGTGTAGATGCAACAGCATGGTAAAATCATGGTTGTTGAATGCTGTCTCAAAACGCATCTACGGTAGTATTCTGTACTTTAAGGTCTCGGCCGATATATGGAAAGACTTGTGTACTCGTTTTCACAAGTCAAATCTACCTCGTCTCTACAAGTTGCGTCAGCAAATTCATTCACTCAGGCAAGGGACAATGGACTTGTCTTCTTATCACACTCAGATGCAGACTCTGTGGCAAGAGTTAGCAAATACAGGACCGAATGCTCAGACCGTCAAAGAATTGATGGAAGAGAAGGAAACAAATCGAAGTATAGATTTTCTGATGGGATTAAATGATAGCTATGACAATGTAAGAAGCAAAATTCTCATGAAGAAAAATCTACCTTCATTATCAGAAATTTATAACCTTCTCGATCAAGAAGACAGTCAGAAAACCGCGAGAATATCTCACGGAAATACCATTCCTCCAAGTGTGTTTCAAGCATCTTCTCATACTGAGACTACTTCAAGTACTTCACCTTCTAATAAGCCAACTGTTCTCCAAACCACTGGCTATCAAAATGGAAAGAAAACTCGTCCAGTATGCACGTTTTGTGGAGGTTTGGGTCATGTTGTAGACATATGTTACAAAAAGCATGGTTACCCACCTGGAATGATAAGAAGTAATTACAAAGGGAAGAATCCAAAGTTTGCGAACAACTCAAACACTGTCGCAACAACAAATATGGTAGTTCATGAAGATCATTCATCCATTACCAAAGATGCAGGTGAGAAACAGAAAGATATGCCTCCATTCTCCACAGATCAACTTCAACAGTTCATCTCTTTCTTCAGCTCTCAACTCTAAAGTCAGAACAGTGCAACTCCATCTGAACATTTTGTAGCCTCTATTTCAGCCGTACCTTCCACTTCTAAAGTGCCTGGTACAATTTCCTCCTCTTTTCTACATTCTTTTCCTTTCATAGGCATGTCTTCTACTTTGCATTCCTCTGTTAGAAGTGCCATTCATAAGAATTCTTGGATCATAGACTTAAGAGCTACCCACCATGTCTCACACAATCATTCAATTTTTTCCAACTTTCAAACCTTGGATAATACTTTTGTCAGCTTACCAGATGGAGTTTCAGTTAGCATTATCGGAATAGGTTCTGTGACACTTAGTGAAAAGATTGTACTGCATAATGTACTCTTAGTCCTTGCATTCCAGTATAATCTAATAAGTGTCAGCTCCCTCAAAAGTGATAAAAGTTTAGTTGTTAGCTTTACAACTAATAGTTGTCTTATACAGGATTCTATTCAGGGATTGACGATTGGGAAGGGTAATCAAGTTTCAAATTTATACATTTTGGAACACAAAACCTTAGAGTTGCCTTCTCTTACTTCAGGTAACAAAATCGTATGTTCTAGTATTGCCGATATGAGTATTTGGCACTATAGATTGGGTCATCCATCTTCTTTTAAAATTGATACTCTCTGTGATAATTTGGGAATACCTAAATCCAACAATAAGAATTTAGCTCATTGTAGAATCTGCCCATTAGCAAAACAGAAACATCTCCCTTTTCCTTTTCATAATCATATGGCTACATCTGTTTTCGATCTATTACACATAGATATATGGGATCCCTTTTCTACTGCAACAACAGAAGGACATAGGTATTTTTTGACCATAGTAGAGCTACATGGGTACATTTACTTAGAACAAAGTATGAGGTTCTCCATATCTTCCCCAATTTCATTACTATGGTAGAAACCCAATATAACACTAGAGTCAAAGCTGTGAGATCCGATAATGCTCCTGAACTCTCTTTTCAAACTTTCTATGAATCCAAAGGAATTACCTCTTATCACTCATGTCCTGAAACCCCTGAGCAAAATTCAGTAGTTGAGCGAAAGCATCAACACATACTGAATGTAGCTCGTGCACTCCTATTTCAATCCCACATTCCACTACCGTACTAGGGTGAATGCATTTTGACCGCTGTTTTTCTCATAAATAGACTCCCAACTCCTCCATTACAGAACAAATCCCCTTTTGAAATTCTTACTGGCCATAAACCGGATTATCATTCCTTAAAAACCTTTGGTTGTTTGTGTTACAAAAGCACATCTACTAAACAACGACTTAAATTTGATCCCCAAGCAAAAGCTTGTGTGTTCATAGGGTATCCTCCTGGGTATAAAGGCTACAAACTGCTTGATCTAGAAACAAATGGCATTTCTATTTCTCGACAAGTCACTTTTCATGAAACAATATTTCCTTTTGCTGCAAATTCTATTGTTTCTGAGGCAGCTCAAGCTTTCTTTTCAAAACCTGCATTCACTGATAATGCATTGCATTCTACAACATTATCCTCTGATGAAACATTGCCTTTGGCACATTCATCTTCTGATGGTAGTTTGCCTTCAGCTGCTCCATCACATAGACATCGTAAACCACCTTCTTATTTGCAGGATTACCAATGTTATTCTTCTCATTCGCTATATCCTTTATCAGCTTATTACAGTCATGATAAGCTCTCATCACTTCATTCTGCTTTTATCAATTCAATTCTTCATATTCCTACTCCCAAAACTTATAAAGAGGCTATAAAATCACCTGAGTGGTGTGCTGCAATGAATGAGGAATTTGAGGCTCTTGAAAGACTTGATACTTGGGAAGTTTGCTCTTTACCATTGCACAAAAAGACTATTGGATGCAAATGGGTCTTTAAAGTGAAGCTTTTGGCTGATGGGAGTGTGGAAAGATTCAAAGCTCGCCTAGTTGCAAAAGGTTATACTCAAAGAGAAGGTGTAGATTTTGTAGACACTTTCTCACCAGTTGCCAAACTTGTTACAGTCAAGGTAATTCTCGCTTTGGCAGCCAAGTTTAACTGGTCTTTGACTCAGCTTGATATTTCAAATGCTTTTCTGAATGGGAACTTACAAGAAGAGATTTATATGGAGATCCTTCCTGGATATCGTTCACGAAAGGGGGACTCTCTTCCTCAGAATGTTTTTTTTCGACTCAAGAAATCAATCTATGGGTTACGACAAGCATCTAGACAGTGGTTCCTTAAATTTTCAGAAACTCTTATTTGGATTTTCAGAAAACTCACAGTGATCATACGTTATTCGTCAAGTCTCAAGGTCCTACTTTCACTGCTGTATTAGTGTATGTTGATGACATAATCATTGCTAGCAACAATGATGATGTTGTTTCAAATCTACAGATACAACTGAAACAAAGTTTCAAACTCCGTGATCTTGGTCCTTTGAAATTCTTCTTGGGACTTGAAATCTCTCGTTCTGCAGCCGGAATATCTCTTTGTCAACATAAATATGTACTGGATTTACTCAAAGACACATGTATCATGGGTTGTAAACCATCCAGTACACCGATGGATCCTAGTGTTCAATTGTCTGCTGAAACTGGAGAGTTGTTGGATGATGCTGAAAATTACAGAAGACTTGTCGGCAAGTTGATGTATCTCACGATTACAAGACCTGACTTGTCCTATGCTGTCAACAAACTATGTCAATTTTCCTCAGCTCCTAGGCAACCTCATCTTCAAGCTGTTTTTAGGATTTTGCACTACTTAAAAGGGACGATTGGTCAAGGACTTTTCTATGCTTCTGATTCTGATTTTCAGATCAAAGCATTCTCTGATTCTGACTGGGCATCTTGTCCAGATACTATAATATCAGTCACAGGATATTGCATCTTCATGGGACAATCTTTGGTTTCTTGGAAATCGAAGAAACAGCCGGTTGTTTCCTGTTTTTCTGCAGAAGCAGAATACCGAGCTATGTCTTTTGCCACTCGTGAAATCATTTGGTTATGCAGATTGCTTACAGATTTAGGTGCTCTTTTGGATCGCCTTCCGGTTTTATATTGTGATAATATTGTAGCTTTGCATATTGCAAAGAATCCTGTCTTTCACGAGAGAACGAAACATGTGGAAATAGACTGTCACATTGTTCGTGAGAAGATTGAAGCTGGATTTTTACAAGTTTTTCATGTCAAGTCAGTTTCAGTTAGCTGATGCCTTGACAAAAGCTCTTTATCTAGCTCCCTTTCGAAGTCTCATGTCCAAGATGGGTTTTGTCAACATATATTCCCCATCTTGAGGGGGGCTATCAATATATTATATGTTTTTCTTTCATTCTTTACTCTTATATTTATATAAAGAGAATGATGTACATTTGATTCATTCAATAGAAAATATTCTTTTATTTCGTTTGTCTCCAACTGACATAACCGGTTCTGAATTTTGAACTTTTACAACACTAGCTTCTCCTATAAGAAATTTGCTATTCTTTTGATTCCTCTTATGACATTCTCTTTTGAAATGTCCTTTCATACCACATATCCAACAAGCTCTCTTTTATTTTGATCTAGACTTACTCTTTTGGATAAATTTCCTTTACTAAAGGATCTTTACTCAGGTCTTCCTCGGTCTTGTACAACAAGGCCCTCATTGTGGGACTTTGTTAAGTAGTTGCCTTTCTGTTTTTAACTTGGTCTCCAAAGAATAGGCTGAAGTTATAATTTCCATTGACGTATTGGTCTCCTTTTTCCCATTATACTTTAGTGTATGAACCAATTGTCCAAACTGTTTAGGAAGACCATAAGAAGTATCATTGCTTGATCTTCGTCCAAGGCTGGCCAAATCTGAGAGAAATTTTGTAAATGTATTCAGAAATTTTGTAAATGTATCCAGAAATTTTGTAAATGAGTGGGTTCCACATTCACTTATATATAACACCACCAATCAAACACAATAATTGCAAGAACTTCCACCTCAAAATACAATAGAGCCTTTAACATTGTGTGACTTCCTTCAACGATAGTAGAACAGTAGAGATTATAAAAATACCAGTTCGAGAAATGCTTAAACTGAGAAACCAGGTGATCTGAACTGGCTGCTGAATGTAGGACTCTCTGATATAACAACGATCCCTCAAAAAAAGTTATTTGCATCCAGCAACACAGGCTCCATACCAATTGTTGAAATTTAGCCTATATATTACTCAATTTATCTTCACTTCTTACTCCTTGTTCCTTTTGTTCTCTCGTAGTTTTACTATTCTCTTGTTCAGATTTTAAAATCGAAAAAGTAAAGAAGATGTAAGCAGGATTTACAAGTTCCTAAAGTACATCTTGGTGAGCTTCACCTAGCTCACAAGGTTTCCACATGAGATTAAACCAGTGTACGAAATAGGGAATACAAGATTTCACACCAAGAGATATTCAGCTAGAAGAGGATCGAATATGAACAGTCAGATAAGATTCTCTCTCAACCTCTCTTCTTCTTCTCTCTAAATCATGTATCCTGATTCTCACTTCTCTAGATTTTCTTCACCTCATACCGTTGAACTTTGGAAGTACCTTTTATTCTTCTTCTTTGCTTTGTTGTTATTCCCGTAACAAACCTTATCACCAAGGTTTAATGCACAAAACACTTGTACATTAGTCCAGCTATTTCAGTTTCTTTGCCGAACATTTACTAACCCAACATATGAAGAAGCCCAATCTGAAGAGATAAGCGTATCTCACATTTGGGCTTTCCAAAAATTTCAAGATTCCTAAATATGATCTCCACAACAAGAAAACAAGAAACTAGCGACGGAAAATTTGTTACGATGTAAAGTTGGGATGTAATAACGATGGAAACCAAATCATCCATAAATTATCGATGTTAATCATAATACGTTGGTAATGTTAAGAGGAATAATATTTGTCACTAAGATTTATATAACCAGTACAAAACAGGTATTTTGTCACTTTATGTTCATTCAAATTTGTAGGATACCCAAATGTAACACCTAGCATCTCGTATGCCAAGTATTTCATCAGACGACTTCTCAAAAAAGATATGGACATATTTCATGAGTTCCAAAGATAAAGAATATCAAATGTTTGCAGAATGGAAAATGTTAGTTGAAATTCAAAAAAAAAAAGGAAATGCCTAAGGACAAACAATGGTAAGAGATTTTGCAATGCACAGTTTGACACATTGTGCATTCAGGAATTAAAAGATATAAGACATGTTCAAACACACCTCAACAGAATGGTGTGAGAATGAACATGTCTATTATGGATAAAGTTCCAAACATGCTGGCAGAAACTAGCGTGAATGAGGATTTTGGGCAGAAACAGCTCATACACCACTTTATTCTATAAATAACTCACCAGCTACTGCCATAAACTATGAAGTCCATTAATCGATCTGGATGGTAGCCAAGCCTGAAAAGATTCGGGTGCATATCATATGTACATACAATGAAAGACAAAGTCAGTCCTAGAGCTAAAAAGGGATTTTTCACTACCTATGTGCAAGGTACAAAAGGTTACAGAATATGGCTGTTAGAAGAACAAAAGGTTGTAGTAAGCAAAGACGTAATATTCCAGGAGAGTTGCTTATAAAAGGATATCGCCTTTAATGATATCGGTGCTCAGAAAACAATATCAGTTAAAAGAAAAGCTGAGACTGCAAATGAATGTGGAGCAAGTCGTGAGAATTCGGAACAACAGTCAGAAGTGGAATATGACTCGGAGGAAAATACTACATATATAGAATTAGAAAACCGAAATGAATATGTCCTAGCAAGAGATCGCGAAAGGCAACACATTAAGCCACCATCAAGATTCGAAGATGTAGATTAGCATATGCTCTTGCAAGTGTAAGAACAGTAAGTCTGGACGAACCTAAAACATTCACAGAAGCTAAGAGAAGAAGTGAAAAAAACCTTTGGCAGAACCATGGATGAAGAAACGGACTCTTTGAGCAGGAATCACACATGGGACTTAATGGAAAAGCCACTAGATCAAAATGTCATCGGGTTCAAATGGATCTACAAGCTAAAACCTGGAATACCAAGGATTGAACAACCTAAGTCCAAAGCACATCTAGTGGCAAAAGGTTTTGCACAAGTGGAGGGCATTGACTACAATAAGATATTTTCCCTATGATCAAGCATGTTTTAATCAGATTTTTACTATCTATAGTGATAAACCAAAATATAGAGCTAGAACAACGTGATGTCAAAACTACTTAACGGAATTCTACAAGAGAAAATCGACATGACCTAGCTAAAAGGATAAGAAAGAAGGGGTGAAGAAAAAAAGTTTTCCTCGTAAGGAAATCCATGTACAGACTGAAACAGTATATGAGAGAATCTAATGAAGACCTCAGTATCGACTAAATGCTGATCCTATTGCCCCCGGTACAAGAGGGCCTGGTGACACGTTTAAAGAACAAGCAATTGAGGAAGAGGTTCAGTTTGTCCATGGAAAACTACCTAAAATCCTTTGGTAATGATGAACTAGCATGGCCAGAAGGTTGCTGGACCACTACTAGCACCGACACCACTAACACCACTTATCTAGATGGTATGCCGGTCAATCTTTACAGACCAGCCGATGATATTTCCCAAACCGTCAACAAAATGGAGCCATGGAAATAATCATCCAGATCAAGGACAAAACTGCCCAAAGCCTCAAGATGGCCACATTGAGAATGGAAGGGCCAAAACAATTCCCAAAGACCAAAAGCTTCAAGCAAGAGCAAGAACCTCAAGAACAAGACAATAAGGCATCAAATGAAGATCTAAAAGAGCTTAGAGCCAGAGACCAAGACTCAACACATGCCACATACCTAGCACACACGAATTCAACAGTTGGTGCACCTACACGATCATTTGCAAGTAAGGCTAAGATATAGTCAATATATTACATTCTTTCAGGTTCAATGGCCCTAAAAATGACAAACATGAATTCAAATTCAAATATAGGTGTATATATAAAGAATCAACAAACACCCATAGTTTCCTATTCTAGAGTTATGCACTTTTCTATTTTTTATAATGTTGCGTTTTCCTTTTTGTGTGTGTTTACTTGTTGCATTTTGTTTCATTTATTTCGACCAAAAGATCAAAGATGAAGAACCATTATACAAAGTTCCCGTGGAGTCTTATAACAATTATTTTTTTGATATTAATAAAGATATAACTTTGCTTCTAAAGAAACCCTTTGAATGCGAAACCGCCTCTTAGCTTGAGCTTCTCGTGATGTATCAAAGAGCTTACACGCTCTTTGTGGTGCCCCTCAACTCTCCCAATACTACCCATGCCTTGATCTAACGAGAGACAGTGGCCACATATTCGTAGGTTAGTCGTAATAAGAGAAAGTGACTACTAACTCGTGTCTCGGCCACCCTTATCACTTTTAAGATCATATTTCGTAGCTTATATCATCCGGTATCAGAGATAAAAGCTCCTACAACCAGATTTTTTTTTTGTTTATTTTTCATTCGGGTTCTTGGGTAGTTTTACCGATAGCTGCATCATATTATTCTATCTTAAGAAACCATACAAAACATAAATTTGAATCTTGTTGTAGTTGTACATCTCGTCATGTAATCTTTCATCATCGTCTTCATCACTAGTTTGTTTTAAGAAAATCTCAAAAAAGAAATAGTAAGGGAAAAGGAAATAGGAATAAAATTGCAATCTATAGAAAAGGTAAACTCCAGAAGAGCAAATTTCTTTTTTTCTTTCATATTTCCTTTTTTCTTTTTATCTTGTCGACTAAGCATTACTATATTAGTTAGATTGTCATTTATCTTACCTTTAGCATAATAGTATTAGTAAATTAATTAAAACGCAGGAAAAACCAAAAAGACAGTAGATTTCAATTTGCATAATTCAACCGAATGATTAGAGTAGACATATCCACGAGCAAAGAGGTCACAACAAGGTCGATATGACCTCAGGCTAGCAGGTGAAGATGGGGTTTCCCTTTTAACGAAGAATACTTCTACCATGAGCATATGGTACCACAACATCCTCAACACCCGATGAAGCGTTAACCAATCCGAGGATCTTAGGTTACAGACTATGAACCATGAGAAAATAATTTGGAGGTTAAACTAACATCTCCTACTTTTATAGAAAATTCAGATCTGGAGGTCTATATTGATTGGGCACAAGAAGGTTCCCCTATGAGCTGCCTAACTCACTGAAATTTCTTTAGCCTGGTAGGATTGGACAGTAGCCGAATTGACAAGGCAAAGGTATTACTCCTTGAACAATTGGGCCGACATGAAGTGTCGTCTTAGATAAAAATATGTCCCTGAGCCTTAACATAGAGACTTACTAAAAAGATTTAGAACGTTGGTGCATGGTCCCTAGATAGTATTGGAATATTTAAGCAGTTTGTGAAACTCATGAACTCCTTTGAGCTAGAAGAGTCCGAAGAAGCTTTTATGGCATAATTGATTGATTGTCTTCAAAATAGTATTTTTCGTAAAGTAGAACGAGTTAGGTACAGCAAGGATAAAGGTTTCAAATCAGATGATCGACCAGAAGAACCTGATCAAGAAATTGGCTGACCAAAAGACATGAGGGATACGGCAGGCTTAAGCAGTAACACGGTTTGGTCGAGCGGCACGACCGAAGACACAGCCCAAAAGACCAGCCAACTCAAAAGCATGGACCAAGAGGAGGTAAAAACCCATATGGTGCTAACGGGAGCAATGACAAGATACAGAAATCGCGCACTCTTCCAAAAATTCAGCTTGTTTGTGGAAGACCTCCTAAACCAAGTGGGCCAAAGCAACTTGGCTATGGGCCCAATGATAATCAATCATTCCCATGGGCTTATGCCTCACCAACCTAAATCTAAATTATGGGTTCTTTTGAAAATGAAGTCAAGGCCCAATAGTTTGTTAACATACTTGAAACGGAAGAGTAAGATCTAGGCGCGTAGGACCAAAACACTTCCATATCTTCCATTTTTTGCTTGGCCGAAGGTAAAAAAGGTAAGTCATATATTTACATTATTCTAACATCATGAACTTGACCTTGTTTTTTTCTTTGTTCGCAGGTCCAAAAGATTTTAATAGTTTTCCCTTTTCTAGTTTTTGCATTTATAGTAGTTTTACATTTATTTTATTGTACGATTTTCTTTTTATTTTGATTCGATTCTTAAAAGTCAAGGCTGCCGAACATATTAATATCGCTCATTTAGCATTGTAGCCTGATTACTTTTTGCCTATTATCAATCAATTTTTCTTCAAGAGTATTCTTTGCACAAAATCATCTCTTGATCTCTCTAAGTCTAGTCGAGATACGGACCTTTTAGCCTTAAGATTGTGATTTATTATGAGGGCTTTCATACTGTACATGATTCATTTCACCCAACCTCCCTATGACCAAACTATTCAAGAAGCCCTACACCGAGTTTATCGCCAATGATTCCTTGTACCGGTCCAAACGGTTGATGGCCACGATCACAAGCCTATATCATTTTTAGTATCAGATGTAGAGCTTCTAAAAACCAGATAATCTCTCTTTAATTTCAACTTTAAGCTTTCATTCTCGTATTAGATCTAGTTCCTTTTCATTCGTTTAAAAGAAGCACATCGCCATCTAGCATCTCTTTTAGCTTTTCAAAAAAAAAATACATTAGGTAATCACATCATACACTTGTGTAACAACATATTTGCATCTCGTTTAGTATTATCACTAAAAACAAAAAGAAAAGAAAAAGATATTTCCTCTTTTAATTCTACACCTCATCTTTGCCATTTTGCCGAACCACTAGCAATACTTTACCATATCTTAAATTTCGTTTTTCTCTCTTAGTTTGTAACTTTAAGAAAAACACCAAAAGAAACTACACACATTGCAGTAGCCAATTTTCATTTGCCAACCTTTCTATATCGTTAGTTTTCCTTCTCATTGAAAAATTACGGCTAGAATATATTCTTGGAACAGCTTATCTCTTTTCACTGTAGGAAACTATGGCCAGTACAAAAAACATAGACCCAGTCTTTCACTGTAGGAAACTATGGCCAGTACAAAAAACATAGACCCAGTCGAGACCATGATGGCCATGTTCAGTTCACTCCAGGCCCAACTTACCTCGATTGGGGAAAGCCTCAAATGTATGGAGTAGCCCCAAAGGTTCCCGACCATAAAGAACGTCCGGTTTGAAAGGGCTGGAAAACGAAAGCACACTCATACCTTTAATAAACAGTAGGCCACGCCCGGATTATAACCACCCTGATCCGCTGATGGGATACCATTTAACACCCCCCCTCTGATACAAGCCTTGATTCAAGGATGTATGTGCGTGGGCTGTTTGTAGAAGATTAGGTGAGAAACTCAACCTTAGGCTTCTGGATGGGGGTTTTCTGGTTGGTAAAAGATGGAAGGGTGAAGTGAACCACACGAGGGGTGATGAACCTCGTGATAAATCACAAACTTAGAGCTAGGAGGGCTGGTCTCAACTAGGTTCTAAGCGCACAAGTCTCTTGAGAGAATAACTTGTTGAAAGAAAATTCGATCTTTATTAATATCAAAAAGGTTGTCGAACTACAATGCTGGAAGGAGCCTTATTAATATGCTCGACAGCTTGACCTTCTAGGGTCGACACAAATAAAGAAAAGGAAAGTTTACAAAAGTGCACAAAGGAAAAGATACAAAAGTGCATAACCGAAAAAGGACCTATTCCTAAAATGTTCTTGACTCAAAAATGTAAAGCAACTAGATCCTAGCCTGCAAAACAGAAAGAGGCATATATTCGAATGTAAACTTACCTTAACTCACCTCACGGCCAAGAAATGGAAGGTGGCCGTCCTTGTGGCATGCACGCGCCTTGCTCCTAGTCTTCGACTTGGAGTAGGGTTACAAATCTCTAGGCCTTGACCTCTCTTGTCACTAAAGCCCAAGTCTCTGATGTCCCTTGTGTTGTTGAGAAGCTATTGGACTCTTCCTTGTATTTTTGGCCCATTGTCCTTAGTCGATCTTCCTCTAGTAGCTTGTTGACCCATAGGCTGAATTTGTGGAAGAGTACCCTTGATCTGCTTCTTGTCATTGCTCCTTGACGTACCACTGGTGTTGAGACTTCCTCTAAGTGCATGTCCTGGAGCTGGTAGCTCATTTGGACCGATTCCTCTTGTGTAGAAGTGGAAGTGCGCGTGTACTCGGCTGGATGGCCTGTACCGGCTGGATTGTGCGCGGTACTGGCCGGAATGACTTCAGGACCGGTCAAGTTGATCCCGGAGTCGGCGGTGTCATCAGGGGGACCGGCGGTGTCATTCACGTCCCCACCAAGTGTGCCGGAAGCTTGGGCCTCTCCGCCGGCGATGTTGACCGGTCTGGTCCTATAGGTCGAGGGTCCGGCGGTACTGTCTGGTCCGGCAGGCACGCCAGATGGTCCTGCTGTCTCGGGCAAGCTTCCTGGTCGGCCAGTCTAGTCTCCTGGCTGGATGTACGACCTGATGTCCTCATCATTCCCTCCCTCTTCAGTAGGTTTTGTCCTCAAAACTGGTTCATCTGCATGGAAAGGGGCCAAGTCAGTAACATTAAACGTATTGGACACATTAAACTCACCTGGTAGCTCGATCCGGTAGGCGTTGTTGTTGATCCTCTCGAGCACTCTGAATGGTCCATCTCCTCTTGGTTCTAGCTTGGAACTCCTTAGGTTTGGGAACCTCTCCTGCCGTAGGTGTAGCCACACCCAATCGCCTGGTTGAAAGATCACCTCCTTTCTTCCTTTGTTGGCATGAGTCACGTACTGTCCGGTCCTCTTCTCCAAGTTCTCTGCTACCTTCTGGTGTAACCTCCTTATGAACTCTGCTTTGGATGCTCCGTTGAGGTTAGTCATCTCAGCTGGTGGCAGTGGTGTTTGCTCCAATGGGGTGAGAGGGTTGAAACTGTATACCACTTCAAATGGGGTCTTCTTGGTTGCTGAGTGCACGGCTCGGTTGTAGGCGAACTCAATGAATGGCAGGCACTCCACCCAAGTCTTTAGGTTCTGCCCTAGTGTAGTTCTGAGAAGAGTTGATAGTGTCCTGTTGACAACTTCAGTTTGGCCATCGGTTTGAGGATGGCAAGTGGTTGAGAAGAGTAGCTTCGTGCTTAGCTTTCTCCAAAGGGTCCTCCAGAAATGGCTGAGGAACTTGGTGTCCCTATCTGATACGATGTTCCTTGGCACTCCATGAAGCCGTACTATCTCCCTGAAGAACAGCTCAGCTGTTTGTGTGGCATCATTGACATTGGCACATGGGATGAAGTGTGCCATCTTGGAGAATCTGTCCACCACTACAAAGATTGCATCTTTGTGGTTGATCTTGGGCAGACCTAGAACAAAATCCATCGAGATGTCCACCCATGGATGTGTTGGTATGGGCAGTGGGAGATACAACCTGTGAGGTTGTACTCGGGACTTTGCCTTCTTGCAAGTGACGCATCTTGCACAATGGGCTTCTACTGTCCTCTTGATGTGTGGCCAGTAGAAGTGCTCCTTGACCACTGCAAGAGTCTTGTCGACACCAAAGTGGCCCATGAGTCGTCCTCCATGAGCTTCTCGGATGATAAGCTCCCTTAGTGATCCTTGTGGTATGCACAGCCTTCTTTCTCGGAACAAGAATCCCTCATGGATGTAGAACTTGCCATGACTCCCTGTGCTACACTCCTTGTAGCTCTCAGCAAGGTCAGGATCATCCTTGTATAGATCCTTGATGTGCTCGAATCCTAGGACCTTTGCCTCCATGGTTGATATCAAGGCAAACCTCCTTGATAGTGCATCGGCTACCACATTATCTTTGCCCTTCTTGTACTTGATGATGTACGGGAAGGTCTCTATGAACTCCATCCACCTGGCATGTCTCCTCTTGAGATTGGTTTGCCCTCTGAGGTGTTTGAGAGTCTCGTGATCAGTGTGGATCACAAACTCCTTGGACAGCAAGTAATGCTGCCAAGTCTCCAATGCTCGGACAAGGGCATAGAGCTCCTTGTCATAAGTGGGGTAGTTCAGTGAGGCACCACCTAGCTTCTCACTGAAGTATGCCACTGGTCTCCCTCCTTGGGTTAGCACTGCTCCTATGCCTATTCCAGAGGCATCACACTCCACTTCAAACGTCTTGTTGAAGTCGGGAAGGACTAACACTGGTGCGTGTGTAAGGCTGTCCTTCAAGGCCTTGAATGCCTTCTCCTGAGCTTCTGCCCAGCTGAATCCCACGTTCTTCTTCACTACTGCCGTCAGTGGTGAGGCAATACTGCTGAAGTTGGGCACGAATCTCCTATAGAAGCTGGCCAGTCCGTGGAAGCTCCTTACTTGGCTGATGTTTCCTGGTGTTGGCCATTCTTGTAAGGCTCGAATCTTCTCCTCATCAACCTGTAGGCCCTGTGAACTCACAACAAAACCTAAAAAGACAAGCTTATCAGTACAAAAGGTGCACTTCTTGAGATTGGCATAAAGCTCTTCTTGTCGAAGGGTTTTAAGTACCATCTCAAGATGTGTGAGGTGTTCCCGTAGGCACTTACTATAAACCAAAATGTCATCAAAGTAAACTACTACGAACTTACTGATGTACGCCCTAAGAACTTGGTTCATAAGGCGCATGAAGGTGCTTGGGGCATTAATCAAGCCAAATGGCATGACTGTCCACTCATAGAGCCCTTGCTTTGTCTTGAAAGCAGTCTTCCACTCATCACCTTCCTTCATTCTTACCTGGTGGTATCCAATTTTGAGGTCTATCTTGGAGAAGACCGTGGCTCCACTCAGCTCATCTAGCATGTCATCCAGTCGTGGTATTGGATGCCTATACTTGACTGTGATGTTGTTGATTGCTCGGCAGTCCACGCACATGCGCCAAGTCCCATCCTTCTTAGGCACTAGTAGCACTGGTACAGCACATGGACTGAGGCTCTCTCGAACATATCCCTTCTCCAGGAGCTCCTTGACTTGCTTCTCAAGCTCCTTGGACTCCTCTGGACTCATCCGGTAGGCTGGCCGGTTGGGCAGGCCTGCCCCGGGCACTAGATCAATCTGGTGTTCTATGCCACGAAAGGAGGCAAGCCTGCTGGTATCTCCTCTGGAAATACATCCTGGAATTTGTTGAGGAGAGTTGCTACTTCATGAGGTAGCTCTACCTGTCCCTGTTCTATACTCAACACTTCCTTGAAAACCATTAGTAACATTAAATCCTTCGAGGCTAAAGCTCTCCGGACATGGCTTGGTTGAATAAGAAAATTAGATTTGGTAAGTTTCTTTTCCTTACTCATTTGGAGTTGTAGCTCATGTACTTGGACAGGTGTAAGAGGAGCTAGGCTGACCTTTCTCTTGTCATGCACGAAGGTGTACAGATTGGTTCTGCCATCATGCCTGGTCTCTTTGTCAAACTGCCATGGTCTTCCTAGCAGAAGATGGCCAGCTTGCATGGGCACCACGTCGCACACGACTTGGTCTTGGTACTTGCCCACACTGAATGGCACAGTGACTTGTTCATGGATCTTGAGCTCCACTTTGTCATCCAGCCATCTCAGTCTATATGGTCGAGGATGCCTTGTCTTCTCTAGACCTAGCTTATCAACCATATATGCACTAGCAACGTTAGTGCAAGAACCACCATCTATGATGAGGTTACATACCTTGCCCTTGATGGTGCAATGGCTGTGGAAGATGTTCTCCCTTTGGATGGTCTCTGAAGGATCCACCATTTCATTGAGGATACGTCTAGTGACCAGCACTTCCCCCACATCAGGGTACTCAATGTCACCATACTCTCCTTCTGGTTCATAGTCTTCTTCATCTTGGGACTCATACTCTCCGGCCTCCGTAATCAGCATGACTCGGTTGTTTGGGCACTCCCTTGAGATGTGTCCACGTCCCCTGCACTTGAAACAAGTGATGTCACATGATCTTTGAGGGTTAGAAGACTTTGATGAGGACATCAGGTTGTACATCCAGCCAGGAGACCAGACTGGCCGACCAGGAAGCTTGCCCGAGACAGCCAGACCATCTGGCACCCCTGCCGGTCCAAGCAGTACCGCTGAACCCTCGACCACAAGGACCAGAGCAACCAGCATTGCCGGCGTAGAGGCCCAAGCTTCCGGCACACTTGGTGGCGACGTGGATGACACCGCCGGTCCCTCTGGTGATGCCGCCAACTCTGGGATCAACTTGGCCGGTCCTGAAGGCATTCCGGCCAGTACGTCGCACAATCCAGCCGGTACAGCCGATCCAGCCGAGTACACGCGCATTTCCACTTCTACACAAGAGGACTCGGACCAAATGAGCTACCAGCTCCAGGACATGCACCTAGAGGAAGTATCTACACTAGTGGTACCTCAAGGAGCAATGACAAGAAGCAGATCAAGGGCACCCTTCCACAAATTCAGTTTATGGGTCGACAAACTCCTAGAGGAAGATCGACTAAGGACAATGGGTCAAAAATGCAAGGAAGAGTCCAATGGCTTCTCAACAACACAAGGGACATTAGAGACTTGGTCTTTAGTGGCAAGAGAGGTCAGGGCCCAAAGATTCTTAACCCTACTCCAAGTCAAAGACTAGGAGCAAGGCGCGTGCATGCCACTAGGACGGCCACCTTCCATTTCTTGGCCATGAGGTAAGATAAGGTAAGTTTCAATTCGAATATATGCCTCTTTCTGTTTTGCAGGGTAGGATCTAGAATATTTACTTTTATTGAGTCAAAGACATTATAGGAATAGGTCCTTTTTCGATTATACACTTTTGTATCTTTTCCTTTTGTGCACTTTTGTAAGTTTTCCTTTTCTTATTTGGGTCGACCCTAGAAGGTCAAGCTGTCGAGCATATTAATAAGGCTCCTTCCAACATTGTAGTTCAACAACCTTTTTTGATATTAATAAAGATAGAACTTTTTTCCCCAACAAGTTTTCTCTCAAGAATCTTGTGCACTTAGAATCTAGTTGAGACCAGCCCTCCTAGCTATAAGTTTGTGATTTATCACAAGGTTCATCACCCCTCGTGTTTTTCACTTCACCTTTCCATCGAATACCAATGCAAAAACCCCTATCCAAGAAGTCTAAGGTCGAGTTTCTCACCTAAACTTCTCCAAACAGCCCACACGCATACATCCTTGAATCAAGGCTTGTATCAGACTTACTAGGCTCTTTCTGGTCACGGGTTGGTTCAGGAGGCCTGCTCTTGAACCTTGACTCAATCTCTATGCTCTTGCCTTTGTCTACGGGCTTGGGAATGTTGCTTGGTGCCCAAGGCGTCTTAGGCTTGCTGCGGATGTCTTGGCTCTTACGTTTGATGTGCTGCTCAGCCTGGACAGATCGGTGGAACAAGTCTTTGAAGTCATTGTAGATTTGCCTTTCCACCTTGTGGCTGATTCTTTCTTGGAGTCCATGCAAGAATTGTGCCATCAATGCTTCTTCATCATCATTGAGCTCCAGCCTGTTCCTTTGCTTCTCAAACTCTTCATAGTACTCCTCTACTGATCTGGTACCCTGCTTAAGAGTACAAAAACGACGTTGCAAATCTCTATGAAAGTAAGGTGGAACAAACCTTTGTCGCATGAGGTCTTTCATGTTGACCCATGAGTCTACGGGTCTCATTCTCTTCCTCCTTCTGTCAGATACCTCACGATCCCACCAGATGAGGGCATTGTCCGTGAGTTGTGCTACTGCCATTGAGACTCTCCTAGGTCCTGGTTGGTTGTAGTGATCAAAGATATGATCCATTCGCTTCTCCCAATCTAGGTAAGCCTCGGGGTCTACTTTTCCTGCAAAACTTGGAGGAGTTAGTTTAACATCAAGATAAATTACCCGGTTGTAGGTGTGTTCATCTCCATCCTCATGACGTCTAGGAGGCATTCTTGGTCTCTGGTGAAGACCATATGGCTCAAAGCCATCATCTTCTGCCTCTGGTTGCCGTGGAGGTCCTCTCGGCCTATGGTGGTAGTTATGAGGTTGTGTGTCCTCATCTCCATCTGGCTGGGGTTCCTCCTGTTCGTGCCGTGTCCTAAGGTACTCAGGACCCTCAGGATGGTCTTGCTCAGCTCTCACGTGCCTTATGGCCTGGAATCTTACTGGTCTTTCCACGCGCTCCAACCTCTCGCCTATGGATGCGAGTTGTGTTTGGAGTGTGGTGAACATGGCCATCATGGCTTCGGCTGCGTCTCTATTCTCTTCTCCCATGGTGTCCTACAAGGAAATAAGACAAGTTAGGATGCTCCTAAATTATTAGGAGGGTTTTCTTTTTATAAGGGTTTGAAAAAATGCAAAAAGGAAAAATCCTAAGGAAAGGAAATTCGAATAAAAGGAAACTTCCTAGACAACTTGTGCTAGCTGTCCAATTCGAAATCTTTTGGGTATTTTCCTATTTTCTTTTCTTTTCTTTTTCTTTTCTTTTTAATTTAACTTAAAATTAATGGAAATATGAATTAAACAAAAAGGAAAACGTGAATGGCAATGCAAAAGTGAGTCTAAACCCTAGTGATACACGTAGGAGGCTAGATGCACTCGGTTTGGAGTTTGAGGTTATTTTTTGATTTTTCTTGAATGCGACTTAAACTAATGCAAGAACACAAAACAAAACAAGCAAAAGGATAGAAACAACCTGGTTTAGGAGCTTTAAGCTCTGATACCAAAATGATACAAGCCTTGATTCAAGGATGTATGTGCGTGGGCTGTTTGTAGAAGATTAGGTGAGAAACTCAACCTTAGGCTTCTGGATGGGGGTTTTCTGGTTGGTAAAAGATGGAAGGGTGAAGTGAACCACACGAGGGGTGATGAACCTCGTGATAAAGCACAAACTTAGAGCTAGGAGGGCTGGTCTCAACTAGGTTCTAAGCGCACAAGTCTCTTGAGAGAATAACTTGTTGAAAGAAAATTCGATCTTTATTAATATCAAAAGGTTGTCGAACTACAATGCTGGAAGGAGCCTTATTAATATGCTCGACAGCTTGACCTTCTAGGGTCGACCCAAATAAGAAAAGGAAAACTTACAAAAGTGCACAAAGGAAAAGATACAAAAGTGCATAACCGAAAAAGGACCTATTCCTAAAATGTTCTTGACTCAAAAATGTAAAGCAACTAGATCCTAGCCTGCAAAACAGAAAGAGGCATATATTCGAATGTAAACTTACCTTAACTCACCTCACGGCCAAGAAATGGAAGGTGGCCGTCCTTGTGGCATGCACGCTCCTTGCTCCTAGTCTTTGACTTGGAGTAGGGTTACAAATCTCTGGGCCTTGACCTCTCTTTCCACTAAAGCCCAAGTCTCTGATGTCCCTTGTGTTGTTGAGAAGCTATTGGACTCTTCCTTGTATTTTTGGCCCATTGTCCTTAGTCGATCTTCCTCTAGTAGCTTGTTGACCCATAGGCTGAATTTGTGGAAGAGTACCCTTGATCTGCTTCTTGTCATTGCTCCTTGAGGTACCACTGGTGTTGAGACTTCCTCTAAGTGCATGTCCTGGAGCTGGTAGCTCATTTGGACCGAGTCCTCTTGTGTAGAAGTGGAAGTGCGCGTGTACTCGGCTGGATGGCCTGTACCGGCTGGATTGTGCGCGGTACTGGCCGGAATGACTTCAGGACCGGCCAAGTTGATCCCGGAGTCGGCGGTGTCATCAGGGGGACCGGCGGTGTCATTCACGTCCCCACCAAGTGTGCCGGAAGCTTGGGCCTCTCCGCCGGAGATGTTGACCGGTCTGGTCCTATAGGTCGAGGGTCCGGCGGTACTGTCTGGTCCGGCAGGCACGCCAGATGGTCCTGCTGTCTCGGGCAAGCTTCCTGGTCGGCCAGCCTGGTCTCCTGGCTGGATGTACGACCTGATATCCTCATCACCCTCCCCTCCCCCTCCCGATCCTCAGTAAGGATCATTGGGGGTGAATCATAGTTAGGTTGGGATGGAACATAGGCATGGCCCAGAAGATTCGCCAAACATGACCCATAACCCCCATGGTAACTCAAGTTGGTAACACTTTGAGCTGGGTAAGTAGCCGGACAGCTCAACCGAGCTGGACGAGTTGGTAGAAAGTTGGATGAGCTGGCCGGTAGCTTAATTTAGTTAGGTGAAACGAATTAGCTAGAACTTGAGCTGGGGCAGCGAGGAAGTGGGCATGTCCAAAAGACATGTCCAACAAGTGAAAAGGAGTGTCTCTTGGCAAAGACAGATACCCATTCACTAAGAGATGTGACCCAATCTTCAATCCAAATGGATGGTGGAGATTGAACGAAAAAAATGCGAATGAATGGTTGTGTCTGATGGAATGTGACTCTAGACTCTTATATATAAGAAGGGATTTTGTGGTCTAAGGGGACACACAGCGATACAAACATATATACAAACACAACAATACACACAGATCTACACACACAAATGGACACACATAGAGACACATAGATCCACACACACTTATGCACATGGGGGAATATCCTATTGATCGGCTGACCGGAGGAAATGTGTAATTCCTTCCACGGTTGGATAGTCAACTAGGTATGCCCTGTGGCCAGACCAAGTATGTCAGTCCAAGTGATTGGCTTGCCAGAGGATTGGGAGATCCCTTCCACGGCCGGATGGTCGGCTGGATGTGTCGTATGACCGGACTGAGAGTGTCATTGATACAAGCCTTGAATCAAGGATGTATGCGCGTGGGCTGTTTGGAGAAGTGTAGGTGAGAAACTCGACCTTAGACTTCTTGGATAGGGGTTTTTGGGTTGGTATTCAATGGAAAGGTGAAGTGAACCACACGAGGGGTGATGAACCTCGTGATAAATCACAAACTTAGAGCTAGGAGGGCTGGTCTCAACTAGGTTCTAAGGGCACAAGTCTCTTGAGAGAATAATTTGTTGGGGAAAAAGTTCTATCTTTATTAATATAAAAAAGGTTGTCGAACTACAATGCTGGAAGGAGCCTTATTAATATGCTCGACAGCTTGACCTTCTAGGGTCGACTCAAATAAAGAAAAGGAAAGTTTACAAAAGTGCACAAATAGAAAAGATACAAAAGTGTATAACCGAAAAAGGACCTATTCCTAAAATGTTTTTGACTCAAAAATGTAAAGAATCTAGATCCTATCCTGCAAAATAGAAAGAGGCATATATTCGAATTGAAACTTACCTTACTTACCTCACGGCCAAGAAATGGAAGGTGGCCGTCCTTGTGGCATGCACGCACCTTGCTCCTAGTCTTCGACTTGGAGTAGGGTGAAGGATCTTTGGGCCCTGACCTCTCTTGCCACTAAAGCCCAAGTCTCTGAAGTCCCTTGCATTTTTGAGAAGCCTTTGGACTCTTCTTTGCACTTCAGGCCCATTGTCCTTAGTCGATCTTCCTCTAGGAGCTTGTCCACCCATAAGCTGAATTTGTGGAAGAGTGCCCTTGATCTGCTTCTTGTCATTGCTCCTGGTGGCACTACTGGTGTGGATACTTCCTCTAGATGCATGTCCTGAAGCTGGTAGCTTATCTGGTCCGAGTTTCCTTGTGTGGAAGTTGAATTGCTCGTACACTCGGCTGGATCGGCTATACCGGCTGGACTGTGCGAGGTACTGGCCGGAATGCCTTCAGGACCGGCCAAGTTGATCCCAGAGTTGGTGGCATCACCAAGGGGACCGGCGGTGTCATCCACGTCCCCACCAAGTGTGCCGGAAGCTTGGGCCTCTCCGCCGGCAATGCTGGTTGCTCGGGTCCTATTGGTCGAGGGTCCGGCGGTACTGCTTCGACCGGCAGGCGTGCCAGATGGCCCGGCTGTCTCGGGCAAGTTTCCTGGTCTGCCAGTCTGGTCTCCTGGCTAGATGTACGACCTGATTTCCTCATCATCCCCTCCCTCTTCAGTAGGTTTTGTCCTCAAAACTGGTTCATCTGCATGGAAAGGGGCTAAATCAGTAACATTGAACGTATTGGACACATTAAACTCACCAGGCAGCTCGATTCGGTAGGCGTTGTTGTTGATCCTCTTGAGCACTCTGAATGGTCCATCTCCTCTTGGTGCTAGCTTGGAATTCCTTAGGTTTGGGAACCTCTCCTGCCGTAGGTGTAGCCACACCCAATCGCCTGGTTGAAAGATCACCTCCTTTCTTCCCTTGTTGGCATGAGTCACGTACTGTCCGGTCCTCTTCTCCAAAGTTTCTGCTACCTTCTGGTGTAACCTCCTAATGAACTCTGCCTTGGATGCTCCGTTGAGGTTGGTCATCTCAGCTGGTGGTAGTGGTGTTTGCTCCAATGGGGTGAGAGGGTTGAAGCCGTATACTACTTCAAATGGTCTCTTCTTGGTTGCTGAGTGCACGGCTCGATTGTAAGCGAACTCTATGAATGGCAGGCACTCCACCCAAGTCTTTAGGTTCTTCCCTAGTGTAGTCCTGAGAAGAGTTGATAGTGTCCTGTTGACAACTTAAGTTTGGCCATCGGTTTGAGGATGGCAGGTGGTAGAGAAGAGTAGCTTCGTGCCTAGCTTCCTCCAAAGGGTCCTCCAGAAATGGCTGAGGAATTTGGTGTTGCTGTCTGATACGATGGTCCTTGGCACTCCATGAAACCGTACTATCTCCCTGAAAAATAGCTCGGCTGTTTGTGTGGCATCATTGACATTGGCACACCGAATGAAGTGTGCCATCTTGGAGAATCTGTCCACCACTACAAAGATTGCATCTTTGTGGTTGATCTTGGGCTGTCCTAGAACGAAGTCCATTGAGATGTCCACCCATGGATGTGTAGGTATGGGCAGTGGGAGATACAACCCGTGAGGTTGCACTCGGGACTTTGCCTTCTTGCAAGTGATGCATCTTGCACAATGAGCTTCTACTGTCCTCTTGATGTGTGGCTTGTAGAAGTGCTCGTTGACCACTGCTAGAGTCTTGTCGACACCAAAGTGGCCCATGAGTCCTCCTCCATGAGCTTCTCAGATGATAAGCTCCCTCAATGATCCTTGTGGTATGATGAGGACATCAGGTCGTACATCCAGCCAGGAGACCAGATTGGCCGACCAGGAAGCTTGCCCGAGACAGCAGGACCATCTGGCGCGCCTGCCGGACCAGACAGTACTGCCGGACCCTCGACCTATAGGACCAGACCGGTCAACATCGCCGGCGGAGAGGCCCAAGCTTCCGGCACACTTGGTGGGGACGTGAATGACACCGCCGGTCCCCCTGATGACACCGCCGACTCCGGGATCAACTTGGCCAGTCCTGAAGTCATTCCAGCCAGTACCGCGCACAGTCCAGCCGGTACAGGCGATCCAGCTGAGTACACGCGCACTTCCACTTCTACACAAGAGGACTCGGACCAAATGAGCTACCAGCTCCAGGACATGCACTTAGAGGAAGTATCTACACCAGTGGTACCTCCAGGAGCAATGACAAGAAGCAGATCAAGAGCACTCTTCCACAAATTCAGCTTATGGGTCGACAAGCTTCTAGAGGAAGAGCAGCTAAGGACAATGGGCCAGAAGAGCAAATTAGAGTCCAAAGGCTTCTCAACAACACAAGGAACATCAGAGACTTGGGCTTTAGTGGCAAGAGAGGTCAGGGCCCAAAGATTTTAACCCTACTCCAAGTCGAAGACTAGGAGCAAGGCGCTTGCATGCCACAAGGACGGCCACCTTCCATTTCTTGGCCGTGAGGTAAGTTAAGGTAAGTTTCAATTCGAATATATGCCTCTTTCTGTTTTGCAGGGTAGGATCTAGATTGCTTTACATTTTTGAGTCAAGAACATTTTAGGAATAGGTCCTTTTTCGGTTATACACTTTTGTATCTTTTCCTTTTGTGCACTTTTGTAAACTTTCCTTTTATTTGTTTGAGTCGACCCTAGAAGGTCAAGCTGTCGAGCATATTAATAAGGCTCCTTCCAGCATTGTAGTTCACAACCTTTTTGATATTAATAAAGTAGGAACTTTCTTGCAACAAGTTTTCTCTGTAAGAGACTTGTGCGCTTAGAACCTAGTTGAGACCAGCCCTCCTAGCTCTAAGTTTGTGATTTATCACGAGGTTCATCACCCCTCGTGTGGTTCACTTCACCCTTCCATCTTTTACCAACCAGAAAACCCCCATCCAGAAGCCTAAGGTTGAGTTTCTCACCTAATCTTCTACAAACAGCCCACGCGCATCCATCCTTGAATCAAGGCTTGTATCATTTTGGTATCAGAGCTTAAAGCTCCTAAACCAGGTTGTTTCTATCCTTTTGCTTGTTTTGTTTTGTGTTCTTGCATTAGTTTAAGTCGCATTCAAGAAAAATCAAAAAAATAACCTCAAACTCCAAACCGAGTGCATCTAGCCTCCTACGTGTATCACTAGGGTTTAGATTCACTTTTTGCATTGCATACACGTTTTCCTTTTTGTTTAAGTCATATTTCCTTTATTTTAAGTCTAATTAAAAAGAAAAGAAAAAGAAAATAGAAAAGATACTAAAGAAATTCGAATTGGACAGCTAGCACAAGTTGTCTAGGAAGTTTCCTTTTTCGAATTTCCTTTCTTTAGAATTTTTCCTTTTGCATTTTTTTCAAACCACATATAAAAGAAAACTCTCCTAATAATTTAGGAGCACCCTAATTGTCTTCTTTCTTTGTAGTACACATGGGAGAAGAGAATAGAGACGCAGCTGAAGCCATGATGGCCATGTTCACCACACTCCAAACACAACTCGCATCCATAGGCGAGAGGTTGGAGCGCGTGGAGAGACCAGTAAGATTCCAGGCCATAAGGCACGTGAGAGCTGAGCCAGATCGTCCTGAGGGTCCTGAGTACCTTAGGACACGGCACGAACAGGAGGAACCCCAGCCAGATAGAGATGAGGACACGCAACCTCATAACTATCACCATAGGCCGAGAGGACCTCCACGGCAACCAGAGGCAGAAGATGATGGCTTTGAGCCATATGGTCTTCACCAGAGACCAAGAATGCCTCCTAGACGTCATGAGGATGGAGATGAACACACCTACAACCGGGTAATTCATCCTGATGTTAAGCTAACTCCTCCAAGTTTTGCAGGAAAAGTAGACCCCGAGGCTTACCTAGATTGGGAGAAGAATGGATCATATCTTTGATCATTACAACCAACCAGGGCCTAGGAGAGTCTCAATGGCAGTAGCACAACTCACGGACAATGCCCTCATCTGGTGGGATCGTGAGGTATCTGACAGAAGGAGGAAGAGAATGAGACCGAGACTCATGGGTCGACATGAAAGACCTCATGCGACAAAGGTTTGTTCCACCTTACTTTCATAGGGATTTGCAACGTCGTTTTCGTACTTTTAAGCAGGGTACCAGATCAGTAGAGGAGTACTATGAAGAGTTCGAGAAGTTAAGGAACAGATTGGAGCTCAATGATGATGAAGAAGCATTGATGGCACAATTCTTGGATGGACTCCAAGAAAGGATCAGCTGCAAGGTGGAAAGGCAAATCTACAACGACTTCAAGGACTTGTTCCACCTATCTGTGCAAGCTGAACAGCACATCAAACGTAAGAGCCAAGACATCCGCAGCAAGCCTAAGACACCTTGGGCACCAAGCAACATGCCTAAGACCAGTAGACAAAGGCAAAAGCGTAGAGATCGAGTCAAGGTTCAAGAGCAAGCCTCCTGAACCCACCCGTGACCAGAGAGAGCCTGGTAAGTCTTCTAACCCTCAAAGATCACGTGACATAACTTGTTTCAAGTGTAGGGGACGTGGACACATCTCAAGGAGTGCCCAAACAACCGAGTCATGCTGATTACGGAGGCAGGAGAATATGAGTCCCAAGATGAAGAGGACAATGAACCAGAAGGAGAGTACGGTGACATTGAGTACCCTGATGGGGGGGAAGTGCTGGTCACTAGACGTATCCTCAGTGCAATGGTGGATCCTTCAGAGACCATCCAAAGGGAGAACATCTTCCACAGCCGTTGCACCATCAAGGAAAGGTATGTAACCTCATCATAGATGGTGGTTCTTGCACTAACGTTGCTAGTGCGTATATGGTTGATAAGCTAGGTCTAGAGAGGACACGGCATCCTCGACCATATAGACTGAGATGGCTCGATGACAAAGTGGAGCTCAAGATTCATGAGCAAGTCACTGAGCCATTCAGTGTGGGCAAGTATCAAGACCAAGTCGTGCGCGACGTGGTGCCCATGCAAGCCGGCCATCTTCTACTAGGAAGACCATGGCAGTTTGACAAAGAGACCAGGCATGATGGCCGAACCAATCTCTACACCTTCGTGCATGACAAGAGAAAGGTCAGCCTAGCTCCTCTTACACCTGTCCAAGTACATGAGCTACAACTCCAAATGAGTAAGGAAAAGAAACTTACCAAATCTAATTTTCTTATTCAACCAAGCCATGTCAGGAGAGCTTTAGCCTCGAAGGATTTAATGTTACTAATGGTTTTCAAGGAAGTGTTGAGTATAGAACAGGGACAGGTAGAGCTACCTCATGAAGTAGCAACACTCCTCAACAAATTCCAGGATGTATTTCCAGAGGAGATACCAGCAGGCTTGCCTCCTTTACGTGGCATAGAACACCAGATTGATCTAGTGCCCGGAGCAGCCCTGCCCAACCGGCCAGCCTACCGGATGAGTCCGGAGGAGTCCAAGGAGCTTGAGAAGCAAGTCAAGGAGCTCCTGGAGAAAGGATATTTTCAAGAAAGCCTCAGTCCATGCGCCGTACCAGTACTACTAGTGCCCAAGAAGGATGGGACTTGGCGAATGTGCATGGACTGCCGAGCAATCAACAACATCGCTGTCAATTACCAGCATCCAATACCACGACTGGATGACATGCTAGATGAGCTGAGTGGAGCCACGGTCTTCTCCAAGATAGACCTCAAAAGTGGACACCACCAGGTAAGGATGAAGGAAGGTGATGAGTGGAAGACTGCTTTCAAGACAAAGCAAGGGCTATACGAGTGGACAGTCATGCCATTCGCCTTGACTAATGCCCCAAGCACCTTCATGTGCCTTATGAACCAAGTTCTTAGGGCGTACATCAGTAAGTTTGTAGTAGTTTACTTTGTTGACATATTGGTTTATAGTAAGTGCCTACGGGAACACCTCACACATCTTGAGATGGTACTTAAAACCCTTCGACAAGAAGAGCTTTATGCCAATCTCAAGAAGTGCATCTTTTGTACTGATAAACTTGTCTTTTTAGGTTTTGTTGTAAGTTCACAGGGCCTACAGGTTGATGAAGAGAAGATTCCAGCCATACAAGAATGGCCAACACCAGGCAACATCAGCCAAGTAAGGAGCTTCCACGGATTGGCCAGCTTCTATAGGAGATTCGTGTCCAACTTCAGCAGTATTGCTTCACCATTGACGGCAGTAGTGAAGAAGAACGTGGGATTCAGCTGGGGAGAAGCTCAGGAGAAGGCATTCAAGGCCTTGAAGGACAGCCTTACACACGCACCAGTGCTAGTCCTTCCCGACTTCAACAAGACGTTTGAAGTGGAGTGTGATGCCTCTGGAATAGGCATAGGAGCAGTGCTAACCCAAGGAGGGAGGCCAGTGGCATACTTCAGTGAGAAGCTAGGTGGTGCCTCACTGAACTACCCCACTTATGACAAGGAGCTCTATGCCCTTGTCCGAGCATTGGAGACTTGGCAGCATTACTTGCTGTCCAAGGAGTTTGTGATCCACACTGATCACAAGACTCTCAAACACCTCAGAGGGCACACTAATCTCAAGAGGAGACATGCCAGGTGGATGGAGTTCATAGAAACCTTCCCGTACATCATCAAGTACAAGAAGGGCAAAGATAATGTGGTAGCCGATGCACTATCAAGGAGGTTTGCCTTGATATCAACCCTGGAGGCAAAGGTCCAAGGATTCGAGCACATCAAGGATCTATACAAGGAGGATCCTGACCTTGCTGAGAGCTACAAGGAGTGTAGCACAGGGAGTCATGGCTACATCCATGAGGGATTATTGTTCCGAGAAAGAAGGCTGTGCATACCACAGGGATCACTAAGGGAGCTTATCATCCGAGAAGCTCATGGAGGAGGACTCATGGGCCACTTTGGTGTCGACAAGACTCTAGCAGTGGTCAAGGAGCACTTCTACTGGCCACACATCAAGAGGACAGTAGAAGCACATTGTGCAAGATGCATTACTTGCAAGAAGGCAAAGTCCCGAGTGCAACCTCACGGGTTGTATCTCCCACTGCCCATACCAACACATCCATGGGTGGACATCTCGATGGATTTTGTTCTAGGTCTGCCTAAGATCAACCACAAAGATGCAATCTTTGTAGTGGTGGACAGATTCTCCAAGATGGCACACTTCATCCCATGTGGCAATGTCAATGATGCCACACAAACAGCTGAGCTGTTCTTCAAAGAGATAGTACGGCTTCATGGAGTGCCAAGGACCATCGTATCAGATAGGGACACCAAGTTCCTCAACCATTTCTGGAGGACCCTTTGGAGAAAGCTAGGCACGAAGTTACTCTTCTCAACCACTTGCCATCCTCAAACCGATGGCCAAACTGAAGTTGTCAACAGGACCCTATCAACTCTTCTCAGAACAACACTAGGGAAGAACCAAAAGACTTGGGTGGAGTGCCTGCATTCATTGAGTTCGCCACAACCGAGCTGCACTCAGCAACCAAGAAGACACCATTTGAAGTGGTATACGCTTCAACCCTCTCACCCCATTGAGCAAACACCACTGCCACCAGCTGAGATGACCAACCTCAACGGAGCATCCAAAGCAGAGTTCATAAGGAGGTTGAAGGTAGCAGAACTTGGAGAAGAGGAGACAGTACGACTCATGCCAACAAAGGAAGAAAGGAGGTGATCTTTCAACCAGGCGATTGGGTGGCTACACCACGGCAGGAGAGGTTCCCAAACCTAAGGAGTGCTACCAAGAGGAGATGGACCTTCAGAGTGCTCGAGAAGATCAACAACCACGCCTACCGGATCGAGCTTCCAGGTGAGTTTAATGTGTCCAATACGTTTAATGTTACTGACTTGGCCCCTTTCCATGCAGATGAACCAGTTTTGAGGACAAAACCTACTGAAGAGGGAGGGAATGATGAGGACATCAGGTCGACATCCAGCCAGGAGACCAGACTGGCCGACCAGGAAGCTTTCCCGAGACAGCAGGACCATCTGGCGCGCCTGCCGGACCAGACAGTACCGCCGGACCCTCGACCCATAGGACCAGACCGGTCAACATCGCCGGCGGAGAGGCCCAAGCTTCCGGCACACTTGGTGGGGACGTGAATGACACCGCCGGTCCCCCTGATGACACCGCCGACTCCGGGATCAACTTGGCCGGTCCTGAAGTCATTCCGGCCAGTACCGCGCACAATCCAGCCGGTACAGGCCATCCAGCCGAGTACACGCACACTTCCACTTCTACACAAGAGGACTCGGACCAAATGAGCTACCAGCTCCAGGACATGCACTTAGAGGAAGTATCTACACCAGTGGTACCTCCAGGAGCAATGACAAGAAGCAGATTAAGAGCACTCTTCCACAAATTCAGCTTATGGGTTGACAAGCTTCTAGAGGAAGAGCAGCTAAGGACAATGGGCCAGAAGAGCAAATTAGAGTCCAAAGGCTTCTCAACAACACAAGGAACATCAGAGACTTGGGCTTTAGTGGCAAGAGAGGTCAGGGCCCAAAGATATTTAACCCTACTCCAAGTCGAAGACTAGGAGCAAGGCGCGTGCATGCCACAAGGACGGCCACCTTCCATTTCTTGGCCGTGAGGTGAGTTAAGGTAAGTTTACATTCAAATATATGCCTCTTTCTGTTTTGCAGGGTAGGATCTAGTTGCTTTACATTTTTGAGTCAAAAACATTTTAGGAATAGGTCCTTTTTCGGTTATGCACTTTTGTATCTTTTCCTTTTGTGCACTTTTGTAAACTTTCCTTTTATTTGTTTGAGTCGACCCTAGAAGGTCAAGCTGTCGAGCATATTAATAAGGCTCCTTCCAGCATTGTAGTTCGACAACCTTTTTGATATTAATAAAGTAGAACTTTCTTCCTACAAGCTTTCTCTCAAAAGAGACTTGTGCGCTTAGAACCTAGTTGAGACCAGCCCTCCTAGCTCTAAGTTTGTGATTTATCACGAGGTTCATCACCCCTCGTGTGGTTCACTTCACCCTTCCATCTTTTACCAACCAGAAAACCCCCATCCAGAAGCCTAAGGTTGAGTTTCTCACCTAATCTTCTACAAACAGCCCACGTGCATCCAAGCCTTGAATCGAGGCTTGTATCATGGTATGCACAGCCTTCTCTCTCAGAACAAGAATCCTTCATGGATGTAAAACTTGCCATGACTCCCTGTGCCACACTCCTTGTAGCTCTCAGCAAAGTCAGGATCATCCTTGTATAGTTCCTTGATGTGCTCGAATCCTAGAACCTTTGCCTCCATGATTGATATCAAGGCAAACCTCCTTGATAGTGCATCGGCTACCACATTATCTTTGCCCTTCTTGTACTTGATGATGTACGGGAAGGTTTCTATGAACTCCATCCACCTGGCATGTCTCCTCTTGAGATTAGTGTGCCCTCTGAGGTGTTTGAGAGTCTTGTGATCAGTGTGGATCACAAACTCCTTGGACAGCAATTAATGGTCTCCAATGCTCGGACAAGCATAGAGCCCTTGTCAAGGGGTAGTTCAGTGAGGCACCACCTAGCTTCTCACTCTCATATGCCTATCCCAGAGGCACCACACTCCACTTCAAACGTCTTGTTGAAGTCGGGCAGGACTAGCACTGGTGCATGTGTAAGGCTGTCCTTCAAGGCCTGGAATGCCTTCTCCTGAGCTTCTCCCCAGCTGAATCCCACGTTCTTCTTCACTACTGCCGTCAATGGTGAAGCAATACTGCTGAAGTTGGACACGAATCTCCTATAGAAGCTGGCCAATCCGTGGAAGCTCCTTACTTGGCTGATGTTGCCTGGTGTTGGCCATTCTTGTATGGCTGGAATCTTCTCTTCATCAACCTGTAGGCCCTGTGAACTTACAACAAAACCTAAAAAGACAAGTTTATCAGTACAAAAGATGCACTTCTTGAGATTGGCATAAAGCTCTTCTTGTCGAAGGGTTTTAAGTACCATCTCAAGATGTGTGAGGTGTTCCCGTAGGCACTTACTATAAACCAATATGTCAACAAAGTAAACTACTACAAACTTACTGATGTACGCCCTAAGAACTTGGTTCATAAGGCACATGAAGGTGCTTGGGGCATTAGTCAAGGCGAATGGCATGACTGTCCACTCGTATAGCCCTTGCTTTGTCTTGAAAGCAGTCTTCCACTCATCACCTTCCTTCATCCTTACCTGGTGGTGTCCACTTTTGAGGTCTATCTTGGAGAAGACCGTGGCTCCACTCAGCTCATCTAGCATGTCATCCAGTCGTGGTATTGGATGCTGGTAATTGACAGCGATGTTGTTGATTGCTCGGCAGTCCATGCACATTCGCCAAGTCCCATCCTTCTTGGGCACTAGTAGTACTGGTACGGCGCATGGACTGAGGCTTTCTTGAAAATATCCTTTCTCCAGGAGCTCCTTGACTTGCTTCTCAAGCTCCTTGGACTCCTCCGGACTCATCCGGTAGGCTGGCCGGTTGGGCAGGGCTGCTCCGGGCACTAGGTTGATCTGATGTTCTATGCCACGTAAAGGAGCGAAGCCTGCTGGTATCTCCTCTGGAAACACATCCTGGAACTTGTTGAGGAGAGTTGCTACTTCAGGAGGTAGCTCCACCTGTTCTTTCTCTATATTCAACACTTCTTTGAAAACCATTAGTAGCATTAGATCCTTTGAGGCTAAAGCTCTCCGGACATGACTTGGTTGAATAAGAAAATTAGATTTAATGAGCTTCTTTTCCTTACTCATTTGCTGTTGAAGCTCATGTACCTGGGCAGGTGTAAGAGGAGCCAAGCTGACCTTTCTTTTGTCATGCACAAAAGTGTAGAGATTGGTTCGGCCATCATGCATGGTCTCTTTTTCAAACTGCCATGGTCTTCCTAGCAGAAGATGGCCAGCTTGCATGGGCACCACGTCGCACACGACTTGGTCTTGGTACTTGCCCACACTGAATGGCACAGTGACTTGTTCATGGATCTTGAGCTCCACTTTGTCATCCAGCCATCTCAGTCTATATGGTCGAGGATGCCTTGTCTTCTCTAGACCTAGCTTATCAACCATATATGCACTAGCAACGTTAGTGCAAGAACCACCATCTATGATGAGGTTACATACCTTGCCCTTGATGGTGCAATGGCTGTGGAAGATGTTCTCCCTTTGGATGGTCTCTGAAGGATCCACCATTTCATTGAGGATACGTCTAGTGACCAGCACTTCCCCCACATCAGGGTACTCAATGTCACCATACTCTCCTTCTGGTTCATAGTCTTCTTCATCTTGGGACTCATACTCTCCGGCCTCCGTAATCAGCATGACTCGGTTGTTTGGGCACTCCCTTGAGATGTGTCCACGTCCCCTGCACTTGAAACAAGTGATGTCACATGATCTTTGAGGGTTAGAAGACTTTGATGAGGACATCAGGTTGTACATCCAGCCAGGAGACCAGACTGGCCGACCAGGAAGCTTGCCCGAGACAGCCAGACCATCTGGCACCCCTGCCGGTCCAAGCAGTACCGCCGAACCCTCGACCACAAGGACCAGAGCAACCAGCATTGCCGGCGTAGAGGCCCAAGCTTCCGGCACACTTGGTGGCGACGTGGATGACACCGCCGGTCCCTCTGGTGATGCCGCCAACTCTGGGATCAACTTGGCCGGTCCTGAAGGCATTCCGGCCAGTACGTCGCACAATCCAGCCGGTACAGCCGATCCAGCCGAGTACACGCGCATTTCCACTTCTACACAAGAGGACTCGGACCAAATGAGCTACCAGCTCCAGGACATGCACCTAGAGGAAGTATCTACACTAGTGGTACCTCAAGGAGCAATGACAAGAAGCAGATCAAGGGCACCCTTCCACAAATTCAGTTTATGGGTCGACAAACTCCTAGAGGAAGATCGACTAAGGACAATGGGTCAAAAATGCAAGGAAGAGTCCAATGGCTTCTCAACAACACAAGGGACATTAGAGACTTGGTCTTTAGTGGCAAGAGAGGTCAGGGCCCAAAGATTCTTAACCCTACTCCAAGTCAAAGACTAGGAGCAAGGCGCGTGCATGCCACTAGGACGGCCACCTTCCATTTCTTGGCCATGAGGTAAGATAAGGTAAGTTTCAATTCGAATATATGCCTCTTTCTGTTTTGCAGGGTAGGATCTAGAATATTTACTTTTATTGAGTCAAAGACATTATAGGAATAGGTCCTTTTTCGATTATACACTTTTGTATCTTTTCCTTTTGTGCACTTTTGTAAGTTTTCCTTTTCTTATTTGGGTCGACCCTAGAAGGTCAAGCTGTCGAGCATATTAATAAGGCTCCTTCCAACATTGTAGTTCAACAACCTTTTTTGATATTAATAAAGATAGAACTTTTTTCCCCAACAAGTTTTCTCTCAAGAATCTTGTGCACTTAGAATCTAGTTGAGACCAGCCCTCCTAGCTATAAGTTTGTGATTTATCACAAGGTTCATCACCCCTCGTGTTTTTCACTTCACCTTTCCATCGAATACCAATGCAAAAACCCCTATCCAAGAAGTCTAAGGTCGAGTTTCTCACCTAAACTTCTCCAAACAGCCCACACGCATACATCCTTGAATCAAGGCTTGTATCAGACTTACTAGGCTCTTTCTGGTCACGGGTTGGTTCAGGAGGCCTGCTCTTGAACCTTGACTCAATCTCTATGCTCTTGCCTTTGTCTACGGGCTTGGGAATGTTGCTTGGTGCCCAAGGCGTCTTAGGCTTGCTGCGGATGTCTTGGCTCTTACGTTTGATGTGCTGCTCAGCCTGGACAGATCGGTGGAACAAGTCTTTGAAGTCATTGTAGATTTGCCTTTCCACCTTGTGGCTGATTCTTTCTTGGAGTCCATGCAAGAATTGTGCCATCAATGCTTCTTCATCATCATTGAGCTCCAGCCTGTTCCTTTGCTTCTCAAACTCTTCATAGTACTCCTCTACTGATCTGGTACCCTGCTTAAGAGTACGAAAACGACGTTGCAAGTCCCTATGAAAGTAAGGTGGAACAAACCTTTGTCGCATGACATCTTTCATGTCGACCCATGAGTCTATGGGCCTCATTCTTTTCCTCCTTCTGTCAGATACCTCATGATCCCACCAGATGAGGGCATTATCCGTGAGTTGTGCTACTGCCATTGAGACTCTCCTAGGCCCTGGTTGGTTGTAATGATCAAAGATATGATCCATTCTTCTCTCCCAATCTAGGTAAGCATCGGGGTCTACTTTTCCTGCAAAACTTGGAGGAGTTAGCTTAACATCAGGATGAGTTACCCGGTTGTAGGCGTGTTCATCTCCATCCTCATGATGTCTAGGAGGCATCCTTGGTCTCTTGTGAATACCATATGGCTCGAAGCCATCATCTTCTGCCTCTTGTTGCCGTGGAGGTCCTCTCGGCCTATGGTGATAGTTATGAGGTTGTGTGTCCTCATCTCCATCTGGTTGGGGCTCCTCCTGTTTGTGTCGTGTCCTAAGGTGCTCAGGACCCTCAGCACGGTCTTGGTCAGCTCTCACGTGCCTTATGGCCTGGAATCTCACAGGCCTCTCCACGCGCTCCAATCTCTCGCCTATGGATGCGAGTTCGTTTGGAGGGTGGTGAACATGGCCATCATAGCTTCGGTTGCTTCTCTATTCTCTTCTACCGTTGCGTACTACAAGGAAAGAAAACGAGTTATGCTGCTCCTAAATTATTAGGAGGGTTTTCTTTTATAAGGGGATTCGAAAAAAATGCAAAAGGAAAAAATCTGAGAAATGGAAAATTGGAAGATATGAAGATTTGAATAAAAAGGAAACTTTCTTGACAACTATTGCTAGCTGTCCAATTCGAATTCCTTTGGTATTTTTCCTATTTTCTTTTTCTTTTCTTTTAGTTTAACTTAAAAATAATAGAAATATGATTCTAACAAAAGAAAAGTCGAAAATAGCAATGCAAGAATGGTTCTAGAACCTAGTGATGCACGTAGGAACTAGATGCACTCGGTATGAACTTAGATGTTATTTTTTTTTTCTTGAATGAAACTTAAATTAATGCAAGAACAATAAACAAAACAAGTTAAAGGATAGAAACAACCTGGTTTAGGAGCTTTAAGCTCTGATACCAAAATGATACAAGCCTCGATTCAAGGCTTATATGCGCGTGGGCTGTTTGGAGAAGGTTAGGTGAGAAACTCGACTTTAGACTTCTTGGATAGGGGTTTTTGGGTTGGTATTCGATGGAGGGGTGAAGTGAACCACACAAGGGATGATGAAACTCATGATAAATCACAAACTTAGAGCTAGGAGGGCTGGTCTCAACTAGGTTCTAAGCGCACAAGATTCTTAGAGAGAAAACTTGTTGGAAGAAAGTTCTATCTTTATTAATATCAAAAAGGTTGTCGAACTACAATGCTGGAAGGAGCCTTATTAATATGCTCGACAGCTTGACCTTCTAGGGACGACTCAAAGAAAGAAAAGGAAAGATTACAAAAGTGCACAAATGGAAAATGTACAAAAGTGCATAACCAAAAAAGGACCTATTCCTAAAATGTCTTTGACTCAAAAAATGTAAATATTCTAGTTCCTACCCTGCAAAACAGAAAGAGGCAAATATTCATATTGAAAACTTACCTTACCTCACGGCCAAGAAATGGAAGGTGGCCGTCCTTGTGGCATGCACGCGCCTTGCTCCTAGTCTTCGACTTGGAGTAGGGTTAGGAATCTTTGGGCATTGACCTCTCTTGCCACTAAAGCCCAAGTCTCTAAAGTCCCTTGCATTGTTGAGAAGCCTTTGGACTCTTCTTTGCACTTCTGGCCCATTGTCCTTTGTCGATTTTCCTCTAGGAGCTTGTCGACCCATAAGCTGAACTTGTGGAAGAGTGCTCTTGATCTGCTCCTTGTCATTGCTCCTGGTGGCACTACTGGTGTGGAGACTTCCTCTAGATGCAGGTCCTGAAGCTGGTAGCTTATCTGGTCCGAGTTTCCTTGTGTAGAAGTTGAAATTCTCGTGTACTCGGCTGGATCGGCTGTATCGGCTGGACAGTGCGAGGTACTGGCCGGAATGCCTTTAGGACCGGCCAACTTGATCCCGGAGTCAGCGGCATAACCAAGGGGACCGGCGGTGTCATCCACATCGCCATCAATTGTGCCGGAAGCTTGGGCCTCTCCGCCGGCAATGCTGATCGGTCCGGTCCTATTGGTCGAGGGTCCAACGGTACCGCTTGGGCCGGCAGACGTGCCAAATGGCCCGGCTGTCTCGGGCAAGCTTCCTAGTCGGCCAGTCTAGTCTCCTGGCTGGACATACGACCTGATGTCCTCATCAGCCATTGTGCCATACCGGTAATCCTAGTACCCAAGAAAGACGGTACGTGGAGATTGTGCGTGGACTGACAGGCGATAAAAAATATCACTGTCAAGTACCGGCGCCAATACGACTGCTGGGCGACATGTTGGATGAACTAAGTGGAGCCACCATCTTTTTAAAGATTGATCTTAAAAGTGGGTGCCACCTAGTGCGCATGAAAGAAAGAGACGCATGGACAACCACCTTCAAAACCAAACAAGCGTTGTACGAGTGGATAGTCATGGCTTTCGGCCTAAGAAATGATCCTAACACCTTCATGCACCTCATGAACATTGCTCTAAGGGCATATATCTGTAAGTAAGTCAGCCAATCATACCCACCGATGACAGGCCATCTTGCAAGCCTACCCGCTGCTGATCACATGATCGGCCCAACGGCCGATCGCCAGACCGATCGTACATGACAAGCAATGTTCTGCTTGATATCTTCCAACGATCGGCCAAATGGCCGACCGCCCAGGCCAATCTCATCTGTGCCAACCTGCCTACCTGCTGCTGTTCAATGATCGACCCAATGGCCGAGCTCACCCACATGCCGCATCTTGCCAGGTGTCACCAAGCGATCGGCCATTGGGCCGATCGCCCAGACCGATCTCATCTGTATACCATGTGATACAAGCCTTGATTCAAGGATGTATGCGCGTGGGCTGTTTGTAGAAGATTAGGTGAGAAACTCAACCTTAGGCTTTTGGATGGGGTTTTTCTGGTTGGTAATAGATGGAAGGGTGAAGTGAACCACACGAGGGGTGATGAACCTCGTGATAAATCACAAACTTAGAGCTAGGAGGGCTGGTCTCAACTAGGTTCTAAGCGTACAAGCTTCTTTGAGAGAACAACTTGTAAAGAAAATTCGATCTTTATTAATTAGCAAAAAGGTTGTCGAACTACAATGCTGGAAGGAGCCTTATTAATATGCTCGACAGCTTGACCTTCTAGGGTCGACACAAATAAAGAAAAAGGAAAGTTTACAAAAGTGCACAAAAGGAAAAGATACAAAAGTGCATAACCGAAAAAGGATCTATTCCTAAAATGTTCTTGACTCAAAAATGTAAAACAACTAGATCCTACCCTGCAAAACAGAAAGAGGCATATATTCGAATGTAAACTTACCTTAACTCACCTCACGGCTAAGAAATGGAAGGTGGCCGTCCTTGTGGCATGCACCCGCCTTGCTCCTAGTCTTCGACTTGGAGTAGGGTTACAAATCTCTGGGCCTTGACCTCTCTTGCCACTAAAGCCCAAGACTCTGATGTCCCTTGTGTTGTTGAAAAGCTATTGGACTCCTCCTTGTATTTTTGGCCCATTGTCCTTAGTCGATCTTCTTCTAGAAGCTTGTTGACCCATAGGCTGAATTTGTGGAAGAGCGCCCTTGATCTGCTTCTTGTCATTGCTCCTTGAGGTACTACTGGTGTTGAGACTTCCTCTAAGTGCATGTCCTGGAGCTGGTAGCTCATTTGGACCGAGTCCTCTTGTGTAGAAGTGGAAGTGCGCGTGTACTCGGCTGGATCGGCTGTACCGGCTGGATTGTGCGCAGTACTGGCCGGAATGACTTCAGGACCGGCCAAGTTGATCCCGGAGTCGGCGGTGTCATCAGAGGGACCGGCGGTGTCATCCACGTCCCCACCAAGTGTGCCGGAAGCTTGGGCCTCTCCGCCGGCAATGCTGGTTGCTCGGGTCCTATTGGTCGAGGGTCCGGCGGTACTGCTTCGACCGGCAGGCGTGCCAGATGGCCCGGCTGTCTCGGGCAAGTTTCCTGGTCTGCCAGTCTGGTCTCCTGGCTAGATGTACGACCTGATTTCCTCATCATCCCCTCCCTCTTCAGTAGGTTTTGTCCTCAAAACTGGTTCATCTGCATGGAAAGGGGCCAAGTCAGTAACATTAAACATATTGGACACATTAAACTCACCTGGAAGTTCGATCCGGTAGGCGTTGTTGTTGATCCTCTCGAGCACTCTGAATGGTCAATCTCCTCTTGGTGCTAGCTTGGAACTCCTTAGGTTTGGGAACCTCTCCTGCCGTAGGTGTAGCCACACCCAATCGCCTGGTTGAAAGATCACCTCCTTTCTTCCTTTGTTGGCATGAGTCACGTACTGTCCGGTCCTCTTCTCCAAGTTTTCTGCTACCTTCTGGTGTAACCTCCTTATGAACTCTGCTTTGGATGCTCCGTTGAGGTTGGTCATCTCAGCTGGTGGCAGTGGTGTTTGCTCCAATGGGGTGAGAGGGTTGAAAGCCGTATACCACTTCAAATGGTGTCTTCTTGGTTGCTGAGTGCACGGCTCGGTTGTAGGCGAACTCAATGAATGGCAGGCACTCCACCCAAGTCTTTAGGTTCTTCCCTAGTGTTGTTCTGAGAAGAGTTGATAGGGTCCTGTTGACAACTTCAGTTTGGCTATCGGTTTGAGGATGGCAAGTGGTTGAGAAGAGTAGCTTCGTGCCTAGCTTTCTCCAAAGGGTCCTCCAGAAATGGCTGAGGAACTTGGTGTCCCTGTCTGATACGATGGTCCTTGGCACTCCATGAAGCCGTACTATCTCTCTGAAGAACAGCTCAGCTGTTTGTGTGGCATCATTGACATTGGCACATGGGATGAAGTGTGCCATCTTGGAGAATCTGTCCACCACTACAAAGATTGCGTCTTTGTGGTTGATCCTGGGCAGACCTAGAACAAAGTCCATCGAGATGTCCACCCATGGATGTGTTTGTATGGGCAGTGGGACATACAACCCGTGAGGTTGCACTCGGGACTTTGCCTTCTTGCAAGTGATGCATCTTGCACAATGTGCTTCTACTGTCCTCTTGATGTGTGGCCAGTAGAAGTGCTCCTTGACCACTGCTAGAGTCTTGTCGACACCAAAGTGGCCCATGAGTCCTCCTCCATGAGCTTCTCGGATGATAAGCTCCCTCCCTTAGTGATCCTTGTGGTATGCACAGCCTTCTTTCTCGGAACAAGAATCCCTCATGGATGTAGAATTTGCCATGACTCCCCGTTCTACACTCCTTGTAGCTCTCAGCAAGGTCAGGATCATCCTTGTATAGATCCTTGATGTGCTCGAATCCTAGGACCTTTGCCTCCATGGTTGATATCAAGGCAAACCTCCTTGATAGTGCATCGGCTACAATATTATCTTTGCCCTTCTTGTACTTGATGATGTACGGGAAGGTCTCTATGAACTCCATCCACCTGGCATGTCTCCTCTTGAGATTGGTTTGCCCTCTGAGGTGTTTGAGAGTCTCGTGATCAGTGTGGATCACAAACTCCTTGGACAGCAAGTAATGCGGCCAAGTCTCCAGTGCTCGGACAAGGGCATAGAGCTCCTTGTCATAAGTGGGGTAGTTCAGTGAGGCACCACCTAGCTTCTCACTGAAGTATGCCACTGGTCTTCCTCCTTGGGTTAGCACTGCTCATATGCCTATTCCAGAGGCATCACACTCCACTTCAAACGTCTTGTTGAAGTCGGGAAGGACTAGCACTGGTGCGTGTGTAAGGCTGTCCTTCAAGGCCTTGAATGCCTTCTCCTGAGCTTCTCCCCAGCTGAATCCCACGTTCTTCTTCACTACTGCCGTCAGTGGTGAGGCAATACTGCTGAAGTTGGGCACGAATCTCCTATAGAAGCTGGCCAGTCCGTGGAAGCTCCTCACTTGGCTGGTGTTTCCTGGTGTTGGCCATTCTTGTATGGCTCGAATCTTCTCTTCATCAACCTGTAGACCCTGTGAACTCACAACAAAACCTAAAAAGACAAGCTTATCAGTACAAAAGGTGCACTTCTTGAGATTGGCATAAAGCTCTTCTTGTCGAAGGGTTTTAAGTACCATCTCAAGATGTGTGAGGTGTTCCCGTAGGCACTTACTATAAACCAAAATGTCATCAAAGTAAACTACTACGAACTTACTGATGTACGCCCTAAGAATTTGGTTCATAAGGCGCATGAAGGTGCTTGGGGCATTAGTCAAGCCAAATGGCATGACTGTCCACTCGTAGAGTCCTTGCTTTGTCTTGAAAGCGGTTTTCCACTCATCACCTTCCTTCATTCTTACCTGGTGGTATCCACTTTTGAGGTCTATCTTGGAGAAGACCGTGGCTCCATTCAGCTCATCTAGCATGTCATCCAGTCGTGGTATTGGATGCCTATACTTGACTGTGATGTTGTTGATTGCTCGGCAGTCCACACACATGCGCCAAGTCCCATCCTTCTTGGGCACTACTAGCACTGGTACAGCACATGGACTGAGGCTCTCTCGAACATATCCTTTCTCCAGGAGCTCCTTGACTTGCTTCTCAAGCTCCTTGGACTCCTCTGGACTCATCCGGTAGGCTGGCCGGTTGGGCAGGGCTGCTCCGGGCACTAGATCAATCTGGTGTTCTATGCCACGTAAAGGAGGCAAGCCTGCTGGTATCTCCTCTGGAAATACATCCTGGAATTTGTTGAGGAGAGTTGCCACTTCAGGAGGTAGCTCTACCTGTCCCTGTTCTATACTCAACACTTCCTTGAAAACCATTAGTAACATTAAATCCTTTGAGGCTAAAGCTCTCCGGACATGACTTGGTTGAATAAGAAAATTAGATTTAATGAGCTTCTTTTCCTTACTCATTTGCTGTTGAAGCTCATGTACCTGGGCAGGTGTAAGAGGAGCCAAGCTGACCTTTCTTTTGTCATGCACAAAAGTGTAGAGATTGGTTCGGCCATCATGCATGGTCTCTTTTTCAAACTGCCATGGTCTTCCTAGCAGAAGATGGCCAGCTTGCATGGGCACCACGTCGCACACGACTTGATCCTGGTACTTGCCCACACTGAACGGTACAATGACTTGTTCATAGATCTTTAGCTCCACTTTATCATCGAGCCATCTCAGTCTATATGGTCGAGGATGCCGTGTCTTCTCTAGACCTAGCTTATCAACCATATACGCACTAGCAACGTTAGTGCAAGAACCACCATCTATGATGAGGTTACATACCTTGCCCTTGATGGTGCAATGGCTGTGGAAGATGTTCTCCCTTTGGATGGTCTCTGAAGGATCCACCATTTCATTGAGGATACGTCTAGTGACCAGCACTTCCCCCACATCAGGGTACTCAATGTCACCATACTCTCCTTCTGGTTCATAGTCTTCTTCATCTTGGGACTCATACTCTCCGGCCTCCGTAATCAGCATGACTCGGTTGTTTGGGCACTCCCTTGAGATGTGTCCACGTCCCCTGCACTTGAAACAAGTTATGTCACGTGATCTTTGAGGGTTAGAAGACTTACCAGGCTCTCTCTGGTCACGGGTGGGTTCAGGAGGCTTGCTCCTGAACCTTGACTCGATCTCTACGCTTTTGCCTTTGTCCACTGTCTTAGGCATGTTGCTTGGTGCCCAAGGTGTCCTAGGCTTGCTGCGGATGTCTTGGCTCTTACGTTTGATGTGCTGTTCAGCTTGCACAGATAGGTGGAACAAGTCTTTGAAGTCGTTGTAGATTTGCCTTTCCACCTTGCAGCTGATCCTTCCTTGGAGTCCATCCAAGAATTGCGCCATCAATGCTTCTTCATCATCATTGAGCTCCAATCTGTTCCTTAACTTCTCGAACTCTTCATAGTACTCCTCTACTGATCTGGTATCCTGCTTAAGAGTACGAAAACGACGTTGCAAATCCCTATGAAAGTAAGGTGGAACAAACCTTTGTCGCATGAGGTCCTTCATGTCGACCCATGAGTCTACGGGTCTCATTCTCTTCCTCCTTCTGTCAGATACCTCACGATCCCACCAGATGAGGGCATTGTCCGTGAGTTGTGCTACTGCCACTGAGACTCTCCTAGGTCCTGGTTGGTTGTAGTGATCAAAGATATGATCCATTCGCTTCTCCCAATCTAGGTAAGCCTCGGGGTCTACTTTTCCTGCAAAAGTTGGAGGAGTTAGTTTAACATCAGGATGAATTACCCGGTTGTAGGTGTGTTCATCTCCATCCTCATGACGTCTAGGAGGCATTCTTGGTCTCTGGTGAAGACCATATGGCTCAAAGCCATCATCTTCTGCCTCTAGTTGCCGTGGAGGTCCTCTCGGCCTATGGTGATAGTTATGAGGCTGCGTGTCCTCATCTTCTTCTGGCTGGGGTTCCTCCTGTTCGTGCCGTGTCCTAAGGTACTCAGGACCCTCAGGATGGTCTTGCTCAGCTCTCACGTGCCTTATGGCCTGGAATCTTACTGGTCTTTCCACACGCTCCAACCTCTCGCCTATGGATGCGAGTTGTGTTTGGAGTGTGGTGAACATGGCCATCATGGCTTCAACTGCGTCTCTATTCTCTTCTCCCATGGTGTGCTACAAAGAAAGAAGACAATTAGGGTGCTCCTAAATTATTAGAAGGGTTTTCTTTTTATATGGGGTTGAAAAAAATGCAAAAATGAAAAATCATAAGGAAAGGAAATTCGACCACAAAAAAAGGAAACTTCCTAGACAACTTGTGCTAGCTGTCCAATTCGAAATATCTTGGGTATTTTCCTATTCTCTTTTCTTTTCTTTTTCTTTTCTTCTCTTTTTCTTTTTAATTTAACTTAAAATTAATGGAAATATGAATTAAACAAAAAGGAAAACGTGAAAGACAATGCAAAAGTGAATCTAAACCCTAGTGATACACGTAGGAGGCTAGATGCACTCGGTTTGGAGTTTGATGTTGTTTTTTTTATTTTTCTTGAATACGACTTAAACTAATGCAAGAACTAGAAATAAGACAAGCAAAAGGATAGAAACAACCTGGTTTAGGAGCTTTAAGCTCTGATACCAAAATGATACAAGCCTTGATTCAAGGATGTATGCGCGTGGGCTGTTTGTAGAAGATTAGGTGAGAAACTAACCTTAGGCTTCTGGATGGGGTTTTTCTGGTTGGTAATAGATGGAAGGGTGAAGTGAACCACACGAGGGGTGATGAACCTCGTGATAAATCACAAACTTAGAACTAGGAGGGCTGGTCTCAACTAGGTTCTAAGCGCACAAGCTTCTTTGAGAGAAAACTTGTAAAGAAAATTCTACTTTATTAATTAGCAAAAAAGGTTGTCGAACTACAATGCTGGAAGGAGCCTTATTAATATGCTCGACAGCTTGACCTTCTAGGGTCGACACAAATAAAGAAAAAGGAAAGTTTACAAAAGTGCACAAAAGGAAAAGATACAAAAGTGCAAAACCGAAAAAGGACCTATTCCTAAAATGTTCTTGACTCAAAAATGTAAAGCAACTAGATCCTACCCTGCAAAACAGAAAGAGGCATATATTCGAATGTAAACTTACCTTAACTCACCTCACGGCCAAGAAATGGAAGGTGGCCGTCCTTGTGGCATGCATGCGCCTTGCTCCTAGTCTTCGACTTGGAGTAGGGTTACAAATCTCTGGGCCTTGACCTCTCTTGCCACTAAAGCCCAAGTCTCTGATGTCCCTTGTGTTGTTGAGAAGCTATTGGACTCCTCCTTGTATTTTTGGCCCATTGTCCTTAGTCGATCTTCTTCTAGAAGCATTTTGACCCATAGGCTGAATTTGTGGAAGAGCGCCCTTGATCTGCTTCTTGTCATTGCTCCTTGAGGTACTACTGGTGTTGAGACTTCCTCTAAGTGCATGTCCTGGAGCTGGTAGCTCATTTGGTCCGAGTCCTCTTGTGTAGAAGTGGAAATGCGCGTGTACTCGGCTGGATCGGCTGTACCGGCTGGATTGTGCGACGTACTGGCCGGAATGCCTTCAGGACCGGCCAAGTTGATCCCAGAGTTGGCGGCATCACCAGAGGGACCGGCGGTGTCATCCACGTCGCCACCAAGTGTGCCGGAAGCTTGGGCCTCTACGCCGGCAATGCTGGTTGCTCTGGTCCTTGTGGTCGAGGGTTCAGCGGTACTGCTTGGACCGGCAGGGGTGCCAGATGGTCTGGCTGTCTCGGGCAAGCTTCCTGGTCGGCCAGTCTGGTCTCCTGGCTGGATGTACGACCTGCTGTCCTCATCACCTTGCCTTGCCTATCAACTCAGCAATTGGCCCAACAGCCGATTGCATTGGTTGATCTCGTCGACCACACATGCTTGCCAGCCTGCCTGTCCAGGCCGATCACGGGCACTCCCGTACTTGAAGTTAACCGATTTGTCCCTGGGTTAAATAAATTTGTATTAAGGATACTATATAAACCTTTCTAGATCAAAATTATCTGATTTTTCTACTTCTCTTATTTCTCTTGGCCAATTTTTGGAGTCTCTTACAACTTGGATTTTTGTTCTTGCAAATTTTCAATTCTACTGAAGAATTCCGTATCCTTATCACTTAATGTATATTTTTCTATTCTTATTCCATTGTTTATGTTTTTCCTATGATTATGTGTGAGTAATTTATTTATGGATTGTAAGTAAGGTAGATTAGGAGAATTTGATATTGGCTTATTATCGCTTAGCTAGATTAGATAACAAATTCCTGATGTTTAGGATGTGCTTAAAACTAGGATTAAAGTAGCTAATCAATTCCTAGACTTATGATATTTTAATCCAGAGAGGTCTAGATAGAATGTGTAGGTAAAGCGTAATCATGCCTATCACATCTTAGCCAACGAGAGTTGATGTTTAAGAAGATAGGTAGACTAAGATAGACATGATAACTTAAGGATTTCTAATCACTAAATTATGGTTCAAAAGAATTGATTAATATTTAGGCTAGTAAATGGGCTATTAACATGAGAGTGGAATAGCCTAGTAAAAATGCTCTATGTCTTAGGAATTCATCTAATTGAACATATAACATTTTTAACCAATGGAAAATCACCCCCAAGTTGAATGCCTCACCCATGGTTCATTTGTCTCATTTATTGACTTAGTTACCACCATTATTTTCTCTGCAATGAGATAACTAGGTAAAAAAACTCAACCTCGAATTTACTTAGATTTAGATGTTTCATGTTATCCTATTGTGCTACTCTATCTTTCCTGTGGATTTGATACCCAACTACTACTTTGATTGCTTTGTACTTGGAGTTGTATGGGGATTAAAACATAAAACCCCACCAAGTTTTTGGTGCCGTTACCGGGGAAGTTAGCAACAACTATTAGGATTTTGATTCACTTAGAGAGTAGGTTTTGTTTTTGTTTTTATTTTTCTATTGATTTTAATAATTATCTTCAGTATTATAGGTGTATGAACATGAGAAATAGAGGGCAAATAGACCTGCAACCGAGTGAAGTCGACTACAACAGTTAGAGAGAGAATCAAAAAGAGCTAAGAATGAGTGTTTGAATAAGCTGAGAGGACCTTCAGAGATGAACACCATGAGCATAACTCACAACAAAATGCTGAGAATGAAGCCCAATAGTCTGGGTTTGAGAATCAGAATGTGTGGAGAGCAAGAGGTGCAGTCCAGCCACAATGACTCCAAAGAGTGATCGGAACATTTGATGAACCGATAGTCTATGGTAATTGGATGAGATTCTTCCAACCCCTGTTGAGAACAAAATTTTTGAAATCAAAGCGAACTTGATTAACATGGTGCAAGGAAGTAAGTTCCATTGTCTACCAATGGAAAATCCACTGGATCACTTGGATCAGTTTGACAAGTTTGTGGAACTGTTACGCTCAATAGTATCTTTGAGGATGCATTTAATATGAGGTTATTCCCATTCTCTATGAGAGATAATTCACACAAGTGGGAGAAGAGTCTGCGCCGCGATGCCATCACTTCATGGGATCAATGCAAGACGGTCTTCTTGGCTAAGTTCTTCTCAATCTCAAGTACTGAAAGGTTGAGGAATGAGATCTCTAGTTTTGTGCAACAGGGTACTGAAAGCTTCTCCGAAGCATGGGAACGACTCAAAAGTAACACAACACAGTGCCCCACCATGGATTCTCTAATGAGTTGCTGTTGATGAGCACCCTATGTAGAGGAGTGCTCCCTAAGATCCGTATGCTCGTGGATACTACGAGAAATGGAAACTTTGTGGGGGAAGAAAATGAGGGTGGAATGACTCTGTGAGGCTTCTGGCCGTAGAAGAAGGAGGTTGAGATCCGTAGACTCTTGGGTCGACATGAACGATCTCATTAGACATAGATTTGTTCCACCTTATTTCCATAGGGATTTGCAACGCCGTTTTCGTACTTTTAAACAGAGCACAAGATCAGTGGAGGAATACTATGAGAAATTTTAGAGACTCAGGAATAGGCTAGAGCTCAATGATGATGAAGAAGCATTGATGGCTTAATTCTTGGATGGATTGCAAGAAAGAATCAGCCGGAAAGTGGACAGGCAAATCTATAGTGACTTCAGGGATTGTTCCATTTTTCTGTCCAGGCTGAACAACACATCAAACATAAGAGCCAAGACATACGCAACAGACTTAAGACGCCTTGGGCACCAAGCAATGGCACCAAGCTCGTAGACAAAGGCGAGAGCATAGAGATCGAGTCACGGTTCAAGAGCAAGCCTCTTGAACAAACCTGTGACAAGAGAGATCCTAGTAAGTCTTCTAACCCTCAGAGATCACGTGATATCACTTGTTTCAAGTGTAGGGGTAGCGGTCACATCTCAACGGAGTGCCGAAACAACCAGTTCATGCTAATCACGGAGGCTGGAGAGTACGAGTCTAGATAACAAGGTCTAGAGAATACTAGTGCGTATATGGTTGATAAGCTAGTGCGTATATGGTTGATAACCTAGGTCTAGAGAATACTAAGCAACCCCGGCCATATCGAGTGAGACGGCTAGATGACAAGGTGGAGCTTAAGTTCCATGAGAAAGTAATTGTGCCATTCAGCGTGGGCAGATAGCAAGACCAGGTAGTTTGTGACGTGGTACCCATGCAAGGTGGCCACCTTCTTCTAGGAAAATCATGGCAATTGGACAAGGAGACAAGGCATGATGGCCGTACCAATCTATATTCTTTTGTGCATGACAAGAGATAGGTCAGCCTAGCCCCTCTCCCTCCTGCCCATGTACACGAGTTACAACTACAAATGAGTAAGGAAAAGAAGCTCATTAAGTCTAATTTTCTTATTCAACCAAGTCATGTCCGAAGAGCTTTGGCCTCTAAGGACTTAATGCTACTAATGGTTTTTAAGGAAGTTTTGAGTGCAGAAAAGAACAGGTAGAGCTACCTCTTTGTTGGGGACATCAGATCGTATGGCCGGCCAGGATACCAGACTGGCCGACCAGGGAGCTTGCCCGAGACAGCCAGGCCATTTGGCGCGTCTGCCGGCCCAAGGCAGTACCACCGGGCCTTCGACCAGCCGGGCTGGACCGACCAACATTTCCTACGGAGAGGCCCAAACCTCCGACGCAACTGGCGGCGACGTGGATGACACCGCCAGCCTAATTGGTGACGCTGCCGGCTCCGGGATCAACTTGGCCAGCTCCGATGACAATTCGGCCAGTACCTCGCACAGTTTAGCCGGTACAGCCGATCCAGCCGATTGCACCACCATTTCAACATTCTACACAAAGAGACTCGGATCAGATAAGCTACTAGCTTCAAGACATGCATCTAGATAAAGTTTCTATACCAGTGGTGCCACCAGGAGCAATGATAAGGAGCAGATCAAGGGTGCTCTTCCACAAATTCAGCATGTGGGTCGGCAAACTCCTAGAAGATGATCGACAAAGAGCATTGGGCCAAGAGTACAAAGAAGAGTCCAAACGCTTCTCAACAATGCAAGGGACTTCAGAGCTTTGGGCTTTAGTAGCAAGAGAGGTCAGGGCCTAAAGATTCGTAATCCTACTCCAAGTCGAAGATTAGGAGCTAGGCGCGTGCATACCACAAGGTCGGCCACCTTCTATTTCTTGGCCGATAGGTAATAAAGGTAAGTTTTCAAATTATATACTTCTCTCTTTCTGTTTTTCAGGGTAAGATTTAGAATTTTTACATTTTGAGTCAAAGACAATTTAGGTAGAAGTCCTTTTTCGGTTATTCACTTTTGTAATTTTTCCATTTGTGCACTTTTGTAAGTTTTCCATTTTTCTTTGAGTCGACCCTAGAAGGTCAAGCTGTCGAGCATATTAATAAGGCTCTTTTCAGCATTGTAGTTCGACAACCTTTTTCTGATATTAATAAAGATCGAATTTTCTTCTACAAGTTTTTCTCTCTAGAGACTTATGTGCTTAGAACCTAGTCGAGACCCGCCCTCCTGGCTCTGAGTTTATGATTTATCACAAGGTTCATCACCCCTTGTGTGGTTCAACTCACCCTTCCACCTATTACCAAACAGAAAACCCTCATCCAGAAGCTTAAGGTTGAGTTTCTCATCTAATATTCTCCAAACAGCCCACGCGCGTATATCATTGATTCGAGGCTTGTATCATTTTTGGTATCAGAGCTTAAAGCTCCTAAAACTAGGTTGTTTCTATCCTTTACTTAGTCTTGTTTTCATTTCTTGCATTACTTTAAGTTTCATTCAAAGAAAATAAAAAAATAATATCTAAGTTCAATCCGAGTGCATCTAGCTCCTACGTGCATCACTAGGTTCTATAATCATTCTTTGCATTGCAATTCGTTTTTCCTTTTCTGTTTAATCATATTTCTATTATCATTAAGTTAAATTAAAAAGCAAAGAAAAAGAAAATACAAAAATACCAAAAAGAAATCGACCAAAAAAGGATCCAAAATATTTAGCATTAATTGTTAAGAGTTTCCATTTTTCAGGTTTTTCCTTTTTTCCAGTTTTTCCTTTTTGCATTTTTCGACTTCTACTATAAAAAGAAAACCCTTCTAATCGATTTAGCAGCAAAATAACTTGTGTATTTCTTCTTGTACTACGCAATGGCAGAAGGGAATCAAGATGCAGCCGAGGCCATGATGGCCATGTTTACCACCCTTCAAACGCAACTCGCATCAATCGGCGAGAGGTTGGAGCGCGTGGAGAGGCCGGAGAGGTTCCAGGCCATAAGGCACGTGAGGGCTGAACAAGACCCTGCTGAGGGTCCTGATCATGCTAGGACACGGCTCGAACAAGAGAAGCCCCAGCCGATTGGAGATGAAGACACGCAGCCCCATGGCTATCACCATAGACCGAGAGGACCTCCACGGCAACCAGAAGCAGAAGGCGATGGTTTCGAGCCCTATGGTCATCACCAGAGACCAAGGAGGCCTCCTAGACATTATAAGGATGGAGATGAATACGCATACAACCGGGTAACTCATTCTGATGTTAAATTAACACCTCCTAGTTTTGCAGGAAAAGTAGACCCCGAAGTCTGCCTAGATTGGGAGAGGAGGATGGATCACATCATCGATCACTACAACCAACCAGGCCCTTGGAGAGTCTCCATGGTAGTAGCACAACTCACAGATAATGCCCTCATCTGGTGGGATAGTGAGGTTTCTCATCGAAGGAGGGGAAGATTGAGGCCCGTAGACTCATGGGTCAACATGAAAGATCTCATGAGACAAAGGTTTGTTCCACCTTATTTCCATAGAGATTTGCAACGATATTTTCGTACTCTTAAGCAGGGCACCAGTACTACGACGAGTTGAAAGCCTAAGGAACAGGTTGGAGCTCAATGACAATGAAGAGGGATTGATGCCGCAATTCTTGGATGGGTTGCAAGAGAGAATCAGCCGTAAGGTGGAGAGACAAATCTACAACGACTTCAAGGACTTGTTCCACCTATCTGTCCAGGCTGAGCAGAACATCAGCCATAAGATCCAAGACATCCGCAGCAAGCCTAAAACGCCTTGGGCACCAAGCAATAGCCCCAAACTTGTAGACAAAAGCAAGAGCATAGAGATTGAATCACGGTTCAATAGCAAAGCTCCTGAGCAAACCCGTAACCAGAGAGAGCCTAGTAAGTATTCTAACCTTCAGAGATCACGTGACGTCACTTGTTTTAAGTGTAGGCGTCGTGGTCATATCTCAAGGGAGTGCCCAAACAACCATGTCATGCTGATCACGGAAGCTGGAGAGTATGAGTCTCAAGACGAGGAAGACTATGAACCAGAAGGGGAATACGGTGACATTGAGTACCCTGATGTGGGGGAAATGCTGGTCACTAGGCGCATTCTCAGCGCAATTGTAGACCCCTCAGAGACCATTCAAAGGGAGAACATCTTCCACAGCCGTTGCACCATCAAAGGCAAGGTATGTAACCTCATCATAGATGGTGGTTCTTGCACTAACGTTGCTAGTGCGTACATGGTTGATAAGATAGGTCTAGAGAAGACAAGACACCCTCGACTGTATAGACTGAGATGGCTCGATGACAAAGTGGAGCTCAAGGTCCATGAGCAAGTCACTGTGCCATTCAGTGTGGGCAGATACCAAGACCAGGTAGTGTGTGACGTGGTGCCAATGCAAGCTGGCCACCTTCATCTAGGAAGGCCATGGCAGTTTGACAAGGAGACCAGGCATGATGGCCGAATCAATCTCTACACCTTTTGATGGAGACATCAGGTCGTATGTCCAGCCAGGAGACCAGACTGGCCGACCAGGAAGCTTGCCCGAGACAGCCGGGCCATTTAGCACGTCAGCCGGCCCAAGCAGTACCGCCGGACCCTCGACCAACAGGACCGGACCGATCAGCATTGCCGGCGGAGAGGCCCAAACCTCCGGCTCAACTGGTGGCGATGTGGATGACACCGCCGGTCCCATTGGTAATGCCGCCGACTCCGGGATCAACTTGGCCGGTCCAGAAGGCATTCCGGCCAGCACCTCGCACAGTCCAGCCGGTACAGCCGATCCAGCCGAGTACACGGGCATTTTAGCATCTACACAAAGAGACTCGGACCAGATAAGCTACCAGCTTCAGGACATGCATCTAGAGTAAGTCTCTACACCAGTGGTGCCACCAGGAGCAATGACAAGAAGCATATCAAGAGCACTCTTCCACAAGTTCAGCTTATGGGTCGACAAGCTCGTAGACGAAGATCGACTAAGAACAGTGGGCCAGAAGTGCAAAGAAGAGTCCAAAGGCTTCTCAACAATGCAAGGGACTTCAGAGACTTGGGCTTTAGTGGCAAGAGAGGTCAGGGCCCAAAGATTCCTAACCCTACTCCAAGTCGAAGACTAGGAGCAAGGCGCGTGCATGCCACAAGGATGGCCACCTTCCATTTCTTGGCTGTGAAGTAAGAAAGATAAGTTTTCAATTCGAATATATGTCTCTTTCTGTTTTGCAGGGTAGGGTCTAGATTGTTTACATTTTTGAGTCAAAGACATTTTAGGAATAGGTCCTTTTTCGGTTATGCACTTTTGTATATTTTCCATTTGTGCACTTTTGTAAACTTTCCTTTTCTTTCTTTGAGTCGACCCTAGAAGGTCAAGCTGTCGAGCATATTAATAAGGCTCCTTCCAGCATTGTAGTTCAACAACCTTTTTGCTAATCAATAAAGATCAAATTTTCTTTCAACAAGTTATTCTCTCAAGAGACTTGTGCGCTTAGAACCTAGTTGAGACCAGCCCTCCTAGCTCTAAGTTTGTGATTTATCACGATGTTCATCACCCCTCGTGTGGTTCACTTCACCCCTCCATCCAATACCAATCAGAAAACCCCTATCCAGAAGCTTAAGGTCGAGTTTCTCACCTAACCTTCTCCACACAGCCCACGCGCATATAAGCCTTGAATCGAGGCTTGTATCACCTTTGTGCACGACAAGAGAAAGGTCAGCCTAGCATCTCTCACCTGCCTAGGTACATGAGCTACAACAACAAATGATTAAGGAAAAGAAACTCGTTAAATCAATTTTTCTTATTCAACCAAGTCATGTCCGGAGAGCTTTGCCTCGAAGGATTTAATGTTGCTAATGGTTTTTAAGGAGATTTTGAGTGTAGAAAAGGAACAGATAGAGCTACCTCCTGAAGTAGCAGCTCTCCTCAACAAGTTCCAAGATGTATTTCCAGCAGAGATACCAGCAGGCTTGCATCCCCTACGCGGCATAGAGCACCAGATCGACCTCGTGCCCGGAGCAGTCCTGCCTAACCGGCCAGCCTATCGGATGAGCCCAGAGGAGTCTAAGAAGCTTGAGAAGCAAGTCAAGGAGCTCCTGGAGAAAGGCTATGTTCGAGAAAGCCTCAGTCCATGTGCCGTACCAGTGCTGCTAGTACCCAAGAAGGATGGGATTTGGCGAATGTGCGTGGACTGCCGAGCAATCAACAACATCGCATTCAAGTACCGGCATCCGATACCACGGCTGGATGACATGCTAGATGAACTGAGTGTAGCCAAGGTCTTCTCCAAGATAGACCTCAAGAGTGGATACCACCAAAAAGTAGCAGAAAACTTGGAGAAGAGGACCGAGCAGTACGTGACTCATGCCAACAAGGGAAGGAAGGAGGTGTTTTTTCAACCAGGCGATTGGCTGTGGCTACACCTACGGCAGGAGAAGTTCCCCAACCTAAGGAGTTCCAAGTTGGCCCCAAGAGGAGATGGACCATTCAGAGTGCTGGAGAGGATTAACAACAACGCCTACCGGATCGAGCTTCCAGGTGAGTTTAATGTGTCTAACACGTTCAACGTAACTGATTTAGCCCATTTCCATGCAGATGAACCAGTTTTGAGGTCAAAACCTACTGAAGGGGGAGGGGATGATGGGGACATCAGATCGTATGGCCGTCCAGGAAACTAGACTGGTCGACCAGGGAGCTTGCCCGAGACAGTCGGGCCATTTGGCGCGTCTGGCGGCCCAAGCGGTACCGTCAGGCCTTCGACCAGCCGGGCCGGACCAACTAACATTTCTGGCGGAGAGGCCCAAACCTCCGGCCCAACTGGCGGCGACGTGAATGACACCGCCGGCCTAATTGGTGAAGCTGCCGGCTCCGGGATCAACTTGGCCAGCTCCAATGACAATTCGGCCAGTACCTCGCACAGTCCAGCCGGTACAGCTGATCCAGCCGATTGCACCACCATTTCAACATCTACACAAAGAGACTCGGACCAGATAAGCTACCAGCTTCAAGACATGAATCTAGATGAAGTTTCTACACCAGTGGTGCCACCAGGAGCAATGACAAGGAGTAGATCAATGGCGCTCTTCCACAAGTTCAGCCTGTTGGTCGACAAGCTCCTTAAAGATGATCGACAAAGATCATTGGGCCAAGAGTACAAAGAAGAGTCCAAAGGCTTCTCAACAATGCAAGGGACTTTAGATACTTGGGCTTTAGTGGTAAGAGAAGTCAGGGCCCAAAGATTCATAACCCTTCGACCAGCCAGCCCGGACCGACCAACATTTCCGGCGGAGAGTCCCACACCTCCGGCCCAACTGGCGGTGATGTGGATGACACCGCCGGCCTAATTGGTGATGCCGCCGGCTCCGGGATCAACTTGGCTGGCTCCGATGACAATTCGGCCAGTACCTCGCACAGTCCAGCTGGTACAGCCGATGCAGCCGATTGCACCACCATTTCAACATCTACACAAAGAGACTCGGACCAGATAAGCTACCAGATTCAAGACATGCATCTATATGGAGTTTCTACACTAGTGGTGCCACCAGGAGCAATAACAAGGAGCAGATCAAGGGCGCTCTTCCCACAAGTTCAGTTTGTGGGTCGACAAGCTCTTAGAGGATGATCGACAAAAAGCATTGGGCCAAGAGTACAAAAAAGAGTTCAAAGGCTTCTCAACAATGCAAGGGACTTCAGATACTTGGGCTTTAGTGGCAAGAGAGGTCAGGGCCCAAAGATTCTTAACTCTACTTCGAGTCGAAGACTAGGAGCTAGGCGCGTGCATGCCACAAGGTCGGCCACCTTCCATTTCTTGGCCGATATGTAAGAAAGGTAAATTTTCAAATTATATACTTGCCTCATTCTATTTTGTAGGGTAGGATTTAGAATGTTTACATTTTGAGTCAAAGACAATTTAGGTAGAAGTCCTTCTTCGGTTATTCACTTTTGTAATTTTTCCATTTGTCCATTTTTGTAAGTTTTCCATTTTTCTTTGAGTCGACCCTAGAATGTCAAGCTGTCGAGCATATTAATAAGGCTCCTTCCAGCATTGTAGTTCGACAACCTTTTTCTGATATTAATAAAGATCGAATTTTCTTCTACAAGTTTTTCTCTCAAGAGACTCGTGTGGTTAGAATCTAGTCGAGACCAGCCCTCCTAGCTCTAAGTTTGTGATTTATCACGAGGTTCATCACCCCTCGTGTGGTTCACCTCACCCTTCCACCCATTACCAAACAGAAAATCCCCATCCAGAAGCTTAAGGTTGAGTTTGTCACCTAATCTTCTCCAAACAGCCCACGCGCGTACATGCTTGATTCGAGGCTTGTATCACTCCTGAAGTAGCAGCACTCCTCAACAAGTTCCAGGATGTATTTCCTGAGGAGATACCAACAGGCTTGCCTCCTCTACGCGGCATTGAGCACCAGATTGATCTCGTGCCCAGAGCAGGCTTGCCCAATCGACCAGCCTACCGGATGAGTTCAGAGGTGTCCAAAGAACTTGAGAAGCAAGTTAAGGAGCTCATGGATAAAAGCTATGTTCGAGAGAGCCTCAACCGATGTGCTGTACCAGTATTGCTAGTCCCCAAGAAGGATGGGACTTAGCGGATGTGCGTAGACTGCCGAGCCATAAACAACATCACTGTCAAGTATCGGCATCATCTACCATGGCTTGATGACATGTTGGATGAGCTGAGTGGAGCCACGGTCTTCTCCAAGATAGACCTCAAGAGTGGATACCAACATGTCAGAATGAAAAAGCCAATGAGTGGAAAACAGTTTTCAAGACAAAGCAAGGGCTTTACGAGTGGCCAGTCATGCCATTTGGCTTGACCAATGCCCGAAGCACCTTCATACGCCTTATGAACCAAGTTATTAGGGCGTACATCAGCAAGTTTGTAGTAGTGTATTTTGATGATATACTTGTTTATAATAAATGCCTTAGGGAAGACATCACACATCTTGAGATGGTGTTTAAAACCCTTCAACAAGAAGAGCTTTATGCCAATATCAAGAAGTGCACCTTTTGTACTGACAAGCTCGTTTTTTTAGGCTTTGTTGTGAGTTCACAGGAATTACAGGTTGATGAGGAGAAGATTCGAGCCATACAAGAGTGGCCAACACCGAGCAACATCAGCCAAGTAAGACGTTTTCACAGCCTGGCCAGCTTCTACCAGAGATTTGTGCCCAAATTCAGGAGCATTGCCTCCCCATTGACGGTAGTTGTGAAGAAGAATGTGCGATTTATCTGGGGAGAAGCTCAAAAGAAAGCATTCCAGGCCTTGAATGACAACCTCATTCATGCACCAATGCTAGTCTGCCCGACTTCAATAAGACATTTGAAGTGGAGTGTGATACCTCCAGCATAGGCATAGGCGCGGTGCAAACCCAATGAGAAAGACCAGTGGCATATTTCAGTGACAAGTTAGGTGGGGCCTCACTAAATCACCCCACCTAGGACAAGGAGCTCTATGCCCTAGTTCGAGCCTCGGAGACTTGGCAACACTACTTGTTGTCCAAGGAGCTCTATGCCCTAGTCCGAGCCTTGGAGACTTTGCAACACTACTTGTTGTCCAAGGAGTTTGTGATCCACCCTGATCACGAGACTCTCAAGCACCTTAGAGGGTAAACCAACCTCAAAAAATACATGCTAGGTGGATGGAGTTACTAGAATCCTTCCTTGACATCTTCAAATACAAGAAGGGCAAGGATAATGTGGTAGCCGATGCACTATTAAGGAGGTTTCCCTTTATCTCAACAATGGAAGTCAATGTCTTAGGATTTGAGCAAATCAAGGACTTATACAAGGATGATCTTGACTTTGTTGAGAGCTAAAGGAGTGTGGTACAGGGAGTCACCGCAAGTTCTACCTCCATGATGGATTCTTGTTTTAAGAAAGAAGGTTGTGAATACCACAAGGATCTCTACGAGAGCTTATCACCTGAGAAGCTCATGTAGGAGGTCTTATGGGCTACTTTGGTGATACAAGCCTCGATTCAAGGCTTATATGCGTGTGGGCTGTGTGGAGAAGGTTAGGTGAGAAACTCGACCTTAAACTTCTTGGATATGGGTTTTTGGGTTGGTATTGGGTGGAAGTGTGAAGTGAACCACAGGAGGGGTGATGAACCTCGTGATAAATCACAAACTTAGAGCTAGGAGGGCTGGTCTCAACTAGGTTCTAAGCGCACAAGTCTCTTTTGAGAGAAAGCTTGTAGAAAAAAAGTTCTACTTTATTAATATCAAAAAGGTTGTCAAACTACAATGCTGGAAGGAGCCTTATTAATATGCTTGACAGCTTGACGTTCTAGGGTCGACTAAAAGAGGAAAAGGAAAGTTTACAAAAGTACACAAATGGAAAATATACAAAAGTGCATAACCAAAAAAGAACTTATTCCTAAAATGTCTTTGACTCAAAAATAAAAACAATCTAGATCCTACCCTGCAAAACAGAAAGAAGCATATATTCTAAGGTCGACTTAAACTAATGGAAGAACTAAAAACAAAACAAGCAAAAGGATAGAAACAACCTGGTTTAGGAGCTTTAAGCTCTGATACCAAAATGATACAAGTCTTGATTCAAGGATGTATGCGCGTGGGCTGTTTGTAGAAGATTAGGTGAGAAACTCAACCTTAGGCTCCTGGATGGGGGTTTTCTGGTTGGTAAAAGATGGAAGGGTGAAGTGAACCACACGAGGGGTGATGAACCTCGTGATAAATCACAAACTTAGAGCTAGGAGGGCTGGTCTCAACTAGGTTCTAAGCGCACAAGATTCTTAGAGAGAAAACTTGTAGGGAAAAAGTTCTACTTTATTAAAAATCAAAAAGGTTGTCGAACTACAATGCTGGAAGGAGCCTTATTAATATGCTCGACAGCTTGACCTTCTAGGGTTGACTCAAACAAATAAAAGGAAAGTTTACAAAAGTGCACAAAAGGAAAAGATACAAAAGTGCATAACCGAAAAAGGACTTATTCCTAAAATGTTCTTGACTCAAAGATGTAAAGCAACTAGATCCTACCCTGCAAAACAGAAAGAGGCATATATTCGAATGTAAACTTATCTTAACTCACCTCACGGCCAAGAAATGGAAGGTGGCCGTCCTTGTGGCATGCACGCGCCTTGCTCCTAGTCTTCGACTTGGAGTAGGGTTACAAATCTCTGGGCCCTGACCTCTCTTGCCACTAAAGCCCAAGTCTCTGATGTCCCTTGTTTTGTTGAGAAGCTATTGGACTCTTCCTTGTACTTTTGGCCCATTGTCCTTAGTCGATCTTCCTCTAGGAGCTTGTTGACCCATAGGCTGAATTTGTGGAAGAGTGCCCTTGATCTGCTTCTTGTCATTGCTCCTTGAGGTACCACTGGTGTTGAGACTTCCTCTAAGTGCATGTCCTGGAGCTGGTAGCTCATTTGGTCCGAGTCCTCTTGTGTAGAAGTGGAAGTGCGCGTGTACTCGGCTGGATCGGCTGTACCGGCTGGATTGTGCGCAGTACTGGCCGGAATGACTTCAGGACCGGCCAAGTTGATCCCGGAGTCGGCGGTGTCATCAGAGGGACCGGCGGTGTCATCCACGTCCCCACCAAGTGTGCCGGAAGCTTGGGCCTCTCCGCCGGCAATGTTGACCGGTCTGGTCCTATAGGTCGAGGGTCCGGCGGTACTGTCTGGTCCGGCAGGCGCGCCAGATGGTCCTGCTGTCTCGGGCAAGCTTCCTGGTCGGCCAGTCTGGTCTCCTGGCTGGATGTACGACCTGATGTCCTCATCATTCCCTCCCTCTTCAGTAGGTTTTGTCCTCAAAACTGGTTCATCTGCATGGAAAGGGGCCAAGTCAGTAACATTAAACATATTGGACACATTAAACTCACCTGGAAGTTCGATCCGGTAGGCGTTGTTGTTGATCCTCTCGAGCACTCTGAATGGTCAATCTCCTCTTGGTGCTAGCTTGGAACTCCTTAGGTTTGGGAACCTCTCCTGCCGTAGGTGTAGCCACACCCAATCGCCTGGTTGAAAGATCACCTCCCTTCTTCCCTTGTTGGCATGAGTCACGTACTGTCCGGTCCTCTTCTCCAAGTTCTCTGCTACCTTCTGGTGTAACCCCCTTATGAACTCTGCTTTGGATGCTCCGTTGAGGTTGGTCATCTCAGCTGGTGGCAGTGGTGTTTGCTCCAATGGGGTGAGAGGGTTGAAGCCGTATACCACTTCAAATGGTGTCTTCTTGGTTGCTGAGTGCATGGCTCGGTTGTAGGCGAACTCAATGAATGGCAGGCACTCCACCCAAGTCTTTAGGTTCTTCCCTAGTGTAGTTTTGAGAAGAGTTGATAGTGTCCTGTTGACAACTTCAGTTTGGCCATCGGTTTGAGGATGGCAAGTGGTTGAGAAGAGTAGCTTCGTGTCTAGCTTTCTCCAAAGAGTCCTACAGAAATGGCTGAGGAACTTGATGTCCCTATCTGATACGATGGTCCTTGGCACTCCATGAAGCCGTACTATCTCCCGGAAGAACAGCTCAGCTGTTTGTGTGGCATCATTGACATTGGCACATGGAATGAAGTGTGCCATCTTGGAGAATCTGTCCACCACTACAAAGATTGCGTCTTTGTGGTTGATCTTGGGCAGACCTAGAACAAAGTCCATCGAGATGTCCATCCATGGATGTGTTGGTATGGGCAGTGGGAGATACAACCCGTGAGGTTGCACTCGGGACTTTGCCTTCTTGCAAGTGATGCATCTTGTACAATGTGCTTCTACTGTCCTCTTGATGTGTGGCCAGTAGAAGTGCTCCTTGACCACTGCTAGAGTCTTGTCGACACCAAAGTGGCCCATGAGTCCTCCTCCATGAGCTTCTCGGATGATAAGCTCCCTTAGTGATCCTTGTGGTATGCACAGCCTTCTTTCTCGGAACAAGAATCCCTCATGGATGTAGAATTTGCCATGACTCCCCGTTCTACACTCCTTGTAGCTCTCAGCAAGGTCAGGATCATCCTTGTATAGATCCTTGATGTGCTCGAATCCTAGGACCTTTGCCTCCATGGTTGATATCAAGGCAAACCTCCTTGATAGTGCATCGGCTACAATATTATCTTTGCCCTTCTTGTACTTGATGATGTACGGGAAGGTCTCTATGAACTCCATCCACCTGGCATGTCTCCTCTTGAGATTGGTTTGCCCTCTGAGGTGTTTGAGAGTCTCGTGATCAGTGTGGATCACAAACTCCTTGGACAGCAAGTAATGCGGCCAAGTCTCCAGTGCTCGGACAAGGGCATAGAGCTCCTTGTCATAAGTGGGGTAGTTCAGTGAGGCACCACCTAGCTTCTCACTGAAGTATGCCACTGGTCTTCCTCCTTGGGTTAGCACTGCTCATATGCCTATTCCAGAGGCATCACACTCCACTTCAAACGTCTTGTTGAAGTCGGGAAGGACTAACACTGGTGCGTGTGTAAGGCTGTCCTTCAAGGCCTGGAATGCCTTCTCCTGAGCTTCTCCCCAGCTGAATCCCACGTTCTTCTTCACTACTGCCGTCAATGGTGAGGCAATACTGCTGAAGTTGGGCACGAATCTCCTATAGAAGCTGGCCAGTCCGTGGAAGCTCCTCACTTGGCTGATGTTTCCTGGTGTTGGCCATTCTTGTATGGCTCGAATCTTCTCTTCATCAACCTGTAGACCCTGTGAACTCACAACAAAACCTAAAAAGACAAGCTTATCAGTACAAAAGGTGCACTTCTTGAGATTGGCATAAAGCTCTTCTTGTCGAAGGGTTTTAAGTACCATCTCAAGATGTGTGAGGTGTTCCCGTAGGCACTTACTATAAACCAAAATGTCATCAAAGTAAACTACTACGAACTTACTGATGTACGCCCTAAGAATTTGGTTCATAAGGCGCATGAAGGTGCTTGGGGCATTAGTCAAGCCAAATGGCATGACTGTCCACTCGTAGAGCCCTTGCTTTGTCTTGAAAGCAGTCTTCCACTCATCACTTTCCTTCATTCTTACCTGGTGGTATCCACTTTTGAGGTCTATCTTGGAGAAGACCGTGGCTCCATTCAGCTCATCTAGCATGTCATCCAGTCGTGGTATTGGATGCCTATACTTGACTGTGATGTTGTTGATTGCTCGGCAGTCCACGCACATGCGCCAAGTCCCATCCTTCTTGGGCACTAGTAGCACTGGTACAGCACATGGACTGAGGCTCTCTCGAACATATCCCTTCTCCAGGAGCTCCTTGACTTGCTTCTCAAGCTCCTTGGACTCCTCTGGACTCATCCGGTAGGCTGGCCGGTTGGGCAGGGCTGCTCCGGGCACTAGATCAATCTGGTGTTCTATGCCACGTAAAGGAGGCAAGCCTGCTGGTATCTCCTCTGGAAATACATCCTGGAATTTGTTGAGGAGAGTTGCCACTTCAGGAGGTAGCTCTACCTGTCCCTGTTCTATACTCAACACTTCCTTGAAAACCATTAGTAACATTAAATCCTTTGAGGCTAAAGCTCTCCGGACATGACTTGGTTGAATAAGAAAATTAGACTTGATAAGTTTCTTTTCCTTACTCATTTGGAGATGTAGCTCATGTACTTGGGCAGGTGTAAGAGGAGCTAGGCTGACCTTTCTCTTGTCATGCACGAAGGTGTAGAGATTGGTTTGGCCATCATGCCTGGTCTCTTTGTCAAACTGCCATGGTCTTCCTAGTAGAAGATGGCCAGCTTGCATGGGCACCACATCGCACACGACTTGATCCTGGTACTTGCCCACACTGAATGGTACAATGACTTGTTCATGGATCTTTAGCTCCACTTTGTCATCGAGCCATCTCAGTCTATATTGTCGAGGATGTCTTGTCTTCTCTAGACCTAGCTTATCAACCATATATGCACTAGCAACATTAGTGCAAGAACCACCATCTATGATGAGGTTACATACCTTGCCCTTGATGGTGCAACGGCTGTGGAAGATGTTCTCCCTTTGGATGGTCTCTGAAGGATCCACCATTGCACTGAGGATACGTCTAGTGACCAGCACTTTCCCCACATCAGGGTACTCAATGTCACCGTACTCTCCTTCTGGTTCATAGTCCTCTTCATCTTGGGACTCATATTCTCCTGCCTCCGTAATCAGCATGACTCGGTTGTTTGGGCACTCCCTTGAGATGTGTCCACGTCCCCTACACTTGAAACAAGTTATGTCACGTGATCTTTGAGGGTTAGAAGACTTACCAGGCTCTCTCTGGTCACGGGTGGGTTCAGGAGGCTTGCTCTTGAACCTCGACTCGATCTCTACGCTTTTGCCTTTGTCTACGGTCTTAGGCATGTTGCTTGATGCCCAAGGTGCCTTAGGCTTGCTGCGGATGTCTTGGCTCTTACGCTTGATGTGCTGCTCAGCTTGCACAGATAGGTGGAACAAGTCTTTGAAGTCATTGTAGATTTGCCTTTCCACCTTGCAGCTGATCCTTTCTTGGAGTCCATCCAAGAATTGTGCCATCAATGCTTCTTCTTCATCATTGAGCTCCAATCTGTTCCTTAACTTCTCGAACTCTTCATAGTACTCCTCTACTGATCTGGTACCCTGCTTAAGAGTACGAAAACGACGTTGCAAATCTCTATGAAAGTAAGGTGGAACAAACCTTTGTCGCATGAGGTCTTTCATGTCGACCCATGAGTCTATGGGCCCATTCTCTTCCTCCTTCTGTCAGATACCTCACGATCCCACCATATGAGGGCATTGTCCGTGAGTTGTGCTACTGCCATTGAGACTCTCCTAGGTCCTGGTTGGTTGTAGTGATCAAAGATATGATCCATTCGCTTCTCCCAATCTAGGTAAGCCTCGGGGTCTGCTTTTCCTGCAAAACTTGGAGGAGTTAGTTTAACATCAGGATGAATTACCCGGTTGTAGGTGTGTTCAACTCCATCCTCATGACGTCTAGGAGGCATTCTGGGTCTCTGGTGAAGACCATATGGCTCAAAGCCATCATCTTCTGCCTCTGGTTGCCGTGGAGGTCCTCTCGGCCTATGGCGATAGTTATGAGGTTGTGTGTCCTCATCTCCATCTGGCTGGGGTTCCTCCTGTTCGTGCCGTGTCCTAAGGTACTCAGGACCCTCAGGATGGTCTTGCTCAGCTCTCACGTGCCTTATGGCCTGGAATCTCACCGGTCTGTCCACGCGCTCCAACCTCTCGCCTATGGATGCGAGTTGTGATTGGAGTGTGGTGAACATGCCCATCATGGCTTCGGCTGCGTCTCTATTCTCTTCTCCCATGGTGTGCTACAAACAAAGAAGACAAATTAGGGTGCTCCTAAATTATTAGGAGGGTTTTCTTTTTATATGGGGTTTGAAAAAATGCAAAAAGGAAAAATCCTAAGGAAAGGAAATTCGACTACAAGAAAAAGGAAACTTCCTAGACAACTTGTGCTAGCTGTCCAATTCGAAATATCTTGGGTATTTTCCTATTCTCCTTTCTTTTCTTTTTCTTTTCTTTTCTTTTTCTTTTTAATTTAACTTAAAATTAATGGAAATATAAATTAAACAAAAAGGAAAACGTGAATGGCAATGCAAAAGTGAATCTAAACCCTAGTGATACACGTAGGAGGCTAGATGCACTCGGTTTGGAGTTTGATGTGTTTTTTTATTTTTCTTGAATGCGACTTAAACTAATGCAAGAACACAAAACAAAACAAGCAAAAGGATAGAAACAACCTGGTTTAGGAGCTTTAAGCTCTGATACCAAAATGATACAAGCCTTGATTCAAGGATGTATGCGCGTGGGCTGTTTGTAGAAGATTAGGTGAGAAACTCAACCTTAGGATTCTGGATGGGGGTTTTCTGGTTGGTAAAAGATGGAAGGGTGAAGTGAACCACACGAGGGGTGATGAACCTCGTGATAAATCACAAACTTAGAGCTAGGAGGGCTGGTCTCAACTAGGTTCTAAGCGCACAAGCTTCTTTGAGAGAATAACTTGTAAAGAAACTTCGATCTTTATTAATTAGCAAAAAGGTTGTCGAACTACAATGCTGGAGGGAGCCTTATTAATATGCTCGACAGCTTGACCTTCTAGGGTCGACTCAAACAAATAAAAGGAAAGTTTACAAAAGTGCACAAAAGGAAAAGATACAAAAGTGCATAACCGAAAAAGGATCTATTCCTAAAATGTTCTTGACTCAAAGATGTAAAGCAACTAGATCCTACCCTGCAAAACAGAAAGAGGCATATATTCGAATGTAAACTTACCTTAACTCACCTCACGGCCAAGAAATGGAAGGTGGCCGTCCTTGTGGCATGCACGCGCCTTGCTCCTAGTCTTCGACTTGGAGTAGGGTTACAAATCTCTGGGCCCCGACCTCTCTTGCCACTAAAGCCCAAGTCTCTGATGTCCATTGTGTTGTTGAGAAGCTATTGGACTCTTCCTTGTATTTTTGGCCCATTGTCGTTAGTCGATCTTCCTCTAGGAGCTTGTTGACCCATAGGCTGAATTTGTGGAAGAGTGCCCTTGATCTGCTTCTTGTCATTGCTCCTTGAGGTACCACTGGTGTTGAGACTTCCTCTAAGTGCATGTCCTGAAGTTGGTAGCTCATTTGGTCCGAGTCCTCTTGTGTAGAAGTGGAAGTGCGCGTGTACTCGGCTGGATCGGCTGTACCGGCTAGATTGTGCGCGGTACTGGCCGGAATGACTTCAGGACCGGCCAAGTTGATCCCGGAGTCGGCGGTGTCATCAGAGGGACCGGCGGTGTCATCCACGTCCCCACCAAGTGTGCCGGAAGCTTGGGCCTCTCCGCCGGCAATGTTGACCGGTCTGGTCCTATAGGTCGAGGGTCCGGCGGTACTGTCTGGTCCGGCAGGCGCGCCAGATGGTCCTGCTGTCTCGGGCAAGCTTCCTGGTTGGCCAGTCTGGTCTCTTGGCTGGATGTACGACCTGATGTCCTCATCAACGCGCCTTGCTCCTAGTCTTCGACTTGGAGTAGGGTTAGGAATCTTTGGGCCCTTACCTCTCTTGCCACTAAAGCCCAAGTCTCTGAAGTCCATTGCATTGTTGAGAAGCCATTGGAATCTTCTTTGCACTTCTGGCCCATTGTCCTTAGTCTATCCTCCTCTAGGAGCATGTCGACCCATAAGCTAAACTTGTGGAAGAGTGCTCTTGATCTGCTCGTTGTGGCACTACTGGTGTAGAGACTTCCTCTAGATGTATGTCCTGAAGCTGGTAGCTTATTTGGTCCGAGTCTCCTTGTGTAGAAGTTGAACTTACAACAAAACCTAGGAAGACAAGTGTATCAGTACAAAAGATGCACTTCTTGAGATTGGCATAAAACTCTTCTTGTCGAAGGGTTTTAAGTACCATCTCAAGATGTGTAAGGTGATCTCTTAAACACTTACTGTAAACTAAAATGTCGTCGAAATAAACTACAACAAACTTACTGATGTACGCCATAAGAACTTGGTTCATAAGGCGCATGAAGGTGCCCGGGGCATTAGTCAAGCCGAATGGCATGACTGTCCACTAGTAGAGCCCTTGTTTGGTCTTGAAGGCGGTCTTCCACTCATCACCTTCCTTTATCCTGACCTAGTGGTATCCACTCTTAAGGTCTATCTTGGAGAAGACCGTGGCTCCACTCAGCTCATCTAGCATGTCATCCAGCAATGGTATCGGATGCCAGTACTTGACTGTGATGTTGTTGATTGCTTGGCAGTCCACACACATTCGCCAAGTCCCATCCTTCTTGGGCACTAGTAGCACTGGTACGGCACATGGACTGAGGTTCTCTCGAACATAGCCTTTCTCCAGGAGCTCCTTGACCTGCTTCTCAAGCTCCTTGGACTCCTCTGGACTCATCTGGTAGGCTGGCCGGTTGGGTAGGGCTGCTCTGGGCACGAGGTCGATCTGGTGCTCTATGCCTCATAGGGGAGGTAAGCCTGCTGGTATCTCTTCCGGGAACACATCCTGGAACTTGTTGAGGAGAGCTGCTACTTCAGGAGGTAGATCTACCTGTTCTTTCTCTACATTCAACACTTTTTTGAAAACCATTAGTAGCATTAGATCCTTTGAGGCTAAAGCTCTCCGGACATGACTTGGTTGAATAAGAAAATTAGATTTAATGAGCTTCTTTTCCTTACTCATTTGCTGTTGAAGCTCATGTACCTGGAAAGGTGTAAGAGGAGCTAGGCTGACCTTTCTTTTGTCATGCACAAAAGTGCAGAGATTGGTTCGGCCATCATGCCTGGTCTCTTTGTCAAACTGCCATGGCCTTCCTAGCAGAAGATGGCCAGCTTGCATGGGTACCACGTCGCACACGACTTGGTCATGGTACTTGTCCACACTGAATGGCAAAGTGACTTGCTCATGGATCTTGAGCTCCACTTTGTCATCGAGCCATCTCAGTCTATATGGTCGAGGATGCCTTGTCTTCTCTATACCTAGCTTATCAACCATGTATGCACTAACAACGTTAGTGCAAGAACCACCATCTATGATGAGGTTACATACCATGCCCTTGATGGTGCAACGGCTGTGGAAGATGTTCTCCCTTTGGATGGTCTCTGAAGGATCTACCATTGCACTGAGGATGCGTCTAGTGATCAGCACTTCCCCCACATCAGGGTACTCAATGTCACCGTATTCCCCGTCTGGTTCATAGTCCTCTTCATCTTGGGACTCATACTCTCCAGCCTTCGTAATCATCATGACCCGGTTGTTTGGGCAATCCCTTGAGATGTGTCCACGACCCCTACACTTGAAACAAGTGATGTCATGTGATCTTTGAGGGTTAGAGGACTTACTAGGCTCTCTGTGGTCACGGGTTGGCTCAGGAGGCTTGCTCTTGAACCTTGACTCGATCTCTATGCATTTGCCTTTGTCTACGGGCTTGGAAATGTTGCTAGGTGCCCAAGGTGTCTTAGGCTTGCTGCGGATGTCTTGGTTCTTATGTTTGATGTGCTGTTCAGCCTGGACAGATAGGTGGAACAAGTCCTTGAAGTCATTGTAGATTTGCCTTTCCACCTTGCGGCTGATCCTTTCTTGAAGTCCATCCAAGAATTGTGCCATCAAAGCTTATTCATCATCATTGAGCTCCAGCCTGTTCCTTAGCTTCTCGAACTCTTCATAGTACTCCTCTACTGATATGGTACCCTGTTTAAGAGTGCGAAAATGATGTTGCAAGTCCCTAAGAAAGTAAGGTGGAACAAACCTTTGTCGCATGATATCTTTTATGTCGACCCATGAGTCTATGGGCCTCATTCTTTTCCTCCTTTGGTCAGATACCTCACAATCCCACCAGATGAGGGCATTGTCCGTGAGTTGTGCTACTGCCATTGAGACTCTCCTAGGCCCTGGTTGGTTGTAATGATCGAAGATATGATCCATTTTTCTCTCCTAATCTAGGTAAGCCTCGGGGTCTACTTTTCCTGCAAAACTTGGAGGAGTTAGCTTAACATCAGGATGAGTTACCCGGTTGTAGGCATGTTCATCTCCATCCTCATGATGTCTAGGAGGAATCCTTGGTCTCTGGTGAAAACCATATGGCTCGAAGCCATCATCTTCTGCCTCTGGTTGGCGTGGAGGTCCTCTCGGCCTATGGTGATAGTTATGAGGTTGTGTGTCCGCATCTCCATCTGGCTGGGACTCCTCCTGTTCGTGCCGTGTCCTAAGGTGCTCAGGAACCTCAGCACGGTCTTGCTCAGCTCTCACGTGCCTTATGGCCTGGAATATCACAGGCCTCTCCACGTGCTCCAACCTCTCGCCTATTGATGCGAGTTGTGTTTGGAGGGTGGTGAACATGACCATCATGGCCTTGGCTGCATCTCTATTTTCTTCTCCCATTCCGTACTACAAGGAAGAAAACAAGTTATCCTGCTCCTAGAATCGATTAGGAGGATGCTTATATAGAGAATTCGAAAATTATGCAAAAAGGAAAATCTGAGAAAATGAAAGATTTGAAAAAAAATGGAAGATTTGAAAAATTGAAACTTTTTTGACAACTTGTTCTAGCTGTCCAATTTGAATTCTTTTGGTATTTTTCCTACTTTCTTTTCTTTTCTTTTTAATTTAAATTAAAAATAATGGAAATATGATTTAAGCAAAAAGGAAAACGTGAATGGTAATGCAAAAGTGAATCTAAACCCTAGTGATACATGTAGAAGGCTAGATGCACTCGGTTTGGAGTTTGATATTATATTTTTGGTTTTTCTTGAATGCGACTTAAACTAATGCAAGAATTAAAAACAAAACAAGTTAAAGAATAGAAAAAACTTGGTTTAGGAGCTTTAAGCTCTGATACCAAAATGATACAAGCCTCGATTCAAGGCTTATATGCGTGTGGGCTGTGTGGAGAAGGTTAGATGAGAAACTCGACCTTAGAGTTCTTGGATATGGGTTTTTGGGTTGGTATTGGGTGGAAGGGTGAAGTGAACCACACGAGGGGTGATGAACCTCGTGATAAATCACAAACTTAGAGCTAGGAGGGCTGGTCTCAACTAGGTTCTAAGCGCACAAGTCTCTTTTGAGAGAAAGCTTGTAGGAAGAAAGTTCTACTTTATTAATATCAAAAAGGTTGTCGAACTACAATGCTGGAAGGAGCCTTATTAATATGCTCGACAGCTTAACCTTCTAGGGTCGACTCAAAGAAGAAAAGAAAAGTTTACAAAAGTGCACAAATGGAAAATATACAAAAGTGCATAACCGAAAAAGGACATATTCATAAAATTTCTTTGACTCAAAAATGTCAGGACTTATATAAGGGTTATCCTGACTTTGCTGAGAGTTATAAGGAGTGTGGCACAGAGAGTCATGGCAAGTTCTACATCTATGATGGGTTCTTGTTCCGGGAAAGAAGGCTGTGCCACAAGGATCTCTACGAGAGCTTATCACCCGAGAAGCTCATGGAGGAGGTCTTATGGGCCACTTTGGTGTTGACAAGACACTAGCCGTGGTAAAGGAGCACTTCTATTGGCCACACATCAAGAGGTCAGTAGAAACCCATTGTGCAAGGTGCATGACTTGCAAGAAGGAAAAGTCCCGAGTGCACCCTCATGGGTTGTATCTTTCTCTGCCCATACCTAGACATCCATGGCTAGACATCTTCATGGACTTCGTTCTAGGTCTGCCCAAGATCAACCACAAAGATGTTATCTTTGTAGTGGTGGACCGATTTTCTAAGATGGCACATTTCATACCGTGTGCCAATGTTAATGATGCCACACAAACGGCAGAACTATTCTTCAGGGAGGTAGTACGATTTCATGGAGTGCCAAGGACAATCGTGTCAGACAGAGACACCAAATTCCTCAGCCACTTCTGAAGGACCCTCTGGAGAAAGCTAGGCACGAAGCTGCTCTTCTCTACCACATGCCACCCTCAAGCCGATGGCCAAACTGAAGTGGTCAACCAGACATTGTCAGCTCTTCTCAAGACCACACTTTGGAAGAACCTCAAGACATGGGTGGAGTGCCTGCCATTCATTGAGTTTGCTTACAACCAATCTATACATTCAGCCTCAAAGAAGACCCCAATTGAAGTGGTCTACGGTTTCGACCCTCAAACGCCTTTGGAGCAAATACCACTGCCACCAGCAGAAATGACCAACCTCAATGGAGCATCTAAGGCAGAATTCATCAAGAGATTGCACCGGAAGGTAGTAGAGAATCTGGAGAAGAGGACCGGGCAGTACGTGACTCATTCCAACAAGGGGAGAAGGGAAATGATCTTCCAACCAGGCAATTTGGTGTGGGTACACCTACGACAAGAGAGATTTTCCAATCTAAGGAGTTCCAAGCTGGCCCCCAGAGGAGATGGACCATTCAGAGTGCTGGAGAGGATTAACAACAATGCCTACCGGCTTGAACTTCCAGGTGATTTTAATGTGTCTAACACATTCAATGTGATTGATTTAGCTCCTTTCCATGCTGATGAACCACTTTTGAGGTCAAAACCTATAGAAGGGGGAGGGGATGATGAGGACACCAGGTTGTCTGGCCGGCCAGAAGATCAAAATGGCCGACCATAAGGCTTTCCCGAGACCCTGAGATAGTCGGGCCATTTGGCGCGTCTGGCGGGCCAAGCGGTACCGCCGGCCCTACGATCGGCCAGGCCGGGCCAACCAACTTCTCCGGTGGAGAGGCCCAAACCTCCGGCCCAACTGGCGGTGACGTGACTAACACCGCCGGCCCAGTTGGTGACGCCGCCGGCCCACAAATCAATCTGGCCGGTTCCGATCTCAACTCTTCCAGCTCTATCCAGCCGGCTCAAGCGATCACACCACCATTTCCACCTCTACACAAGGAGACTCGGATCAAATCAGCTACCACCTTCAAGGCATGAACCTAGATGAAGTCTCTACACCAGTGGTGCCACCAGGAGCCATGACAAGGAGCAGAAAAAGGGCACTCTTTCACAAGTTCATCTTGTGGGTAGACAAGCTCCTAGAACATCAATGACAAGAAGCATTGGGCCAAGAGTACAAGGATAAATCCAAGGGCTTCTCAACATCTCAAAAAACTCCAGAGACTTGGACTCTCGTGGCAAAAGAGATCAAGGCCCAACACTTCGTAACTTTACTCTAAATTGAAGAGTAAAGCACGTGTAACAAAGGTCGGTCACCTTCCATTTTTTGGCCGAATGGTAAGTAGGTAAGTTTTCAATTATATACTTGCATTTTCTATTTTGTAGGGTAGGAATCAGTAGTTTTATATTTAATGAGTCAAGAACATTTAATTAGATGTCCTTTTTTGGTTATTCCCTTTTGTAATCTTTCCTTTATGCACTTTTGTATTTTTTTCTTTTCTTTTGGATCGACCCTTGAAGGTCAAAGCTGCTGAGCATATTAATATGACTCCTTTCAACATTGTAGTTCGACAATTTTTTGATTATTAATAAAGAGAGCATTTTTTTATGAGTTTTTCTCCTAAAAACTCTAATCGCTTAGAACCATAGTTGAGACCAGTCCTCCTAGCTTCAAAGTTGTGATTTATCACCAGTTTTTCCATCGCTCATGTGCTTTACTTCATCCCACCACCCAATACCCACCAGAAAACCCCATTCCAGAAGCCTAAGATCGAGTTTCTCGCCTAATCTTCTACAACCAGCTCACGAGTGTTACGGCCTTGATTCAAGGCTTCTATCAATGTTCCTTATGGTCTGGAATCTTATTGGCCATCCTACACACTCAAAACTTTCTCCAATGGATTCGAGTTGGGTTTGAAGTATGGTGAACATGGCCATCATGGCGTTGGTTGCATCCTGGTTTTCTCCTTTTGCCATCGTATGGTGCAAGAGAAAACAAGGGTGAGTTGCTCCTAAGAATTTCTCTAGGAGTGGATTTTTATAGTAGGTTAAAAATGAGAAAGAAAAATAGAAAAAAAAAATTTACAAAAAGGAAAAAGACAATTAATGGTGCAATAGTTTTAGGATTCCTAGCCGATTTTCTTTCTAGATCTTTTGGATACTTTTTTTGTTTTAATTTTGTTTTAACTTAAGAATTAATGGAAAAAATAACTTAGCAAAAAAGAATACAATGGATGCAAGAAAAATGATCATAAACCTTAGTGATACACGTAGGAGAAAGGATGCACTCGGTTGATTTTTATGTGATTTTTTTAATGAAACTAACTAATGCACGAAACTGAAATAAACTGAATTAAAAGATAGAGAAAACCTGGTTTTAGAAGCTTAAGCTCTGATACCAAAATGATACAAGCTTTGGTATATGGTCGTGACACTCTCGGACATGTGGCAAGAAACTTAGGCGAGAAATTCGGCCTTAGGCTTCTGAGGTGGGTTTTATGGTGTGTGTAATAGGTGGTGGGGTGAGGTGAACCACATGAGGTATAAAGGGACTCATGATAAATCACAAACTTAGAGTTAGAAGGGCTAACCTTTTTTATATTAATAAAGATCAAATTTTCTTCAACGTGAAAGAAGCTTTTTACGAGTACAATCAAGAGAGAGTCACTACCTCTTTGTTTGAACTTCTCGTGTTGTATCAAAGAGTTTCCACTCTTTTTGTGGTACACCTCACTTCTCTCATCACTACCCCTGCTTTGATCCAATGAGAGAGAGCGATCGCAAACTCGTTAGATCCCCACGCCTATCCCCTTGGTTGTAATAAGAGAGTGACCACCATATTGTGTCACGGCCAGCCCTTGTGGGCACCGGATTTAATCCCAAAATCCAAATCCGCTAACCGGACCAAGATAGACCAAAAAAAGTTAAACCGGTTATTTTAATTACGTAATGGTCAAAAGAAGTAATTACTTTGTAACAGACAATAATCAATATTGTAACGTTCAAGAATTAATATATTGTAACCGCTAAATCCGCAATTAATTATATATCTAAAGTTAATTGCGGATTATAGTATAAAAGGGGCACAATCCTTATGTAAGAGAGATCAGTCATAAATAAAAATAACTACTCAGAGAATATTTAGAGAATTTGTGTTAGAGCCGAATAAAGTGCAACTTCGGTTCCAACATTTGGCGCCGTCTGTGGGGAAAATTCATCCTAACTTTTAAGAAAAGAAAAATATCAAACTCCAACGACGATATTCCAGATTTCCAGAGCATACTCAGCAGACTTTACAACTCGCATCGAAACAAGATAAAAGGTACAATTTCGTTATCATTGTTTTGTATTTTGAGGCATACAGTCAGGACGAATGAAATCGTACCCGAAAAGTTTTTTTAAAACGTGTTTACAGTCCCGAAAATAATACCAAACCCTAAAAGGGGTAAAAAAAGAGGCAAGCAGCTCCTCGTAAGAATACGGACACGTAGCCGTTAAAGAAACGAGTAGCACTTCACTAAAATATAAAAAAAATGCAAGCAGCTCCTCGTAAAGAATACGGACACGTAGCCATTACTGAAACGAGGAGCACTTCGCTAAAATAAAGAAGCGCAAGCAGCTCCTCGTAAAGAATACGGACACGTAGCCGTTAGAGAAACGAGGAGCACTTTGCTAAAAAAAATGCAAGAAGCTCCTCGTAAAGAATATGAACACGTAGCCGTTACATAAACGAGTAGCACTTTGCTAAAATAAAGAAGCGCAAGCAGCTCCTCGTAAAGAATACGGACACGTAGCCGTTACAGAAACGATGAGCACTTCGCTAAAAAAAAATTTGCAAGCAGCTCCTCTTAAAGAATACGGACACGTAGCCGTTTCATAAACGAGGAGCACTTTGCTAAAATAAAGAAACACAAGCAGCTTCTTGTAAAGAAAATAGACACGTAGCCGTTACAGAAATGAGTAGCACTTCGCAAAAAAAAAAAAAAGCGTAAGCAGCTCATCGTAAGAATACGGACACGTAGCCATTACAGAAACGAGGAGCACTTCGCTAAAATAAGAAAACCAGCACAGCTAGGCACGAACCCTAAAAGGAAATAAAATCACAAGCAGCTCTTCGTAAGAATACGGATATGTCGCCGTTACAGAAACGAGGAGCATTCCGCAGAAGTAAGATAGCCAACATAAAACAAGTATGACAAAGACAAAATAAAGTTTCCCGAATCGACGCTTCACGAAACTTGGGGGGCTTATTATGGGCACCGGATTTAATCCCAAATTCCAAATCCGCTAACCGGACCAAGATAGACTAAAAAAGTTAAACCGGTTATTTTAATTACGTAACGGTCAAAAGAATTAATTACTTTGTAACAGAAAATAATCAATATTATAACGTTCAAGAATTAATATATTGTAACCGCTAAATCCGCAATTAATTATATATCTAAAGTTAATTGCGGATTATAGTATAAAAGAGGCACAATCCTTATGTAAGAGAGATCAGTCAGAAATAAAAATAACTATTCAGAGAATATTTAGAGAATTTGTGTTAGAGCCGAATAAAGTGCAACTTTGGTTCCAACATTTGGCGCCGTTTGTGGGGAAAATCCATCCTAACTTTTAAGAAAAGAAAAATGTCAAACTCCAACGACGATATTCCAGATTTCCAGGACATACTCAGCAGACTTTACAACTCGCATCAAAACAAAATAAAAGGTACAATTTCGTTATCATTGTTTTTTATTTTGAGGCATACAGTTAGGACGATATATAATGAAATCATATCCGACAAAATTTTTTAAAACGTGTTTACAGTCCCGAAAATAATACCAAACCCTAAAAGGGGTAAAAAAAAAGAGGCAAGCAGCTCCTCGTAAGAATACGGACACGTAGCCGTTAAAGAAACGAGTAGCACTTCGCTAAAATATAAAAAAAATGCAAGCAACTCCTCGTAAAGAATACGGACACGTAGCCATTACTGAAACGAGGAGCACTTCGCTAAAATAAAGAAGCGCAAGCAGCTCCTCGTAAAGAATACGGACACGTAGCCGTTAGAGAAACGAGGAGCACTTCGCTAAAAAAATTAAAGAAGCTCCTCGTAAAGAATACGGACACGTAGCCGTTACATAAACGAGTAGCACTTCGCTAAAATAAAGAAGCGCAAGCAGCTCCTCGTAAAGAATACGGACACGTAGCCGTTACAGAAACGATGAGCACTTCGCTAAAAAAAAGTGCAAGCAGCTCCTCGTAAAGAATACAGACACGTAGCCGTTTCATAAACGAGGAGCACTTCGCTAAAATAAAGAAACGCAAACAGCTTCTCGTAAAGAATATGGACACGTAGCCGTTACAGAAACGAGGACCACTTCGCTAAAAGAAAGCGTAAGCAGCTCATCGTAAGAATATGGACACGTAGCCGTTACAGAAACGAGGAGCACTTCGCTAAAATAAGAAAACCAGCACAGCTAGGCACGAATCCTAAAAGGAAATAAAATCGCAAGTAGCTCTTCATAAGAATACGGATATGTCGCCGTTACAGAAACGAGGAGCATTCCGCAGAAGTAAGATAGCCAACATAAAACAAGTATGACAAAGACAAAATAAAGTTTCCCGAATTGACGCTTCACGAAACTTGGGGGGCTTATTGTGGGCACCGGATTTAATCCCAAAATCCAAATCCGCTAACCAGACCAAGATAGACCAAAAAAAGTTAAACCGGTTATTTTAATTACGTAACGGTCAAAAGAATTAATTACTTTGTAACAGACAATAATCAATATTGTAACATTCAAGAATTAATACATTGTAACCGCTAAATCTGCAATTAATTATATATCTAAAGTTAATTGCGGATTATAGTATAAAAGGGGCACAATCCTTATGTAAGAGAGATCAATCAGAAATAAAAATAACTATTCAGAGAATATTTAGAGAATTTGTGTTAGAGTCGAATAAAGTGCAACTTCGGTTCCAACAACCCTCGACCTTTGTAAGGGCTCATACGCATCTTACATCACATATCGACACTAAAACTCATGAATCTCAGAATATAAATCGAATTGGATTTAGTCTAAAAGTTGGACACTAAAAATTTGACCTTAGACTCGAAATTCATTGGTGAATCCGAAAGGGAACAACCTATTTAGACTGATAATCCGTGAAAGGGTGTTTCATAGTGGTTCGAGTTTACCAGCCAAGCTTGATAGGCAGCTTGACTCGTGGATATCTCTTTAAGGCGCTGATTCATCTCCATAACCACGACGTCTTAACGATCAAGGCTGCTCATTATAGGCTGGAGGAGAGATTTGATCTCGGTGTACCCTCTCGTCAGGGTGGTGGATTTCCCTGACTAGGATCTTTTTCCTTGACTCTAGAGGCCGGCTTGATAGTTGTTCCTGACATTGCTTACTTTTGGTTTTTTTGGTTATTTTTTTTAACATTTTCCACAAACGACGTTAATTGTTGAACAGGTTGTTCACAAGGATAAACAGATCGGTCAACGTTTAAAGTGCAAGACTTTATTAATAAAACCCAGATAGCTACAAAGAGAATAGAGATAGAGAATTTGGACGAGCTAAACACAGAATTTAAATTGCGAGCTATTCAGTTCTTAGAGAAATTTCGGAAGGATCTTTAATAACTAATGACCCGTCTTTTATACAACTCTTTCTACTATAATTCTCTGATCTTTGAATCATAAGATCCTTTCCATGATACTCAGCGGCACTCTAGAATATGCAGAATTCGTACACATCGCGGAATATTCGAAAATCGAATATCTCGCAAAAAAACCCAAAAAATCGGTATGTGGATCGATATCTATTTAAGCCACACCCAATATTAAGGATGCGAATCCCACATTCAACAAGTAGTAGTCTACATGTAAAATAATTTTGGTATACGATTTCTTAGAGTTTATTTTGTGTATTGAAGAGAACCATAAAAATATTGGTACTACATCTTACAATTATTCTGTTTCTACATTTTGCTACCCACTTTACAATATGTTATGTTTTATAAAAGAAATCTAATCAAGCTAATAGACATATTTTGATGGTGAGTTGTAGAAGATGTGACATAGATGATTTTTGGATGCCAAAGATTGTTTATTACGGATAGACATATATGACTAAACTAATATGCATGGACTGGATCATGTATGGATAAAGTAATAATTTTTAAATAACAAAACGCATATCAGAATTTTGAATTCGTAAGCAAATTAAAACAGAATTGAGTTTTCCTGAACAAGGTTTTAGACTGTGGCTTAATTTCATTAACCAAAATTTTGATACAGCACTATAAAACATTATTATGGACAATTTTATTTATTTATGAATAAATAGCATTGAACATAAATTAGCGGAAATTTTGGAATCATAAATATGCTTGAATCTTTGCAGTTTAACATACTAGTAACAGAAAGAATCTCCAAAATATATTTTCCTTGACATATGGAAAAACCTGCTGTGTGAGTAATTTTCAAATCCAAGAAATACTTCAAAGGACCAAGTCCTCTTAATCTGAAATTTTGTTTCAAATATGTATTCAACTGTAAGGCAAATTTTCTCTGTTGTGATGGCAATTATTATGTTATTAACATATACTAGAATTGCTATAAAACCATTTTACAACCTTTCAAAATAGAATGTAATCACCATGAGCTTTTGTGAATCTTAATTGTAATATACAATTAGAAAACTTAAGGAACCATTGTTTTGATGTTTGTTTAATACTATAGATCGATTTTCATAATCTACAAACAACATTCTTAGGTAAGTCTTCTTTTTTCGTAGCATAACCATCACGTAATTTTGTGAAAATCTCCTCATCTAAATCTCTCAAAAAGGCATTGAATATATGAAGTTGAAAATATATTAATATAACTATCACGCAATTTCATGAAAATCTCCTTGTCTAAATCTCCATTCACAAAGGCATTGGATATATGAAGTTGATTGAGATACTACTTAACAGTAACTTGATTGTAACAAGTTTTTCAACTGGAGATAAAGTCTCGTTGTAATCCAAAGCTTCTTGTTAAGTGTACCATTTTGCTAAAAGACTATCCTTATATCGCTCAAGACTACCATCAGTAAAAAACTTTAAAATGAACATCCATTTACATCCCAAAGCTTTCTTCCCTAGAGGTAAACTAACAACTTCCTAAGTTTTAATCGATTTCATTGCATCAATTTCGTTATCCATTGTAACACACCATTGTTTAGAATTCTTTGCTTCAGTATAAGAGTGAGGAATTAGGATTTTGGTTATATTGTTGACATATGACCAATGAGATGGTAATAGTTTGGAATATTATAAAAAATGATAGGATATGAAATATCAATAGATAAGGAATAGCAGTGGTAATCATTTAGGTAAGCAAGTGTTTTTCTGTATCTATGGAAAGGATGATTTGGTAGAAAATAAATAGTTGGTAAGGAATTATCTGGTAATGGAAGATTAGAAGAAGTATAGTTACCTAAAGGCAAAGAATCTATCGGTGTGAAGAATTGCATATAATCTTATGATGCTATGTTTTCGCCATATGAAATATATTTTTATGAAACTCGACATTCCTGGAAACAAAAACAATATTACTCTCCAAATCCATTAACTTATATCATTTAAAACCAAATAGATATCCGAGAAACAAATAAGCTTTCGATCTCGCATTGAATTTACTTCTTTGATTATGTGAAGTTGATCTATAGTATAAACAACCAAAGGTTCTGATTTTATTATAATTCGGAGCTTTATCGGTAAATGTTTCATAAGGAGTTTTGTTTAAGAGAAGCTGTGAAGGAGTTCTGTTTATGAGAAAGACAACAGTTAGAATGCAATCTCTCCAATGAGACAAAGGAACTTGAGATTGAAACATGAGAGCAGTATGTATTGATGTTTGCATTTAACTACTGAATTCTGCTCATGAGTTTTTGGACATGAATGGTAATAGAAAATTCCTTTCTCCTTAAAGAATTCTATAAAACTTAACTCGGGAGCATTATCAGATCAAACATACTTGACTTTGGCACTATATTGATTCTCGACTTGTTTGATAAAAGCAGGAAACACATGCATGAATAACTTCACTTTTTGTTTTGAGAAGAAAAACCCATGTGACTCTTGAATGATCATCAACAACAGTCAAAAAATATTTGTTACTTTCAATTGTTTCTACTGAAAAATGATTCCCATATATCAATGTGTAACAATTTAAGGTTTGAGTTACAGATATTATTTAGAGAAGGAAAAGACAACTTCTTATGTTTCGCTAAATCACATGTATGACAAGTAAGATGCTTCTTTATTCTGATGTCTAGTTACTCCCATATTTTATGAGATAACATCCAACTTGGAATGAGATGGATGTCCAAGTCTTATGTGCCACATGTTCATATCAATGACTCTATTCATTGAAATTGTTGAAATCTGAGTATCGAGCACATACAAGTTTTCTATCCTTTTATGTTGACCAATCATCAATTCCTTGGAAGGATCTTGAATTTTACAACAAGAAGAATCAAACATAACCTCATAATCAAGATAAGTAGTTAAAGAACTTATGTTGACAAAATTCAATTTAAATTCTGGTATAAATAGAACATTTCGTAAGACAATGTTCTTGTTTATTTGAATATCTCCAACTCCGCTTATCTTGATTCTAAAACATGTAAGTAAATTCACATAACTCAAAATCGAATTATTCAGAGTTGTAAATCATTTCTTATTATGAGATACATGATGAGTTGCTCTAAAACCAATCATCCTTGTATGATCATTAAGAGAATTATTAGAAACTGTCAAAATACTAACAAAGTAGAATGTTGAAGTTTAAAATTGGATAACATAATTATCAACCGTAGAATCTGAAGTAGTTGCTACATGAGATTTTACTGCAGTAGATAAAGGAGATTAAAGTTGTCAGTTGAATAGAACAATAAATTTTTGGATATGATATTTGGAAAGGTTTCCAATCAATCCTTCTAGATTAATTTTTTTTCTCCAGTTTAGCAAAAGAAGCATTTGCTGCAACTAGCCGAGACCTCTGAAATTGTTGAAAAATATGAGTATTGAGCACATACAAGTTTCCTATCTTTTTACGCTGACCAGTCATCAACTCCTTGGTATGATCTTGGATTTTACAACAAGAAAAATCAAACATAACCTCAGAATCAAGATAAGTAGTTAAAGAACTTATGCTCATAAAATTCAGTTTAAATTCTGGTATAAATAGAATATTTCGTAAGACAATGTTCTTGTTTATCTGAATATCTCCAACTCCGTTTATCTTGACTCTAGAACCTGTAAATAAATTCACATAACTCACAATCGAATTATTCAGAGTTATAAATAATTTCTTATTATGAGATACATGATGAGTTGCTCTAGAACCAATCACCCATGTATGATCATTGATAAAATTCTGAAAAACTGTCAAAATACTAGAATGTTGAAGTTTAAAATTGGATACCATAATTATCAACTGTATAATTTGAATTACTTGCTTCATGAGATTTTACTGTAGTAGATAAAAGAGATTAAAGTTGTGAATTGAATAGAGCAATAAAGTTTTAGATCTGATATTTGGAAATGTTTCCAATTAATCATTCTAGATTAATTTTTTTCTTCCTGTTTAGTAAAAGAAATGTTTGCTGCAACCGGCCGAGATCTCTGAATTTTGTATGATCCTTTATTTCTCTGGGGAGAACTAGGAATAAAACCATGGTTCTTGTAAAATCTATCTACATTATGGCCTACTCTCTAAAATACTTCGTAATGTTTTCAAAGTTGTGAAGTAATCACATAAAGACATAGATCCTTGACGAAGATCTTATATCTTATGAGTTAAATGAAAATGTGTGGCAGATTTGTCATATGAAAATGATTATATAAATATTTGCATATATCAGCAATATCATTCAATCTTAGAATGGTATGATAAATTTGTGGTGAAACTGAGTTCAACAACCACTACAAGAAAACATCTATTTCCGACGAAGATATTTGACGCGACTCCGTCGAAAATGGCTTTTCCGACGGATTTCCGACACATGCTGTCCGTCGGGACTATTTTGTTAGAAATCATACACCATTGGGAAATAGTCGAGAACTACCGACAGGTTTTCGTTGCACTCCACCCGTCGACAACAACCGATAGAGATTCGATGGACACAATCCATCGGATATTACCGACGGATTTGTGATAGAAATTTTTACCGACGGAATACCGATCCCCTTGTTCGTTGGTTCCTGGCCGATGACGTTCCGATGAAACCTGTCGTCGGAAATTACATATTGAATCCAATGATACTTGGTGTCGGAAACTACCGACACAAACCCGATAAGTTATAGCTGTCGTTATTTTCTGACAATTTCTAGCTGTCGGAAATGTACCAACGCCATCCCGATGGAATTATGTCCGTCGGTAAATCTGACGAATTAGGGATAACACTATCCGTCAGACCTTTCTTGGTTTTCTGACGACTATTTCCGTTAGAAATAGCCAAACATTTACGAAAAAATATAATAATTATTTTTAAATAAAAGTATTTTAAAAAGTTAAATAAAAATAATATTTTAAATTAAAAATATAATAATATTTAAACTTAACTTGTTTTAAATTACATCGGAGTAGGAGGAGAAAGAAGAAAAAAAATCATCCGGATAATATGGGAATTTAGTTTTTACAAAAAAATCTATAAAATATTTCATCATATTCATCTCTATCTTCATAGCCGCCATTTTTTCTTTAAGTTGGGCGTTCTCTTCATTTCCACCAACAGATGTTACACCATTAGTACTATTTAACCTTTTTGAATTACTATCATAATATTGCATTGTTGCATCAATTTTTCCAATTGAATACCAAATTTTGTAACCCGGCATAAATGTAGTCTTATACAAATGATTACGTACTTTTCTAACATAGATTAATCTATGATTTCGATATTTAATACACGGACAATACATTTTATCGTATTCTGATGTCATGATATTTTTGATGTAAATATCATGAACTCCTCAACACCTTGCACAAATTCATCCGTCAATTCTACCGTAGTTGAATCATACCGAATTTTATCCATGCACGATCGAAAAAAATCATAAGAACCTGAAGAAGACATTTGTTAAGATTTTTTGTTCTAGTGAAATTGTGAATAAGCATACCATATTTATAATGGAAATTACAAAGATTATCATGGATTTTTAACAGATTATCATGAATTTTAAACTATTTTTAAGATTATTCTTAAGAATATCCGGTTGAAGTTTTTTACGTGTGTTCCGATGGATTTTCGACGGTTTCCAATCATTTTTCGGACAAGTTTCGATGAATTACCGATGCCCCTCTAGATTTATGAATCGGTCAAGAAAACAACTGCAAAAAATAGGAATTCGTCAGAATGTCATCAGAAATACCAAAAGATTTAGTCGACTAAGAAAATAATTACATGAAATTGGTCAACCAATATATTACCGACGGATTATCCATGGCTATTGAAAAACCAAATCTGTCGGGAAGAAGTTGGTAAAGTCCAACGATTTTGATTTCGTCGGAAGTTACCGACGGTTTAGCGAGGAGAACCCGATGCCTTTGATGTTGTCGGTAATTCGTCGGACATCGTCAAGTTTTACCATCGAATTCCCAACAGTGTCGTTGGCGTTGAGACTTGCCGACGATGTACGTAATGTCTCTTGATAATCCTTCGGAACAACATCGAAAAACTATCGGAAGTTTCGGACGATATATTTTTCGTCGAAAATGTCGTTGGAAATAGTAGGGTTTTCTTGTAGTGAACTATGACATACTATTGCATTTAAACCAAATGCAAAAATTAGTATCATTTTCAGTAGGCCTAAGCAAGGTTCTATCAATGAATCCTATTTTATTCTTTGCATCTAGAGCTATTCGCATCACAACATTGCAATCATCATAGTTCATTCCATCAAATTTAAGAGAAATTATTTGCAAACCTGGATGAACGGAGTTGTATATGAAAAAAGGAGATGAATTGAATCGGTGGAAATAGCTGTTGCTCGCGATTCTTCTATGGCAGAGTTAGAAGTTTCCCGAAAAGTAAATGGAACAGATCTTATTGTTGTTGTAGACAAAGTCATTCTCTTCAAAATTTTCTTCACGAAGAACTACGAAGAGAAAATAGAGGGATGCGATAATCGAGCTTAGAAAAGCTTTAATACCATGTTAGCGAAGAGAAAGTTTGTTACGAAAATGTTATTCTCATTAACTGTGAACTGAAGAACAAAACCGAGTATTTATATATAAATCAAAAAATGTTAACAACCGGTAAGTACATTCTAATACACTCTAATATTAAATTTGTAATATTCATATAAATTTAAATTAATGATAATACATTTGGAATAAAGAATTTAAAACAGTGTTATTTTGTTCAGTTGTCCTAAATATTATACATAACCAAAATAGTTAGGATATATTTTCTAAACTAACATTTTTTTAAAAAAAAATTCTAAATATAATATTATTAGTTTCAAATTTTTTATTAATAGTACAAATTTTATATTAAAATATTTTTAAATGATTTCTTATTAAAAGTTTAAATCCTAAATTGGAAAAAAAAACGTAAATGTATTAATATTTTGAATAATACCCTAAAATAACATTTTAAACTTTTGTTCCAAATTTAACACTTTAAATTTAAAATTGTAAAAATAGCACAAATTATTTTTTAAAAATATATATTTAACATAAATAAATTATAAATAAAACTAAAATATTAAATTTAGAATATTTTTTTTTAATTTAGGATTTTATTTTTTCTTATTAATAAAAAGTTTTAAAGTATTTTAATATTAAATTTATAATATTTTTAGAAATTTTAAAATAATGATAATATATTTGGAACAAAAACTTAAAAAACGTTATTTTATCAATTTTTCTATTTTTTATAATTTGTTATGATAAATAATTATTTTTATATAAAATTTTAAAATTTTAATTTTAATCAACATGGATGAATGAACGGATCGATAACTTTTAATATTGTGATCAATTATCGATTCAGACATCAGCTATTTTTATATTTTATGTTCAGTTCTCTAACCATAATCAAGTTATAATCAAGTTATACTGATTAGTGATTACACTGAAAAATCTGAAGTTCTATTTTAATACTAATGGAATAACCAAACTAACTCAAATTAACCAAATATAACCGAAATTATATGATTTTAATCAAAATTAAATAAAAATCCATATTTTTGGTTTAATTCGATATAATTTTTAATAACCAAATCGATCCGACACTTTAATTTTAATCGGTTAATTTTGATCGAATATTACTAACGAGAAATCGAATAACCAAACCATTCGGTTAGGTTTACCCGAAATCCCCGGCTCTATAAAAGTCGCAATGTTCCTGAATGATTAGAACCTTACATTCACATATTTGACCTTTTCGGCTTGGAAATTGAAAGCTAGGGTTTCTATTTGTACAAAGAGCGAAGATGATCGAGGTGGTGCTTAACGATCGTCTGGGGAAAAAGGTAAGGGTGAAATGCAATGAAGATGACACGATCGGTGATCTGAAGAAGCTTGTGGCGGCGCAGACCGGAACCCGAGCGGAAAAGATTCGAATTCAGAAGTGGTACAACATCTACAAAGATCATATCACTCTCAAGGACTATGAGATTCACGACGGGATGGGTCTCGAGCTTTACTACAATTAGGTTTCGCTCTTCACCTTTCTTTCAATTCATCGTTGCTATGCGATTCGTTTTCCTATCTTTTGTTTTGTTTTATAGAATTCGATTCTCTCTCTCTCTCTCTCTGGTTTTGCCAAATTAAGAGAAGCCATAAGCAGATTTGTATGTTAGCTTAGAATTTTGGTCGTCGCTGAGAGTTTTACGGAAAATTCAGCAAGATTTTTAATGTTGTAGTTAGTCATAGAGCTGTGAAAAACAGAACCCAAAGCTTTAATATTGTTATTACAACCTGAAGCATTCGGAAGCATAGATAAATTCGTTTAGGCTTCCCTGTAGAAAATAGAAGAATGTAGATGTAGAATTACTGAATTCGTTCTCATTATATATTAAAGACCTCATTCCATCCTGCCTGATTTTGCCAGACTTTCTCTTGATTAGATTTTCCAGAAAAAATAGCAAAATTCAGAGGCTGTAATTAGTCGCAATGTTCATGAACGAATAAATTTTCCTGAATTTTCTAAGGGTTTGATTTTGTTCCACATCTAAAACATGGATATATATGGTTTGGTTCCTTTAGTATTCATTTTCCTCACCAACTTGCTCCATGTAGTTAGTCGCAATGTTCATGAACGATTACATTAGAACTAGGACATTTTGATTCTATTGCTTTCTTATCATTATGCTGTTTAATCGGTTAATCAGTATTTGCTTGTTTCACCTGATCTAGGCTAATTGAAGGATCTGAATAACGGAAACCAAGAGGAAGCTTGAAGGTTTATTGTTGATAAACTCATCTAAAACATGTTGTTTCTTAAAATAAAAAAGTATAATGTGAAACTTGAGAAATTCAAATGTGTGTTAATCATACTTTGACTGCCACTTTGTTTATAAACATTTCCACATTGGATACATTCATGTGCATTTTGTCAAAATGTTACCCATCCTTTTGCTTGTATTTGGATAAGCCAATCGATCAACACCAAACCGAGTAATATTTTGATATTTTGATTCTTAGAAGACAAATATCTTAAAATATTATAAAAATGTTTTTTTCCAAGTATGCTATTAATATTATTATCAAAAATATCATTAGAATATCTATTATAATAATAAAGACAGTAATTATAATTTAAATATGATTAATATACAAAAATAGTAATTTTAAGTTTAGATTCTAAATATAAAATATTATAAATAAAATTTCTAAAATATCATAAATTATTTTGAGAAAGAGCACCCATGGAAACATCTCTACTGACAGCTAACCTGATTAAGCTGCCCTAGTTACAAGAGATGCAACAGCAGCAAGCCAAGCAGTCCTACAGAAGAGCTAGCTGTCCCTATGATACAATTTAGCAACTAGTTTATAAGCGTAGGATAGCAGGCAGAAAGACAAGGCTTAGGTGTGCTAATTAGTATTGTTGTTGAGCGTCAAGCTAGTGCTCATCTGACAATAACACTTGTAGGGTCTCTCCCTCGAAGGCTTCTAAAGTGCCTCTCTGAAGGTCGTCACTCCCTTTGGTAGCATCCACTAATTCGGAATTTAATTTGAAAGTCATATTTTGATCCAAATATTTTCGGGATGCCCTACTAACCAACGAATGTCAAGTGCTTTTCTTGCGTAGATAAGAGACATTGAGCTAAAGAGAGAGAGCCAAAAAAGATCTTTTGTGTATAATTTTACATAATCTCGAATGTTATTAGTAACGTAAGATATATCTCTATTTTTTCCGGGGGAATCTTTAGAATTGCCACTGCTTAGCTTTCAATTCGCCTATGACCATCAAATGAAATGTGAATAATCCGTCCTTCTCTCTTTGAGATCAACATCTATTAATTGAAAGGTTCGAACGATCAACACTATAATCAGTTGTTAGAATCATAGGTCTTCAAATATAGAAATAATTATTTAATTCAAATAAATTTTATAAAAAATTAAATATAATGTTTGGCACTTTTTCCAGTTTAAGTTGATTTTTTATTAGAAAAATTTTTTTAGTTATTTTAATATTAAATTTTTTCACTTTTTAAAAATTTAAATGATTAATGTTATATTTGAAATCAAAATTTAAAACAGTGTTATTTTAGACAATTGTCCTTTAAATATTTGAGTTTTGTTGATATTTTAGCTTTCAAAATTTATTTTTATGTCTTATGATTTAACTTTTATGATTTATGATATAACTTTTATGATTTATGATATAACTTTTATGATATAATTTTTAGGATTTAATAGTTTAAATTTTAAGATAGTTTTATAATATTTTTAGAAAAAATTTTGATAATATTTTTGGAAAAATAAAATTATTGACACTATTTAAAAAAAAAATAATTTTGTGGTATTTTTGATACTTACTGTTTATTGAACAACAATATGGTAATTGTTATGAAATAATTAGAGTAATACCTTAAAATAGTATTTTCTAAATTTAGCATATTAAAAATAAAATTTTTAAAATAACACAAATTATTATGTAAAAATAATTATTTATGTTAAATAAATTATATCTAAAATTAAAACAGAGTTCACTTAGGGTTTAAATTTTTTTATTATGATGAAATTTTGATTATTTAGTATTAAATTTGTGCTATTTTTGGAAATTTAAATGATTAATGATATATTTGGAAATTTAAATAATTAATAGTATATTTTGAACAAAAACTTGAAATAATTCTATTTTACACAATTACCTATAATTATTACATAGATAAAACATTATAAACATATTTTTTAGAATATTTTAGATTTTATATATATTATAATCTAGATCAAATATAGTTTTTAATTTGGAAATTATTTACAATTATATATAGAGATATAACCACTACATATCAATACAATACCAATTCGGCTAGATGTGTTATTTTGTTCACCTTATGTTATCAATTCGAAATTTGAACGGATAAAAGTCGTCATGGTTCTTATTCACTAGAAGTAACGTTTATATCAATGGTGAGTTCTCACACATAAGTGTTCTGACACTACAACAAGAAAACTGCCAATTTTGCGACTGTAATTTGCGACTACATACGTGGTTGCAATTTTTGCGACGACATTTGCTATGGTTTAGCGACTAATTTGCGACTACGGCGAAGTAATCGCAAATTGGTCGCAAAAATGTGACCATTAAGTGTGGTCGCAAATCAGTCGCAATATGCAACCAATTAGCGACTGAAATGCGACTGCCGTGAGACTGACCCAGGTAGTCGCTAATCAGTCGCAAAATAGCGACTGATTAATGACTACATATGGAAAATCAGGTGGTAGTCGCTTATTGGTCGCTAAAAATGCGACCAATAAGCGCCTACGGTATGTAGTGGCTCTGAAGTCACAAAGTGGTGGCAAAGTGCCAACATAAAAAACATGTGCGTGTTAGGTATACCGACATTTAAGCGACTACATAGCTGTAGTCGCAAAGTAGTGGCAAATCAGTGGCAAAGTAGTCGCAAAGTAGTCGCAAAATGTTGTATATATATGCACCATCCCATTTTCTCATTTGTGAAATCAAATATAAAAATTTATGTAAAACATGTGGGGAAATTATAACAATTCGAGAGATTGGATGTACAGAAGAATTGATAATGAAACAAGAAATATTTTGGCGGAATTTGCACAAGGCATGAAGCAGTTCATGAATTTTGCAAGTAGTCAACCTATAGCTCAAAGTAGTGGAAGTAAGTTTTTTTGTCCTTGTATTAATTGCAAAATAATAAATTTATTCCGAGACGAAAAATATGGAGTCATCTATATAGTCGAGGGTTTATGCCAAATTATTATATTTGGTATAAACATGGAGAAGAGCTGAATGTTCAGTTAGGGACGATACTAGTCGGGGTGATGTACAAAGAAATCAGGGATGTGATTGTAGTAGTGATGAAACAGTTGGTATATCCGGTAATAAATATGTTGAAATGGTGACAGATGCATTTCGTGAGACAACGACTGATGATCATCATCAGTACTATAATCAGAACGAAGAAATTTATAATTATAATTATGAAAAAGAACGGCCTAATGAAGAAGCAGAAAAGTTTTACAACATGTTAGAAGCTGCGAAAAATCCATTGTGTGATGGTTGTCATGAAGAGCACTCACAATTATCTTTAGCGGCTCGGTTTATGAACATCAAGTCTGATTTTAATTTACTAGAAAAATGTATGGATTCTTGGGCGGAGCTATTTACAGAATATTTACCCGAGGAGAATCAGGCGACGGGTTCATATTATAAAACCAAAAAATTGATGCGAAATTTAGGCCTCCCGTTTTATACAATTGACGTGTGTGTTAAAAATTGTATGATATTTTGGAAAGAAGATGAGAAATGGGAAAATGCAAATTTTGCGATTCCCCCCGATATAAGCCAAGCGAGGGCAGGACGAGAATACCTTTCAGTCGTATGTGGTATTTACCTATAGGTGGTAGACTTAAAAGAATGTATCAAAGCGAGAAAACCGCAGAGGCAATGAGGTGGCACGCAGAGCATGAAGCAGAAGACGGAGAAATGAGTCATCCATCTGATGCTGCAGAGTGGAAAATTTTTCAAAATTTACATCCTTGATTTGCTGCTAAATCTCGAAATATTTATCTTGGCTTATGTACTCATGGGTTCAACCCATTTGGGATGTCTCGTAATCATTCATTATGGCCGGTGATTATCACTCCATATAATTTGCCACCGGAGATGTGTATGAAGAAAGAGTATTTGTTTCCAACTATTTTGAATTCGGGGCCAAATCATCCGCGTGCTAGTGTGGACATATTTCTACGACCTTTGATTGATGAGTTGAAAGAATTATGGTCTACGGGAGTTGATGCATACGATGTATCGCTGAACCAAAATTTCAATCTAAAAGCTGTGTTACTTTGGATGATAAGTTACTTTCCCGCTTATGGAATGTTGTCAGGATGGACAACGCATGGAAGGCTGGCCTGTCCAATTTGTATGGATGATACAAAGACATTTCAATTACCAAATGGGAGAAAGACGTGTTGGTTTGATTGTCATCGAAGGTTTCTTCCTAATGGTCACCCGTTACGGAAAAATAAAACAAATTTTTTAAAAGGGAAGCACGCTTTGAATGACTGTCCTCCACAATCATTGACAGGAGAACAAGTTTTGTACGAACGAATAAAAACTGTCAATCCTTTAAGAACATCTGAGTGCGGCGGAAACGGTCATGAAAGTAAAGAAGAAGGTTAACAACAGCTGGCATAATTGGCACAAAGAAAGTATATTTTGGGAGTTACCGTACTGGACGGATCTTAACCTTCGACATAATCTTGATGTTATGCATATAGAGAAGAATTTCTTCGATAACATCATTAATACTGTTATGAATGTGAAAGAGAAATCAAAAGATACAGTTAAGTCAAGGTTGGATATTGCAAAGTTTTGCTCTCGAAAAGAGTTGCACGTAGATGGTCGGGGTAATGCTCCATTCCCTATATTTCGATTGACTCAAAAAGCGAAAGAACGGTTATTGGAATGTATAAAAAATGATGTCAAATTTCTGGACGGCTATGAGGCAGATTTAGCAAATTGTGTGGATATGGATGGACTAAAGTTCTCGGGCATGAAAAGCCATGACTGCCATGTTTTTATGGAAAGACTTATCCCTTTTATATTTGCAGAACTTTTATCATGGAACGTTCATCTAGTATTATCAGGTAAATATAGTAATAACTATATTTTTAATTGGAAATACGTAAATTAATAATAATTGTCTGAACTAATTAATTGTCGATGGTAATTAATATATATATATAGGGATTGGAGGGATTTTCCGTGATTTATGCTCTAGATCATTACAACAAAACCGTGTCCAAATTCTGAAGGGAAATATAGTCATAATTTTGTGCAATTTGGAAAAGATCTTTCCGCCTTCATTTTTCGACATCATGGAGCATCTTCCTGTACATCTACCATACGAAGCTGAACTTGGTAGACCTGTGCAATATAGGTGGATGTATCCATTTGAAAGGTTTTTTAAAAAACTTAAAAGCAAGGCAAAGAACAAACGATATGCTGCAGGGTCGATTGTTGAAACATATGTGAATGATGAGATATCTTACTTCTCAGAACATTACTTTGCTGAACACATACGCACGAAAAACAGGTAACCTAAATTAATTGTTATGTTTATGAATTAATTATTTTATTATATATATAAACATGTACAGGTCTACAAGATTCGATGAAAGTGACGTGTCTGTATATCCAGATTCCGGAGTAAGATATATTTAAGCACATGAGTCGTTCAAGTGGTAAATGTAAAGAAATATGACTTTCCGAAAAAGAATATAAATATGCACATGCATTTGTATTACGGAATTGTGAATATTTTCGGGCACTAGAGAGGTATATGAAAACAATTAATTGCATTTATTACATTTCATTTCATTGTATTAAGAAATATATAATAATTTTCAATATTTACTGTTGTAGCATATTTGAAGATCATATTCGATGTACGCATCCATATCTTTCGGAAAATGACATTTTGCCACTGATTTGCGGCCACGTCCGTGGTCACAAAAAAAACTATAAATACACGAAGGTTTTCCCTTATTTTTCATAAATCTCTCAAAACTTCATAATCAAAATCTCTCTAAACACTTTCTAAACACTTTCTAAAAACACTCTAAAAATGGCAAGTAGTGGTAGGTCGTTAAGAGGTCGTACAAGACGATCTTTCGAATCGTCTTCCGGCCGAGGAACCTCTTCGGCCTCCTCGAACCCTTCACCATCCGCTAATAGAGCGACATCCCGCCTCCCTCCCCAATATACTTTTATTCCTCACTCCGTTCCTGAAACCCAAACACCTCCACGGTTTCAGGAATCGGATGAACATGAGGAGGAACAAATTCTCGACTACGAAACGGGAATGGATGAACAAACTATCACTCTTGATAGTTTGTTACAAACTCCGGGCCACGAGCAGTATTTGACTGTGCTGTCTCCAGAAGCGGCTCCTAATACATTGTGGTAAGAAGTTTTCTAAATAATTATTATTTTTAATAAATATTTATTATAATTGTAACTATATTAATATATGGAAGGCTAAGGGTTTTAGTCGACGTCGATTGATCATTTTTATATTTTTAACGTCTCTATAATTTAAAATTTCTCTGTATAATTGAAATATTATGTTTGACCGCGATAACGGGGCTATTACTCGTCAAATCGCAAAAATTTTGAAAAATAAATTTGACGGTCCGTACTACAGTTGGACCGTCGTACCTGCTGAGAGGCAGGAAAAATATTTCATAGAGTTTGCGGTAAGTTTTTTTTTTAAAATTGTACATATTTTATAATATTTAAATAATATATATTAATATTTTCTAATTTAATTTCAAGCAATCGTACACCTGGGATCCTCTGATCACTCCGGTGGTACGAAAAGAGTTCGAGACCGTCTGCGTAAGGCGGATGAAAGGGATGGTGAGCACGGTTCATACAACCGGAAAACGTCCCCGATGGATTTCCCCAAATCTGTACAAAATTATGACAAACTATTGGGGAACAGAAACATCTACCGAGAGGAGTACGAAATCCTCTCATAACCGCAACTCTGCTCGGGATGGTCTTGGTCCGCATAAACATTTATCGGGCCAAAAATCCTATATTCAGGTCCAACAAGAAATGGTAAGTCAAAATTTTTTTTATTTAATTAACATTTTTTGTAGCAATTAAATAATATTTAAATATATGTGAAAGAACATAATATGGGACGACCAGTCTCAATAGGTGAGGTCTTTATAAAGACTCACACAAGACCGGATGGTTCGTATGTAAATTTGAAAGCAAAAAAAATATGTGAAGCATACGAACGAAACATCCGAGAGAAGATGACGATCGTGGAGGTCGATCCAACAGAAACATCTAATGGAACCTCCCGTCCAATTGAGCTGACTCAAGTACAGAAGAATGAGATCTTCTTTCAGGTAAAAAAAAATTTTCAAAGTTTTTTCTTTTAACATATTTTTGTAATTAATTAAATAATTAAATTTATTATTTAAATTATGTTTTTGTTATTTTGTAGTCATCTGTTCCGGATGAACGAGGCCGTCTTTATGGACTCGGTACCCTCAGCCGCGTACAGTCTACGGTAGACGTACTGGGGTACAAACCCATTCACCCGAGTACGTAATGCTTCAAGAACAAAATACGTTGATTAAAGCACAAAACGCGCATATTATGGAAAGAAATGAGAAGATTAAAGAGCTGAACAGAGAAAACCAGAAGAAGATCTCGAGCTTGGAGATGCTCCACGGGTATGTCCAACGGACGGATCCCACATTCGCCTCCTATATGCGGGATAACGATTACACAGGGGAACCATCGACGGCTCCGCCCACCACTCCATTTTCGCCATTAGATTTCCAATTTTCGCCACCTGAGAATTAGATTTTTTTTTATGTATTAAATAATTTTAAATTTGTATATCTTTTTATTCAATATTTTATATTAATTAGTTCACATATTTTTCATTTAATATTATAATATTTTTAATTTATTAATAAAAATTAGTAAAAAATTAAATAATATGAATTTTAAACCAATTATAAGTTATTATATTAATATTTAATATTAAAACATAATAATATAAATTATTTTATTAATATTTCTAATTACAAAATATTAATATTATTATTGAAATTAATTTCCAAAATTATTATTCAAATTTAAATTTACAAATATTATTTTACATTTTTTAAAATAATTTAAATATTTTGAAATTAAATTTAAATAATTAATATTATATTTTTTTCCAAAATATACGAAATTATTTCAATAATAATAAAAAATATAATATTTTTTTCTAAATCTAATTACGGTGTAGTCGCAAATTAGTCCTAAATCAGTCGCAATTTTTGCCACCGATTTGCGACTCCTTCATACATGTGGTCGCAAATCAGTCACAAAAAATTGCGACTGATTTACGATTGCGGTTCTCCTATAGTCGCAAATCAGTCGTAATTTTTTGTGACTGATTTGCGACTGCGAGAATTGTGCAGTCGCAAAATGATCACAAAAAATTGTGACTGATTTGCGACTACGAGAGTTTTGCAGTCGCAAAACAGTCACAAAAAATTGTGACTGATTTGTGATTGCGGTACTCCTGTAGTCGCAAATCAGTCACAAAAAAATGTGACTGATTTGCAACTGCGGTTCTCCCGTAGTCACAAATCAGTCACAAAAATTTGTGACTGTGACTGTTTTACGACTACATATTTAGCAACCACAAACGTAGTCGCAAAACCGTAGTAAAATTTGTTACGAAAATTTAGTGGTAAATTAGTCGCAAAAATAGTCACCACCTTGTGGTCGCAAATTAGTCGCAAAAGAACCACTATTTCCGTTGTCGCAAATCAGTCGCAAATGTGCGACTGATTTGCGACTATTTTTTTTGCGACCACTTCACGTGGTCGCAAATTGCATGTTTTCTTGTAGTGTGATGAAGATCTATTTTATATGAATTTTGCACGTTTATAATCTGTATTAGTTTCTGATTACATTTATTTTGATATGAATTTTGATCGTATATAATATTTACATATTTATGATTAGTTTTTTTTAATAGGAATTTACATCAATATAATATTTATTTACTTTTTCTTAGATTTATTGTGATACAATATTGCAAGGATATTATCCCTAAATGTTTCTAATTAAATATGTTTGAAACGATTTTGAATTTTTACATCATGAAATTATTAAGATTTGACACATAGATTAAAAATTTGAATTTAGCCTAAAAATATTTATTATTAAATTATTAGTATTCTTTGCATAAAAAAGTTATTCGCGATTTTTATATGACTGTTTGTTTTGGAATATTGATATAATAATATTGACCTCATTTTAATGTTGGTTTAAATTATAAACATGCCAAAGAGAAGTTTATCAATTTCGGCTGACTGAATCTTTCATTCAACTAACTGTAAGGAGTTTTAGATCGATCGTGGATCGCAATAAGCAAGAATATAAAAATAAGAGAGCTAGCAATTTTTTTTTAGAGTTTCCTGAAAACTTCGGGTACTTCTCTAATTCACTATATCGAAAAGGATTAAAGTTTACTACTACCAAGAGGAGATATATATACTCAATTGTGAACGTGAGTATACCCTAGTACAGATAACAACAAGAGAATAATTGCAATAAACATAAATAATCATGTATCCTAATCTAATCTTCGGACATGTGCAGGATCCTTTTCAAGATTATTTTTGGACTTCATCCTTCATGTTTACGGTTGGGCCATATTATTGCCTGTGGCCCATGTTAATATGTGGTCAACTCCTTTAATAAACTCCTCCTTTGACCTCATTTTAACTTAATCGCCTCTTGTGCGATTATCATTTGCAGCCCCCATTTTCTCTTTCTTCCGTTTCCTCCTTTTTCTCCTCTGTCTTGTCGATTTACTTTGCTTTTTTTTTTCTGTGAACTTCCGGCGACGTGTATCGCCCCTAGATGCCTTTGTCCTCTTTTCAGCATCTCCGTGCCTCCTTGTTTTTTTTTTCTTTTTTTTTTTTCCGATTTCGATTTTAAACTCACTGATTTTCTTTTGAAAAACAGTATTCTCGAAACCCTAACTTCCGATTTCTCTCTTTCTGGCTCGTTTGTTTCATGTCCATGAAGCTCCTTCTCTTCCAGCTTTCTGTCGAACCTTTTTCTTGAAATCTTTGCCTCCAATTTCTTTATTTCCGGCTCTGTCGCTTCAAATCTCTGAAGCTCCTCCTTTTTTTAGTACTCCATTTACTCATTACTCGTTTCGATTTGAGTAGATCCGATTATGACTTGTTTGATTTTTGCATGCATGTTTTCCGATTTGAGTAGATCTACTACATACTCCCTTGGTTTTGCATGCATGTTTTCTGATCTGAGATCTCACCTTGAAACATGCTTTTCTTGGTCTCCTTATTCCAGTGACCCTTTCTGTTTCTTCGTCCCTATCTCATTATTCTGCCGTTTTTTTTAAAAAAAATTTGTGAAACTTATTCCGTTTTGTCCTCCGGTAACTTACGTTTCCTTTTAGTTACTGTTTGAATCCTCATAAGACCTTGAAGTTTAACTCACCCGTTTATTCTTCTATTTTTTGTGAGGTGACATTCAAAACTTGGGGACTCCTCCTTCAGCTCACTGGAGCCTGAGCTGAATCCGACCATCTTCAAACCGCCCTCCAGATAAGGTTTTAGTCATTAGATCTGCCGGGTTGATTGTAGTGTGAATTTTCTCAACTAGATCCTCGCCTTGGTCAACTACGTTCCTGATAAAATGATTTTTGACATCTATGTGCTTAGTTCTTTCATGGTATACACCGTTCTTTGCTAGACATATAGCGCTTTGAGAATCGCAGAACACCTTAACAACATCTGAATCTTTAATCAAACCCAACTCACCGCATATTCCCTTAAGCCATAATGCTTCTTTTATAGCTTCAGTTAATGCAATATATTCTGATTCCGTTGTAGAAAATGCAACAACTTGTTGTAATCCCGACTTCCAACTCACTGAATTTCCTCCCACTTGAAATATATAGCCAGTAATTGATCTCCTTCTATCCATATCCACAGCAAAATCTGCATCACAATACCCACATATATCAAAACTTGTCCCTTTAGTGAATGTTAAGGATAAATCTTTAGATCCTTGTAGGTATCTTAGAATCCATTTCACAGCCTGCCAATGAATTCTTCCTGGATTTCCCATAAATCTGCTGACTAATCCAACTGAGTATGCTAGGTCAGGCCTCGAGCCTACCATAGCGTACATCAAAGACCCTACTGCACTTGCATAAGGTGTTTGATTCATTAGAACAGCTTCTGTATGTGTTTCTTCTTGACTTAGACTTTTCAGTCTGAACTGAGTCCCAACAAGAGTAGTTACTGGTTTTGAATCCAGCATGTTGAATGTTTGCAAAACTTGGGTTAGATACCTCGATTGAGATAGTCGTAGGATTCCAGCTTTTCTGTCCCTTAGAATCTCCATTCCTAAGATTCGGCTTGCAGGCCCTAAATCCTTCATCTCAAATTCGTTTTTCAGATTCTGCTTCAATTCCTTTATTGCTTCTGAGTCTTTTGAAGCAATCAACATATCATCTACATAAATTAATAAGTAGATTTTGTTGAATTCTTTTGTTCTTTTCACGTATACACATGGGTCGTGTAGACTTCTGTGAAAAGCCTGTTTCATCATGAATTGGTCAAATCTTTTATTCCACTGTCTAAGACTTTGCTTTAGGCCATATAAAGATTTGTATAGTCTGCAAACCAGGTCTTCTTTTCCTTTAACTTTGAAACCTTCAGGTTGATCCATGTAAATTTCTTCCTCCAAAATTCCATGTAAAAAGCTGTTTTTACATCTAGTTGTTCTAGATCCAGATTTTGATTAACCACCACCGATAACATGAGTCTTATCGATACATGCTTAACAACCGGTGCAAAAATCTCTGTGTAATCAACCCCTTCCACTTGAGAGAAACCTTTAGCAACTAACCTGGCTTTAAACCTAAGTTGTTCAACTCCTGGGATTCTTGGTTTTCTCTTATAGATCCACCTGCTACCAATAATTTTCTTGTTTTCTGGTTTCTTGACAAGTTTCCAGGTTCCACTTTTTCCAAGAGATTCAATCTCTTCTTCCATGGCTTCCTTCCATGCTAGCCAGTTTTTATCTTTCTTGGCTTCAAAGTATGATTTTGGCTCTTCATTATCTACTGTTTCTGCTCCCGATAATGCACATGCCACAAAATCGTCACTTAGATACCTTGATGGTAATCTAGTGTTTCTCCTTGCCCTATCTCTGGCCAGTGTGTAGTTCTCAAGATCTTGCTGTTGATCATTATTTATTTCCTGTCCGGAAATAGATTCTCGTTCTTCTGATCCTTCAGCTTCAGAATTTGATGAGTTTGAATCAATATCATCGGTTGTTTCTGGTGCTTGAGTTTGTGTTTCCTGATTTGTTGGACCTTCAATAAGATTTTGTTTAAAAGACACCCTCTTCCCCTTTCCTTTCTTTTCTGTTGAGACAGGAGCTTCCTGGGATCTTATGGTGTCTTTGTAAACTTCTGTTTCGTTGAAGACAACATCTCTGCTTACTGTGCATCTTAATTCTTCTGGTATCCAAATTTTATAACTTTTTACACCTTTTGGATAACTTAGAAAAATTCCTTTGATGGCTCTCGGTTCTGTTTTTCCTTGTAGTGTGTGCACATAGGCTGTACACCCAAATCTTCTCAGATTTGATAGGCTGATATTTCCTCCTGACCAGATTTCTTCAGGTAATTTGAAATCAACAGCCGAGTTTGGGGCTCGGTTGATTACATATACTGATGTGGTAGCTGCTTCTGCCCATAATTTTTGTTCCAAACCTGATTCAGAGAGCATACTTCTAACTTTTTTCATAATTGTCCTATTCATACGTTCTGAAACCCCATTCTGTCGTGGGGTATAAGGACATGTTTTATGCCTTCTTATGCCACACTCTTTGCCTAGTTCGTCAAACTGGTTGTTACAAAATTCCAATCCATTATCTGTTCTCAAACATCCAATTTTTCTTTTTGTTTGATTTTCAACTTCAGTCTTCCATTCTTTGAACTTTGAAAACGCTTCTCCTTTGGATTTGAGAAAATAGATCCAAGTCTTTCTTGAATAATCATCAATAAATGTAACAAAATATTGACATTCCCCAAGACTTGGTGGTATTGAAGGAGATCCCCACAAATCTGAGTGTATATATTCCAAAATTTCTTTTAAACTGTGTCTTCCAACTTTCTGAATCTGTTTGTGTGATTTTCCCATCACACAAACTTCACAAAATTCAAATTCTTTCACTTCAGTTTCAGGAATATAACATTTCTTGGTTAGAATGTCCAGACCTTTAACACTCATATGGCCTAATCCCGAATGCCATATCTTTGTCATATCATTGACAACTTTTGCCACGTTAATTTCATACGTAGTGACTTTCCCTTGTAAGTAATAGAGTCCATCCCTATATTTTCCAGAGATAACCTTCTTGTTGTCTTTATAAAATGTAACCATGAAATCTTTTCCTTCATAGGTACACTCTGCTTTTTCCAACAGCCCGTAAGAAATCAGGTTTCTACCAACCGTAGGCATATACCTTACTTGAGGTAATATCACTTTTGAACCATCTGAATTTGTGATTCTAACCTTTCCCATGCCTTTGACTTTACTGACTGTATTATTAGCCATGAGAACGTCACTCCCTTTGAATTCTTCAAGGTCAAATAAAAGGTCTTTGTGTGGTGTAATATGGAATGTACACCTAGAATCCAATACCCATTCATTATTGGCTTGCTCTACGGTTGCTGTTAGGATCAGTGGTTCCTCATAGTTTATGACAACATTAGCTGATTCTGCCACATTTTTGGTTTGATCCCTGTTTCTCCTTTCTGGACAGTCATGTTTTCAATGTCCTTCTTTGCCACAGAACCAACAGCCTTTAGGATTTTTAGACTTTGAACTTGACCTGTTATTTCTGCTCTTTGATCTAGTCCTCCACTGTTTGCTATCTTGCCTATTCTGACTTCTGCCTCTTGAACTTACGAGTAGGCCTTCTGATGTGTCCTTGTTCCTGTTAAGTAGTCCCCTTTCTTTCAACTCGACTTCTTTTGAGTATGCAGATGTTGTAACATCCCTAACAGTCAATGAATCTTTTCCGCTTCCATACTTGAGAGTATCTACAAGCGATTCATACTGTTTCGGTAAACTGGTGAGTATCTGAATTGCATGATCTTCATCTGAAATATTTACATTCAGACTAGCAAGATCCTGTACCATCTTTATGAAAACATCCAGGTTTTCTTCTATAGTTTTAGATTCATCCATTCTAAAACTATTAAACCTTTGTTTCATGTAAATCCGATTAGGTAGGGTCTTTGTTTGATACTCATTCTCCGATGCTTTCCACATTCCCAAGGTTGTAGGTTGATCCATCACTTTTCTGAGGATAACATCAGTTAAACTTGCTCCTATTAGATTTTTAACCCTTTTATCCTTTGCTTCTCGTAAGGGATCCACAACCATTAGAATTTCCTGCCCATCTGCATCTTTGGTCAATTGAATTTCTTCTAAAGGACCTTCTAGTCCTAGTAATTCTAGGGCTCCCAGAAACTTGTATTTCCACAATCCAAAATCACTTTTACCATCAAATTTGTCTACTTCAAATCTGCCACTAATTGGATCCATGATAGATGTCAATTAGTATCTTATGATTTTGGTTGTGTACCTTTTGTGTATAATGAATTTGCTTTCTTTTGCGAGAACCTCACGATGTAACCAAGGAGCTCTGATACTACTTGTAAGGAATTTTAAATCGATAGTGGGTCGCAATAAGCAAGAATATAAAGACAAGAGAGTTAACAATTTTTCTTTAGAGTTCCTTGAAAATCTAATGTATTTCTCAAATTCATTAGATCGAAAAAGGTTAAAGTTTACGGCTACCAAGAGGAGATATATATACTCAATTGTAAACGTGAGTAAACCCTAGTACAGATAACAACAAGAGAATAATTGCAATAAACAATAATCATGTATCCTAATCTAATCTTCGGACATGTGCATGATCCTTTTCAAGATTATTTTTGGACTTCATCCTTCATGTTTACGGTTGGGCCATATTATTACCTGTGGCCCATGTTAATATGTGGTCAACTCTTTTAATACTAACTGAAACAAAATCTTCAGTTAATAAATGTTTTTAGATGTTGATTTATATTCCTTAAAATTTGTTTTTTATCTATTAATAAAAAATTAGTTATCGTGATGAAATACATCTATATTCTTTGATGATTGCTAAAATCTATTAGATTCATGTCAGAGAAATATTTTCCACTTGGAATTGGAATATTTTTTATTTTGCACCAGAATGTGATATTAGCTAAGGAATATAATTGGTCAGATCTAACATGCAATACTTGACGTCAATAAAAGAATAAAACATAACCATGTTCAGACTTAACTTGCACGCTGATATTGTGGATAAAGTATCACTAATGCACATAAGTTAAAGAAGACATATTCTATCTTTTATACAAGTAATGTTGTCTTGTAGACACAACGGGTGATGTATTTTAAACATACTTTTGTCTCATTGAGGTTGAAAGGAAAAATTATTGAACAAAATAATAATGAATTAAGTCCAATTGGTTATGATCCATTCTAGGTAGCTAATATGACAACCTATATTGAGAAAGAAAGAACCACTTTAATAAAACTAGTTGAGCAAGTTGATATCTAAAAGTAATGGCAGACGACGTGATATAGATATGCAAGGTCAAAGTCCAGATTAAAAAGTTCCTTTTATGAACTTAGATTCCCATTCAAAGTGAGATAATCTTGGTGTATTATTCGTGTATAAACTTGGTTTCTTGTTCTACTGAATTGTTGGATGAGTCATGCCCGATATGTAGGATTAATCACATCGATTGATCTAAACTCGGTAATCATTTATGTGTGTGTTTATATTCTTGAGCTGTTCGTTCTTATGATATTGATATGTCTTGAGTTATAAGCTGAAATCTAAGTCAATCTAGGTTGAATCAGTTGAGATAATATTGATTGTTTTACAATAAGTGGTATCAAAACTTCAGGTTTTTTGAAGTGATGTCTAACCCACGAATCGAGATCGAACGATTTGATGGTAATAGAGATTTTATGCTGTGGAAGAAGAGGATGTTTGCACACCTGGGTGTTGCTGGTTTAAAGGATATTCTAGGTGATGACAAGTTGTTATATGAACCCACGAAAGAAGAGCTTAAACATGCAGAAAAACGAGAAGTTGGAGATGAATCATCATCGGAGATACTCACCAAAGCTGCTAGTCAAGATCCAGTAAAGGTTGAGAAGTCGGAAAGAGCAATGAACCTAATTATCCTTCACGTTAGAGATCTGGTGTTGTGAAAAATTGGTGACTGCCAAACGGCAGCTTCAATGTGGAAGATGCTGGAGAGATTATACATGTCTAATTCGTTACCAAACCGTATTTTCCTGCAACTGAAATTTTACATGTTTAAGATGAAGGAAGCAAATTCTATCGATGAAAATATTGATGAATTCCTTAAACTTGTTTCTGATGGGAAATGTTGGTGTAGAAGTTACAGATGAAGTGCATGTTATTTTACTGCTGAACTCCCTTCCATCCAAGTACGACCAACTAAAAGAGACTCTAAAGTATGCTAGAGAGTCGATCACCTTAGTGGAAGTAGTTGGAGCTGCTCGTGCTAAAGAGAGGGAGTTTAAAGATCTGCAAAAGGGAAGGGATGCCGGAGAAGGTTTAATCATGAGAGGAAATGGTAAACAAAAGTATGATGTTGGTGAAGATTTTCGTGGTAGATCAAAATATAGGGAGGAAGGACGCTGGAACAACAAGTCTAGATCAAAATCTAGACCCAAAACTACATGCTGGTATTGTAAAAAAGAAGGACATCTCAAGAAAAACTGTTATCTCAGGAAAAGAAAGTTGGAAGTAGATAACAGAGGAGAAGCAGCAGTTATATCAGAGAAATTAGTGTTCATCGAAGCTCGTAGTGTAAATGAACAGATGTGGAAAGAACAAAATCCGGATGCACTTTCCACATGACTTTCAGGAAGGATTGGTTATGTGAGTTTCAAGAAAAGAATCCAATGAAAATTCTGCTTGGTGATGATCATGTGGTTAAGTCAAATGGATGTGGAACAATTTGCTTAAATGCACATGGAGGCACTGTAAATCAACTACGTGATGTGAGGTATGTTCCTAATATGCGTCGAAATCTTATCTCTACTGGAACTCTTTATAAACTGGGATTCACACATGATGGAGGAAATGGTGTGATTAAATTCTTCAAAAATGAGAAATTGGCTATGAACGGGGTTCTTACAAACGGGTTATATATTCTTGATGGAGAAGTGAGTCAAGGTGTAGCTTATCAAGCTGAAAGTTCTGAAACCAAATCAGCTATTTGGCATAGTCGACTTGGGCATATGAGTCTGTCAAATATGCGAATTCTAGCAAACAAAGGTCTTATTGATAAAAGGGATGTCAAGGATTATGATTTATGTGAGCATTGTGTTATGGGAAAGGCGAAAAGTGTTACTTTCAATATTGGAAAACAAAGCACAGAAAACACCTTAAGCTATGTTCATGCAGATTTGTGGGGATCCTCAAATGTCACCCCATCTATAACATCTCAAGCCTAAATTTAAATCATGAAGTCCATATAAATAGAAGTGAGGGTATAACGGACAATTCTACTGAAACCCTAATTAACCCTAATGGCTATATAAGACGTCGTCAAAGGGGATTAGAGGCAGCCACGCATTAGAAACAAAAGCAAGAAGAAAGAGAGAGATTTGGACAACGCCGAGGGGTAGAAAGTTCAGCGTTGAAGACCAAGATGTTCGTGTGTACCATCGTCGGAGGAAGAGAAATCTACGCACGACCGACAAATTCCAACATTCCATTAACCCAAGTTTCGCAGTGAGGTAAGACATGATCTATGATTTTCATTATACAATTATGTATTTTGATGAGTGCTTCGTTTAGGGAGAAATTTAGAGGTTGAAATCATGTGTGGTGTTAGGGTTTTAATTTATTGTTGCAAGAATTAATGGTATTTTTATTAGGAAAAATGAGTTAAACTTATTAGGGATTTATTAGATAATAAATAAATAAATATTAAAAAGATGAATAGGAATGCGGTGATCTACGTGTGTGGTGTGGTGGGAGAAAAGAATAGAAATATTATGTTAATTTATTATTTTAAGAGAGATTATTATGTTGACTTAATTATTAAAAAAAATAAATTATTATGTGTTGGTTTATTGGTTAAGGATACTAAATTATTTATGATGGATTATGGTATAGTAAAATAAACCATAATCAATTAATTAACTGAAATAAACTAATATAATTAATAGATAAATATTAGACATTAGTCTAAGCAAGTATAATGGTTGATTCATTAATGTGAGAATAAATTTCTGGTGAATGTGATATTCACGTAACGCAGATATGGTGGAATCGAGTATCGTTAGTTGGTTTAGCTGCGTTGATGGGTGTTGGGCTATGACAACAGCGGTGTTGAGTCGTAGTTCATTAACGGCTGGCAGGCTGGAAACAACCGTCGACGTGAAGGGAGCTCGACGTGAGCGAGTAGGCCGACGTGGCCGTGGTGTTAAGCCGACGTAGCCGTGGTGTTAAGCCGACGTGGCTTTGGGGGTTCCGAATCCTTAAACCGACGTGGTTAGGGATGAAGAGGAGTGGTTGTGAATTAGGCAAGCACGGTTTAAATACATATATCTTGGTAGTATTTGTGTCGACTTTTGTGAAATCAATCGTGCTAGTTATCATTCCTAAATAAAGTAATTATCAAGATTATATATATACTTGTATAATGGAAATATATGGGTAGGCGTGATTGTTTCACTGAGTAATTATGTTACTCATGTCTCTTTTTGGATGCAGGTGTGTTCGAGCAGTAGTGATATAGTAACTCGGGGTGGTGCTATGTTTTGGGAATTTTTAAACATTATTTATATATTTTTATTTTGAATCTTGAGTATCGTTAGATTTTTAAAAAAATTATTTTCTTATGTTTTTTTAATAATTTTATACTTGAGTTTGACGAGAATTCTTTTAATAAAAAGAATTATCACTTATACTTTATATGAGATTTCAAATAAATTTTTAGTTAAGTACGAGGCGATGACACGTGTCATGTATTTTGGAGACGGATGTTACAATTTTGGTATCAGAGCGAGGTTGCTACTCCGGTTCTGATCCAGAGAGCTCTGTTTTAAAATTTTAGTAGTTAAAAAAAAGTATTTTCAATGGGGGAGCACCACTCAGAGTAACTTGCGTGAGGTCATTTAAATTTCGTTGATTTATAATACTATTGTAGTGTAATGTGTGAATCGAATGTTTATGTGGAAAATATGCCGCCGAGGAGTGTTAATCGTAGGACTTATTTGTGTATTAGAGATCGTCAGTGAGACCATAATGATTGGCCGCTTGAGCAGGAAGGTGTTGCTCCAACTCAACAACCAACCGTTGTTGCTCTAGTGGTGGATTATGCAGTGCTAAATGCAGTTGTGATGTGAGAAATGCATGAGGCGTTAGCGTTTTAGTTGCAGTAAGTTCCTGTAGCAAACCGAATACCAAGAGTTGTAGTGCCCGAGCATGCAGCTCTTGAGTTCGCTGCACTCGAGCTTCTTGTTCAAGAGTTTGGGGCACCTCAATACTCACCACCATATACTCTAGTGCCAAAGATGCCAATACAGGATCAAGGCCCACATATTGGAATGCTTTGAAGATGTTAAGGAATTTGAATAATTTAGTGAGGGATGGATCCGATTACAACACACAACTGGGTGAATATGTTAGATAAGAACTACGAGTCCATCATGTGTTCGATTGAGTTTTGGAAGCAATTGGCGATTTAATATTTAAGGGACGAAACACAAGTTGGTGGATAGTGTTGTCATTAGTACTTATGCAAACCACATGCTTAGTTGGCACGACTATAAGGAGGAATTTGCACGGGTGCATTTTCCACAAGAGGTTGTAGACCAAATGGTTATGTTGTTTGTCGATTTTTGACAGGGGTCTAAGTCAGTACAGAAGTATGATCTAGAATTTTTGTCTATTTATGAGCTTCAGAGGGAGAGGAACAAACGAATATGACATGATACTCAAGTTTCAAAGATGTTTGAGACTAGAGGTGAAAAAAAAATCGTTGCATAGTGCAAAAATACAATAACATGGTCAATTTAGTGGGAACAACATTCTTAGTGGAACAAGGCATTGAGGCAGAAACCAAGCAGGAAAAAGTGGTCCAAGCAAGGAAAGAAAAATTAGTTGAGCTGTAGAAATATACCATGGATACTTAGAATATGGTCTTGTAGAGATTAGAAGGGTGCTCACTTGTTTTAAGTGTGGTTAGAATGGACAAATCCGCTTGCATTGTTCATATGGAGCACTTAAGGGTAGTACTAGAAAAGTTACGAGAATACAAGTTATATGCTAAGTTGAGCAAATGTAGTTTCTGGCAGAGGAAGATTGGCTTTCTAGGTCACGTTGTGTCTGAAGCTCGAGTATTAGTGGATCCGGAAAAAAAAATTGCAACGATTATGGGATGGCCGACACCCAGAAACGCAACAGAGGTCCGTAGTTTTTTTGGGCCTAGCGGGTTACTATCAAAAATTTGTTGAAAGATTTGCCAGTATAGCCAAGCCTATGACTCAACTTACGGGAAAGGATGTAAAATTTAATTGGACCAAAGAGTGTGAGGAGAGCTTTCAAAGGTTGAAAAGGCATTTGACTAAGACTTCAATATTGGTTTATCAAGGACTGGGGTACCATATTTGGTATACACTGACGTATCAGGGTCAGGATTGGGTTGTGTGCAAATGCAGCAAGAACGAGTAATTGCCTATGCGTCTAGACAGTTGAAGAAACATGAGATAAATTATCCCATCCATGATTTAGAATTGGCAGCAGTTGTTTTTGCTTTAAAAATTTGGCGTGCGTATTTATATGGAAAAAGTCCAAGTTTTTACTAATCACAAGAGTTTAAAATATATATTTACGTAACCAGATCTTAATCTGAGACATAGGAGATGGATGGAGATACTAGCAGATTATGACTTGGAAATCGCATACCACCCTAGAAAGGCTAACATGGTAGTAGATGCATTAAGTAAAAGGAGAAATGACATATCAAAAGAACGAGAAGCAGAGGAGTTAGTGGCTTTCTTGGGAAAATTAAGCTTGTGTGCTACTACAGTTACAAAGATGCCATAGGATTGGAAGCCATAAACCGGGCATACTTACTTTGGAAAATATGTGAGGCTCAAATGCTAGACGACGCACTCAGAAAAGTTGTGGATAATAATGTGGAAGGATACCATACCACAGACAACGGAACCTACTTGTATAGGAATGGGGTATGTGTTTCCAATGTTAAGGAATTAAAGCTGATATCTTATCGCAGGCACACCACTCACGTTTTGCAATCCATCCGGGGGCAACAAAGTTATATCGAGATATAAAACGTTATTATCATTGGAACGGTATAAAATGGGATAGCGCAGAATGGGTAGCGAGTGCCTTACGTGCCAACTAGTAAAGGCAGAACGTAGAGTACCTGGTGGGTTATTGCAAAGTCTACCATTGCCTGAATTGAAATAGGATATGATCACTATGGATTTCGTGACAGGGCTCCCAAGGACAATTAGTGAACTGAATACGGTTTGAGTAATTGTTGATCGACTTACGAAGTCAGCTCATTTCTTAGCGATTAAAAAGACAGACAATGTGGACCACTTAGCACGAGTATATGTGGAGATGATTGTTAGGTTGCATGGGGTTACAGTGAGCATTGTTTCGGACCGAGACCCGAAATTTACCTCAATATTTTGGCCGGCATTCCAAAAGGAATTTGAGTACCGTGTATCACCGACAGACAGATGGACAGTCGGAAAGAATAATTCAAACCCTTGGGGATATGTTGCGAGTGTGTATGTTGGATTAGGGAGGTCGTTGGGAGAAATATTTATCGTTAGCAGAGTTTATGTACAACAATAGCTATCAAAGGAGCATAAAGGTGTCACCATATGAGGCTTTGTATGGGCGACCTTTATGTTGTGTTTCATGTATCAGTCCTCCGACAAGTTGTCAAAGAACCCCAACTCATTATGCAGCAACCCCCAGAGGAATTGGAAGAAAATTTGACAATGCTTAGTAAACAGGTAAAAATCACTGGACAACAAAAAATTGATATGCAAGGGAAGAATGTTAAATCAGTACGTGTTCGTTGGGAAAGAGACAGAATTAAAGAAGAGACGTGGGAGTCTGAACATCATATGAGAATTGATTACCTTGGTCTTTTTAAGGACCACGACGAGAGGGAGGTGGAACCATTGAATTTGGGGATGAATTCTTCTGTGGTGGGGGAGAATTGTAACATCCCGGGCCTAAATTTAAACTATAAAGTTCACATAAATAGAAGTGAGGGTATAACGGACAATTCTATTGAAACCCTAATTAACCCTAATGGCTATATAAGACGTCGTCAAAGGGGATTAGAGGCAGCCGCACATCAGAAACAAAAGCAAGAAGAAAGAGAGAGATTTGGACAAAGCCGAGGGGTAGAAAGTTCAGCGTTGAAGACCAAGGTGTTCGTGTGTACCATCGTCGGAGGAAGAGAAATTTACGCACGACCAACGATTCCAACATTCTATTAACCCAAGTTTTGCAGTGAGGTGAGACATGATCTATGATTTTCATTATACAATTATGTATATGTATTTTGATGAGAGCTTCGTTTAGGGAGAAAATTAGAGGTCGAAATCATGTGTGGTGTTAGGGCTTTAATTAATTGTTGCAAGAATTAATGGTGTTTTTATTAGGAAAAATGAGTTAAACCTATTAGGGATTTATTAGATAATAAATAAATAAATATTAAAAAGATGAATAGGAATGTGGTGATCTACGTGTGTGGTGTGGTGGGAGAAAAGAATAGAAATATTATGTTAATTTATTATTTTAAGGGAGATTATTATGTTGACTTAATTATTAAAAAAGATAAATTATTATGTGTTGATTTATTGGTTAAGGATACTAAATTATTTATGATGGATTATGGTATAGTAAAATGAACCATAATCAATTAATTAACTGAAATAAACTAATATAATTAATAGATAAATATTAGACATTAGTCTAAGCAAGTATAATGGTTGATTCATTAATGTGGGAATAAATTTCTGGTGAATGTGATATTCACGTAACGCGGGTATGGTGGAATCGAGTATCGTTAGTTGGTTTAGCTGCGTTGATGGGTGTTGGGCTACGACAACAGCGGTGTTGAGTCATAGTTCATTAACGGCTGGCAGGCCAGAAACAACTGTCGACGTGACGGGAGCTCGATGTGAGCGAATAGGCCGACGTGGCCGTGGTGTTAAGCCGACGTGGCTTTGGGGGTTCCGAATCCTTAAACCGACGTGGTTTGGGATGAGGAGGAGTGGTTGTGACTTAGGTAAGCACGGTTTAAATACATATATCTTGGTAGTATTTGTGTCGACTTTTGTAAAATCAATCGTGCTAGTTTTCATTCTTAAATAAAGTAATTATCAAGATTATATATACACTTGTATAATGGAAATATGTGGGTAGACGTGATTGTTTCACTGAGTAATTATGTTACTCATGCCTCCTTTTGGATGCAGGTGAGTTCGAGCAGTAGTGATGTAGTGACTCGAAGTGGTGCTATGTTTTGGGAATTTTTAAATATTATTTATATATTTTTATTTTGAATCTTGAGTATCGTTAGATTTTTTAGACAATTATTTTCTTATAGTTTTTTTAATAATTTTATACTTGGGTTTGACGAGAATTCTTTTAATAAAAAGAATTATCACTTATACTTTATATGATATTTCAAATAAATTATAAGTTAAGTACGAGGTGATGACACGTGTCATGTATTTTGGAGACGGGTGTTACACCATCCCTCTCGGGAAAGCAGTACTTCTTGTCGATTATTGATGACAAGACAAGGAAGGTATGGCTATATTTTCTTAAGTCTAAAGATGAGACTTTTGAAAAGTTCTGCGAATGGAAACAGCTTAAGAACTGACAACAGGGTAAAATTCTGCAATATAGGAGGTTTGATTCTTACTGTAAGGAACATGGCATTGAAAGACAAAGAACCTGTGTCTATACCCGACAACAAAATAGGGTTGCCAAAAGAATGAATCGCACCATCATGGAAAATGTGAGATGCTTGCTAAATGAATCAGGTCTTGAAGAGGAATTCTAGGCAGAAGCAGCTACCATGGTAGCTTATATTATAAACAGATCACCATCCTCTGCAATTAGATCACCATCCTCTGCAATTGGATCACCATCCTCTGCAATTGACTCAAACGTACTAGAAGAACTTTGGTTAAAGAAGAAGCCAGGATATAAGCATCTGAGAAAGTTTGGGGCGATAGCTTATGTTCATCAAGATCAAAGAAAGTTGAAGCCAAGAGTCTTGAGAGGTATTTTTCCTTGGATATTCCACTGGTATTAAAGGATTTAAGGTGTGGATTATTGAAGAAAGAAAGGTCGTGATCAGCAGAAATGTTACGTTTCACGAGACCTTTGTTTACAAAGACTTAAAACTCTCTGAAGCTGTTGAGAGTGAGGGAAATGACACTGGAAAAGTTGTATCAGAAATCCAGATCTTGAAAGACTCAACTTCAACGTTATTAGAAAGCCAGAAAATCCTGATGAAGGTGGAGCTATAACTGAAACTCCTGTTGATGTGGAAACAGTAAGTTCATCTCAACAAAATGAATTTGAAACAGAGCAAGACCTAGCTAATTATCAGTTAGCTAGAGACAGGAAAAGAAGACCGGTAATTCCACCTTCATGATTCACAGACTATACTGAGTTAGCTTTCGCATTGTTCTCAGCTGATGGTTTGAATCAGGAAGAACCACAAAGTTTTGCAGAAGCAAAATGTAGTCCTGAATGGCGGAAGTGGAAAGCGGACATTAAAGAAGAAATGAACTCTCTTATGAAGAACACAACTTGGATAGTGGTGGATAAACCAGCAAAGCAGAAAATCATAGGATGCAAGTGGTTATTCAAAAGAAAACCAGGCATTCCAGGAGTTGAATCTGCAAGGTACAAAGCACGCCTTGTACCTTGGGTTTTTTCACAAAGGGAAGGTATTGATTACCAAGATATCTGCGCACCAGTTGTTAAGCACGTGTCTATAAGGATCATGTTGTCGATTGTGGTATCTCGAAACCTTGAATTAGAGCAGATGGACGTGAAAATAGCATTTCTACACGGTGAATTAGAAGAGGAATTATACATGACACAACCAGAAGGCTTTGAAGAGAAGAGTAGTGCCGAGAAAGTATGTTTGCTTAAGAAATCCTTGTATGGCTTGAAGCAGTCCCCTCGCCAATGGAATAAAGGCTTTGACAGATTTATGAGGGAACAACAATTCACCAGGAGCAATCATGATTCATGTGTGTATGTGAAGCAAGTTGGTAATGATGAGTTCATATACTTGTTGATTTATGTTGACGACATGTTTCTTGCAGCAAAGAACATGATGGACATTGAGAAGTTAAAGGAGCAGCTGTGCAATAAGTTTGAAATGAGGGACTTGGGTGCTGCTAAGAGAATCCTAGGAATTGATATTGATCGAGACAGAAAATCAAGCAGCTTAAGTTTGTCTTAAACAAGTTATCTGAGAAAGGTGGTCAAACGGTTTAACATGACTGAAGCAAGTCCAGTAAATACTCCAATTGGCGCTCACTTCAAGCTATCAGTTGTAAGGACTGATGAAGAGTGTGTTGATGAAAGCCGAGTTCCATATGTAAGTGCAGTTGGGAGTATCATGTATGCAATGATAGGTACTCGCCTTGATTTAGCATACATGGTTGGTTTAGTGAGTAGATTTATGAGTAAACCAGGAGTATGTCATTGGGAATCAGTTAAGTGGCTACTAAGATATATTAAAGGATCATCTAACCGAGAATTACAGTTCACAAAGGAGAAAGGACTTGATATACATGGCTACTGTGATTCTGATTTTGCTTCAGACATGGACAAACGAAGGTCAATTAGTGGTTATGTCTTCATTGTTGGTGGGAATACAATGAGTTGAAAGTCTAGTTTCCAACACATAGTGGCTTTGTCTACCACAGAAGTTGAATATGTTGCAATGATTGAAGCTGTAAAGGAAGGTTTATGGATCCAAGGGCTGCTAATAGACATGGGTATTAGGCAAGAAAAGATATGTGTTTGGTGTGATTCACAATCTGCAATATACTTGTCAAAGAATAATACCTATCATGAAAGAACTAAACATTTCGATGTAAAGTTGCATTTCATTAGAGAACATGTGGCTGCAGGTGAAGTCTAGATCATGAAGATTCCAACAATAAAAAATCCTGCAGATATTCTTACTAATGTGGTGCTGGTAAATAAATTGGATTCAGTAATTGAATTGCTGAAGCTGGTTGAGTAATAAGGTGGCAGGAAATACTGCTGGAGGTGTAGCCCATGAAAGTTTTTTCACTAGAACGAGTTGGAGATCAGTATTATTGAATCAAGGTGGAGTATGTTGAGGTGATTCAATATACAAAGGATTTCAGTATACTGATCTGAGATAGAAATCAGAAGATGTGGTATTGTCTGATTCAATTCAAATTAACCGGATCATAATAAACTCAAAGAAGAGTAAATACTTTGAGTGGTACAGAGGGTATGCCGTTTCAGACCTGCAACGCCGAGTACCTTCATATAAATAGTCTTCTTCTTTCTGTTTGTAATTTACGAGTGAGCTGAGCTTTTACACAGTGAGTGAGGAGCTCGAGAGAGGTTGATTTCTTGGTGTATTACTTGTGTATAAACTTGGTTTCTTGTTCTACTGAATTGTTGGGTGAGTCCAGTCCGAGATATAGGATTAATCACATCGATTGGTCTGAACTCGGTAATTATTTCTGTGTGTGTTTATGTTCTTGAGCTGTTTGTTCTTATGATGTTGATATGTCTTGAGCTATAAGCTGAAATCTAAGTCGATTTCGGTTGAATAAGTTGAGATAATATTTATTGTTTTACAACATATAATAAAATGGTAATATATATGAGATATTTCATCTTACGAATGAATCAAGTGTAAGTACAATGAGGTATTGTACAAATTATTGAATGCTTTGAAAAAACAAATTTATGATTGCTTAGGAATATAATTTTAAATCATTAATGCTATACTCTTCTAAATTTCAAAAGTTAATAGATCTAACATATAATATATGATCCAAGTTGGATATATTGTTTATTCTAGAATGTGATTCATTTTTAGATAAAGGATTCTGAACTGTCATCATCTCGAAAAAAAAAATTGAGTAAAACATCTATGGTAATTGGAACATCAAGAAAATTATGTGCACACTCAAATGGATTAAATGAATTATTTAAAATAATCCATGGGATTTCAAAATTGGTAATGTTGAGACAAAACACAAAGAAAGCGATGAATACATTCAAAACACGATTATTGTAAAATTATTTGGAGAAACTAATTGCATTTCCTCCTAAATTGTACTATACAACAAAATTATATAAATAGGTATGGACATTCAGATATTCGTTTCGGTTTCTATTGGTTATTTTTAGTTTTTTGTTTTTTGGTTGGAAATATTAAAAATCCATTCGGTTATTTTTATATTTCGGTTTGGTTTTAGTTCAGTTATACCTCGATTTTGGTCAGATCCGTTATTAAATTTAAAAACTAAAAATAAACGAAAATAATTTGGTTAACCGAAATAAACGAAAATAACTAAAAATAACCAAAAATAATAAAAATAATAATCAAAAATTACAAAAAATAACTTAAAAACAACTGAAAAATATTTTTTGTTGACCAAAACTAACCAAAATTTTTTGGTTTTTTTTTATATTATTTTGGTTTTCGATTCGGTGCAGTTAGTAACCAATAGCCATGGCTCTGCAAAATAGTATTCATTCGGTTAATTTTTTATAACCAAATATCAACCAAAATTTGTTTTTTGGTTTGGTTTAGTTTTGTTTCGGTTCATTCGATTTGCATTACTTTTCCAGGCATAAACATAAGGGAGATAATAACTCGAAGGTTTACAAAAAATATCACTGTTTTGCATGCCCGGTAAGGCCATATGCGGTTCAAAAGTAATACAAAAAAATCATAAATTTATGTGGTAATACCTAGAAGATTTTTCCTAATTATTTCTTATGTGCTAATTTTCACATGACAAATTGATAATAAGGTTTCACAAATCAAATTATATTTGGCATCTATTAATTTTCTGATATCTGTACAAAGAGATACATTTAGACTAATAATCCAATATATATCTCCATTTCAATCGCAATATGGTGTGATAATATTTGGTCAATTGATTACTATGTGACAATTGTCTTGATAATGCTAGTGAATTAATGCCTCACACCTTCAATAATGAATGCATGTCATTCGAGATTATAAGAGTTAGAACACCATATAGCCATGTTTAAACACACGATAGTTTATATTACATGCAACAATTCTATTCGCATACGGTCAACTTTGCCCAACAAAATTGGTTTTTGATAAGGAACCAAATATTTTCCATCTAAGTTTTTTGGATGTAATGTATATGCCCTAACACAATGATTTAATATGAGACATCAAAGGATATTAAACATATATGTTGGATATGAATCTTCTTTAAATATTGAATAACTTGAAACATCAACAAGGGATGAGGTTCAATTAATAGAGTATTATTTCATGGAGGCAGTTCTTACAACAACTAGAAGGAAGAAATTCATAGTTGGAAAAAACCAGTGAAAAATTTACTTTGATTGTGTACTAGATAATGTAAAATAAAAGTTCTTTATATTATTCATTTACAAAGTTTAGCAAATAAGTGTATAATCATATTAGTGACCTTAACCGCGGTAAAAAAAATTATTGAAAAATATACACAAACTAACTGGCCAACCATACAAAGAAGCAAAATTAAAACCTCTTAGAAATAAAAGAAGTATTTAGACTAACAATCCCTCACATAAAGATGTAAAACCAGTTGAACATAAAACAGATGTTTATGCAAAAAAATATAGTATTCTCTCTGTTCCTAATTAAAAGATGATTTAATTTTTTACAACGATAATTTTTTTAAGTTTTCATACATTTTTAGTTAATAATAATAAATTGTAAACTTTAAGAAAACAATTAATTTTATTGAATTACTATTGATGTAGAATAATAAAAAATTGTTAATCACAAAAAATGATGCATTTATAATGAAATTATTGTGTTTTTTAATATATGTGAAAATTTCAAAATATCTATTATTTATAAACTGAAAGAATAATTGATTATAAAAAAAATTATTTTCCTGTGGTGGATAAAATTATTTTTAATTCCCTTATTAATCTTGCAATAAAAATAGATTCAACTTATATGACTAGATGGAGAATAACATTTACTAGATTTTGATCCACGCTTTGTATGAGAAAAAGTATTCACACATTATGATTAATTATTTATTTAGTTAATATAAATTATATATATATAATTGTATCTATGTTGGATAAAATTATACATATGATAAATATTCAATTAAACTAAACTTTTGATTTATATTTTGTTTGACTAATTTTTCAAAATTTATAATATTTTGTTTTATATTATATTTACATTTTATGATAAAATATATTTTATATCGAAATATTATGGATTTACATATAATATACTGTATAATGGTAGTTTTTGTAAATAGTTTAGTAAATTATGTTTTATATAATATTTATCTTAAGGTGTCCTAATAGTGTGACACATTAGCGTGACATATTTATAAATCACACATTAACATAATTTTACTTTTTTAAAATAATTTTCAATTAATATATCAGGGATACAAAATCAATAGTGATATCACATTATGTTTCCAAGCACATTTGTTACTCGATCCAATTAAGGAAAATCTATTTAATATGATATAAGTATTAATGTGGATATTATAAAATTAACCAATACATTCCATACGTACTCATCTAAAAGATTGTTGTCAATGAGATTTTTGAATATAATTGAATTCCTAAACATTTTTTTGCAATTTTTGATTGGAAGAAAACACTATGGAGAAAATTTTGTTTTCAAATATATAAAAGTAAACATCCAAGAAAAAAAATGTTATATCAAAAGATCATTAAATGAGGTTATACAAAAATGCTTATATAGATTTGGTAGCTAAGTATCACACGTAAATGTTATTTCGGCAGTTTACTTCTTTCATAGTTAAAATATGTGGTTTCCTATGAAAAAAATCCAAAACCATAAGAAAAGTATAAATAACTTTTATGTACAAGTATGTATAATACATATATTTATTTTCTCATAAAAATTATCATATAACATCATATGTATTACAAACTAAAATCTTGTTTCATATTTTCATGAAATGAAAGTTAAAAACTTATATCAACTCGAATTGAAAGTTCGAAACCAATTTCTCCACCATTTAAAAGTTCGAAATCGATATCCCCAAATAAATTGGTTTGACTGGGTTTACTATTGTTGAAAACCACTTAACCTAATTATTAACAACTAAAATCGATTACGAACCAATTAAACCGATATCAAATCCGATTAATTAAAACCCAATTAATTAACCTAATTAATTAAAATCCGATTAATTAAAACCTGATTGTTAACCAGAAAACCCTTAAAATCGAAATCCCCCAAAATGGAAAAATCCCAAAATCGTGAACCCTAAAAAAAAATCCCAAAATTGAAAACCCCCAAAATCGTGAATCCTAGAAAAAATTCCAAAATCGAACATTGAATTTGTCGCCAAGGCTTCCATTCGTGATGGCGTTAGTGATTCGTGGAGAGGGAGTGGATGTCAAGTTCGACAAGGAGGCCGGAGAATGTGATGAGCTCGAAATTGAAAGATTAATGGAGGACTTTGTCGACAAGCCTTCCATTCGGTGTGATACATACCCAGTCAGTGATGATGAGGAAAAATTCGAAACAACGCCGAGAGAGAAGACCCACATCAAGCGTGGTGATGGGCGTTTATAAAAAAGCCAAACATTTTTCAACAACGTCGTGTTCAAGGAGTGCATTCTTGACTACGCATTGTGGACCGGTCGAAATATAAAGCAAAACAGGTATGATAAAGGCAAGATTGGATTCAAATGTGTTGGTGATAGTGAAGGTGAAAGTTTTAATTGGCAGATTTATGCATCAACTTTGCCTAATGATGCAATGTGGAAGGTCAGGATTTATATAGATACTCATAGCTATATTCCTAATGGCGAGTGTGAAATGCTAAAGGTACCAAAAAATTGCTAGGTTGTTTCTTTATAGAATTCGGGAAGAACCTGCATATTTTATGCCTATGAAGATCAAAGAAATGATTAACGATAAATGAGAAATTAGTATATCTATACCTCAATGTCAAGGAGCTCGCAACAAGGCATTGAAGTGGATTGAATCCGAGTATGATCTTCAGTTTGCCCAGCTCCAAGATATGCAGCTGAATTGATTTACTCAAACAAGGATTCTATGGTAGAAATAGAAACCTTAATAAACAACAACGGTGAAGAGGAGTGTAACAGATTCTATCTCTCTTTTGATGTGCTTAGAAGGTCTTGGAAAGACACATGTAGACCTCTAATTGGACTCGATGGGTGCTTCCTAAAACACAATATAAAGGGACAACTGCTTGTAACATTATGCAGAGATGCAAACAATGCTATTTACCCAGTAGCATGGGGTGTGGTTCAGGTTGAAAACAATGATAACTGGTTATGATTTGTGAGGAAGGTAAAGGAAGACCTTGGACTAAATGATGGTGAAGGCTACATTATGATATCAAACATACAGAAGGTATGGTTTAAATGATGATAAATGGTTGTTGTTATGGTTTAAATGTTATGTTATGTGACATTTTATATTTTGTTTAGGGATTAATTAAAACTGTTGAGAAAGATTTACCAAAGATTGAACATCGTATGTGTGTTAGGCACATCTATGGCAATCTCAAGAAGAATCATGGGAGTAAAAAGGACATGAAACCATTGATATGGAATCTAGAATGGAGTTATAATGAACCAGAATTTCTGGAACGTTTGGAAAGATTGTTCTGCTACGACGACATTGGAGTCTACAATGATGTACATAAGACAAACCCAAGGAGTTTGATGAGGACATCAGGTCGTATGTCAAGCCAGGAGACCAGACTGGCCGACCAGGAAGCTCGCCCGAGATAGCCAGGCCATCTGGCACGCCTGCCAGACCAAGCAGTACTGTTGGACCCTCGACCAATAGGATCAGACCAACCAGTATTGCCGGCGGAGAGGCCCAAGCTTCCGGCACACTTGGTGGTGACGTGGGTGACACCGCCGGTCCCCTTGGTGATGCCGCCGACTCCGGGATCAACTTGGCTGGTCTTGAAGGCATTCCGGCCAGTACCTCGCACAGTCCAGCCGGTACAGCCGATCCAGCCGAGTGCACGAGCATTTCTACTTCTACACAAGGAAACACGGACTAGATAAGCTACCAGCTTCAGGACATGTATCTAGAGGAAGTCTCCACACCAGTAGTGCCACCAGGAGCAATGACAAAGAGCAGATCAAGAGCACTCTTCCACAAATTCAGCTTATGGGTCGACAAGCTCCTAGAGGAAGATCAGCTAAGGACAATGGGCCAGAAGTGCAAAGTAGAGTCCAAAGGCTTCTCAACAACACATGGGACATCAGAGACTTGGGCTTTAGTGGCAAGAGAGGTCAGGGCCCAAAGATTCCTAACCCTACTCCAAGTCGAAGACTAGGAGCAAGGCGCGTGCATGCCACAAGGACGGCCACCTTCCATTTCTTGGCCGTGAGGTAAGTAAGATAAGTTTTCAATAAGAATATTTGCATCTTTCTGTTTTGCAGGGTAGGATCTAGAATATTTACATTTATTGAGTCAAAGACATTTTAAGCATAGGTCCTTTTTCGATTATACACTTTTGTATCTTTTTCTTTTGTGCACTTTTGTAAATTTTCCTTTTCTTATTTGAGTCGACCCTAGAAGGTCAAGCTGTCGAGCATATTAATAAGGCTTCTTCCAGCATTGTAGTTCGACAACCCTTTTGATATTAATAAAGTGCAAATTTTCTCTCTACAAGTTTTTCTCTCAAGAAGCTTGTGCGCTTAGAACCTAGTTGAGACCAGCCCTCCTAGCTCTGAGTTTGTGATTTATCACGAGGTTCATCACCCCTTGTGTGGTTCACTTCACCTTTCTATCGAATACCAACCCAAAAACCCCTATCCAAGAAGTCTAAGGTCGAGTTTCTCACCTAACCTTCTCCAAACAGCCCACGCACATATAAGCCTTGAATCGAGGCTTGTATCATTTTGGTATCAGAGTTTAAAGCTCCTAAACCAGGTTGTTTCTATCCTTTAGCTTGTCTTGTTTCTTGTTCTTGCATTAGTTTAAGTTTCATTCCAGAAAATCAAAAAAATAATATCTAAAGTTCATACCGAGTGCATCTAGTTCCTACGTGCATCACTAGGTTCTAGAATCATTCTTGCATTGCTATATTCGACTTTCCTTTTTGTTAGAATCATATTTCTATTATTTTTAAGTTAAATTAAAAGAAAAGAAAAAGAAAAGAAAAGAAAATAGGAAAATTACCAAAAGATTTCGAATTGGACAGCTAGCAATAGTTGTCAAGAAAATTTTCTTTTATTCAAATCTCCATATTTTCAAATTTTCCATTCCTTAGAATTTTCCTTTTTGCATTTTTTTCGAATCCTTATAAAAAGAAAACCCTCCTAATAATTTAGGAGTATCATAACTTGTCTTTTTTCTTTGTAGCACACAATGTTAGAAGAAAATAGAGAAGCAACCGAAGCCATGATGGCCATGTTCACCACTCTCCAAACACAACTCGCATCAATAGGCGAAAGGTTGGAGCGCGTGGAGAGGCCGGTGAGATTCCAGGCCATAAGGCACGTGAGAGCTGAGCAAGACCGTGCTGAGGGTCCTGAGCACCTTAGGACACGGCACGAACAGGAGGAGCCCCAGCCAGATGGAGATGAGGACACACAACCTCATAACTATCACCATAGGCCGAGAGGACCTCCACGGCAACCAAAGGCAGAGGATGATGGCTTCGAGCCCTATGGTCTTCACCAGAGACCACGGATGCCTCCTAGACATCATGAGGATGGAGATGAACACACCTACAACCGGGTAACTCATCCTGATGTTAAGCTAACTCCTCCAAGTTTCGCAGGAAAAGTAGACCGCGAGGCTTACCTAGATTGGGAGAGAAGAATGGATCATATCTTTGATCATTACAACCAACCAGGACCTAGGAGAGTCTCAATGGTAGTAGCACAACTCACAGATAATGCCCTCATCTGGTGGGATCGTGAGGTGTCTGACAGAAGGAGGAAAAGAATGAGGCCCCTAGACTCATGGGTCGACATGAAGGATGTCATGCGACAAAGGTTTGTTCCACCTTACTTTCATAGGGACTTGCAACGTCGTTTTCGTACTCTTAAGCAGGGTACCAGATCAGTAGAGGAGTACTATGAGGAGTTTGAGAAGCTAAGGAACAGATTGGAGCTCAATGATGATGAAGAAGCATTGATGGCACAATTCTTGGATGGACTCCAAGAAAGAGTCAGCCGCAAGGTGGAAAGGCAAATCTACAATGATTTCAAAGACTTGTTCCACCTATCTTTCCAGGCTGAGCAGCACATAAAATATAAGAGCCAAGACATCCACAACAAGCCTAAGATACCTTGGGTACCAAGCAACATTCCCAAGCCCGTAGACAAAGGCAAGAGCATAGAGAACGAGTCAAGGTTCAAGAGCAAGCCTCCTGAACCCACCCGTGACCAGAGAGAGCCTAGTAAGTCTTCTAACCCTCAGAGATCACGTGACATCACTTGTTTCAAGTGTAGGGAACGTGGACACATCTCAAGGGAGTGCCCAAACAACTGGGTCATGCTGATTACGGAGGCTGGAGAATATGAGTCCCAAGATGAAGAGGACTATGAACCAGAAGAGGAATATGGTGACATTGAGTACCCTGATATGGGGGAAGTGCTGGTCACTAGACGCATCCTCAGTGCAATGGTGGATCCTTCAGAGACCATCCAAAGGAAGAACATCTTCCACAGCCGTTGCACCATCAAGGGCAAGGTATGTAACCTCATCATAGACAGTGGTTCTTGCTCTAACGTTGCTAGTGCATATATGGTTGATAAGCTAGGTCTAGAGAAGACAAGGCATCCTCGACCATATAGACTGAGATGGCTAGATGACAAAGTGGAGCTCAAGATCTATGAGCAGGTCACTGTGCCATTTAGTGTGGGCAAGTACCAAGACCAAGTCGTGTGCGACGTGGTGCCCATGCAAGCTGGCCATCTTCTGCTAGGGAGACCATGGCAGTTTGACAAAGAGACCAGGCATGATGGCCGAACCAATCTCTACATTTTTGTGCATGATAAAAGAAAGGTCAGCTTGGCTCCTCTTACACCTGCCCAGGTACACAAGCTACAACTCCAAATGAGTAAGGAAAAGAAACTTATCAAGTCTAATTTTCTTATTCAACCAAGCCATATCCGGAGAGCTTTAGCCTCAAAGGATTTAATGTTACTAATGGTCTTCAAAGAAATTTTGAGTATAGAACAGGAACAGATAGAGCTACCTCCTGAAGTAGCAACTCTCCTCAACAAGTTCCAGGATGTGTTTCCAGAGGAGATACCAGCAGGATTGCCTCCTTTACGTGGCATAGAACACCAGATCGATCTAGTGCCCGGAGCAGCCCTGCCCAACCGGCCGACCTACCAGATGAGTCCAGAGGAGTCCAAGGAGCTTGAGAAGCAAGTCAAGGAGCACCTGGAGAAAGGATATGTTCGAGAGAGCCTCAGTCCATGTGCCATACCAGTGCTACTAGTGCCCAAGAAAGATGGGACTTGGCGAATGTGCGTGGACTACCGAGCAATCAACAACATCACTGTCAATACCACAGCTGGATGACATGCTAGATGAGCTGAGTGGAGCCACGGTCTTCTCCAAGATAGACCTCAAGAGTGGATACCACCAGGCCAGGATGAAGGAAGGTGATGAATGGAAGACTGCTTTCAAGACAAAGCAAGGGCTATACGAGTGGACAGTCATGCCATTCGGCTTGACTAATGCCCCAAGCACCTTCATGCGCCTTATGAACCAAGTTCTTAGGGCGTACATCAGTAAGTTTGTAGTGGTTTACTTTGATGATATACTGGTTTATAGTAAGTGCCTACGGGAACACCTCACACATCTTGAGATGGTACTTAAAACTCTTCGACAAGAAGAGTTTTATGCCAATCTCAAGAAGTGCACCTTTTGTACTGATAAGCTTGTCTTTTTAGGTTTTTTTGTAAGTTCACAGTATTGACATAGGAAAATCAAATAAGACCTATCTTGACCTACAAGGCAAGTGTGAGCACGAAAATTCAGTTTGAATAACAAGGGAAATGAAAAAGGATGGGTTATTATTAACCACATGGTTGAAATGGTTAAATAGCTACCTTGGGAGAAGAATCAAGGTGGAAAAGTCATGCCCATGCTGCACACAGTCTTGGCAACCACACCAAACAGTCATGCCCATGCTGCACACAGTCTTGGCAACCACACCAAACAGTCATGCCCATGCTGTCTCCTCTCTTCTCATTGGTTGTTGACAGGCTCCTCCTCTATTCAAACTCATCCACAAGTTTGAATTCGTTTTCTTCTAGATTCACATTGTAAATCCTCTATAAAAGGGCTGTAAAGACTCAATGTATAATATACTCTTAGGAGATTCTTCTCCATAAGTCTAAATCATTTCTCATTTTCTCATACTTCTTTTAGAGTTTTCAGATTCAATTCTTCACATTTCTCCTCTATAATCTCAATATTCTTACATGGTATCAGAGCATAAGATCATTCTCTTATCTTGTCTACTCAAATCTCTCAGTTTCTAATCTAAAATTCTGTCAAAAAAATCTCTCAGTCTTTAGACTAAAAACTCATGGTTTCATTCAACCATAAAAGCTGCTTCCTTTGAGCTCTTCAAAGCCTAACAATGGAGGATACAGTTCAAATTAGTTCCAGCCTGAAACCTACGGTGATAGCAGTAGTTCTCAAAGGCTTGAACTACACATTATGGTCAAGAACCATCAAGACAGCCATTTGTGGCAAAGGATTTTGGAATCACATCTTGGAGGATAATACTCCATCTATAGATGATCCAAAGGAGAAGAAGGATGAGGCAACAAGAAAAGAAGAAGCTAGGTGGTTCCAAGAAGATCAATCAGTCCTTGGATTCCTCCAAAATTCATTGGACCCATCCATTCTTGAAGCTTATTCACATTGTGAAACTGCCAAGTCTCTTTGGGACACTCTCAAGAGGGTGTATGGGGATGTTTCAAACCTCAGCCGTGTGTATGAGGTTAAGAAGGCTCTCAATGATCTACACCAAGAGGATATGGAGTTCACAAAATTCCTGGGCAAGTTCCAGTCAACATGGTCCGAGCTTGACATGTTGAGACCAAGTTCTATGGATCCAAAGGTGCTTAATGAAAGGAAGGAACAAGACAAGATATTTGGGCTCCTTCTCAACCTAAATCCAGCCTTTAAGGATGTGATTAAGTCCATCCTGAGAGAGCCAAAACTCCCTGATTTCGAAGAGGTGTGCTCACGGATTCAAAGGGAGCAAGGCAACATTGGTTTGTTTGGTGGTAAAGGAGAACTAGTCATGGCCAACAAAAGCGTGTTTAAGCAAGAGGATAGGAAGAGTGTGATGTGTGAGCATTGTAAGAGGAATGGCCACATCAAGGACAAGTGCTGGATACTTCATCCTCATCTCAAGCCAAACCGGTTCAAGGATTCAAAGGCTAACATCTCTCAAATGGTTGCGACTGAACCGGCAAGTTCATCCAACCAAGGAGGGGAGCTAGCTATGAATGTATCCATGGAGTATGTTAAGAAGAGTGACTTGGAGGATCTCATCAAGGCCTATGCCTCAAAACTCTCCGGTATCACACTCTACTCCCATAAATCGCTTGATAAACCAGATCATAAGTTGGTAGTGGATTCAGGTGCTTCTCACCATATGATTAGCAATGCTAGGTTGTTAAAGAACATTGAACCATGTCTAGGACAAGTAACTATAGCTGATGGTAAGGGTATTCCAATTGAAGGAACCGGAAAATTAAGACTATTTAACAAAGAAACTAATGCATTCTTTGTACCTAAATTTAAGTCTAATCTAGTTTCTGTCAAAAAGGCTACTAAAGACCTCAATTGCAATGTTACATTTGGGCCTAACAATGTTTACTTTCAGGATATTAAGAGTGGTAAGATACTTGGAGGTGGTGTAACTCAAGATGAGCTCTATGTTCTTGAAGACCCTCCAAGCAATTTGGATTCCTTAGCTTTCAAATCCTGTGTTTTTGCTAATAAAGATGTCTTATGGCATGCTAGATTAGGACATCCTCATGCTCGTGCTTTAAGCTTAATAATTCCTAATGTCGCTTATGATCACTCAGTTTGTGAGGCTTGTATCCCTGGCAAACATTGTCGTGTTGTTTTCCCTAAATCGTCTACAATTTATGAGCATTGCTTTGATTTAATACATTCCGATGTTTGGACCTCACCTTACATGTCTAGAGATAGGAATAAATACTTTGTGACCTTTATAGATGAGAAATCGAAATATACATGGGTTACATTACTTCCATCTAAAGATAGGGTTTATGAGGCATTTATAAACTTTCATAATTATGTTACTAATCAATTCAATGCCAAGATCAAAGTGTTAAGATCAGATAATGGAGGGGAATACACAAGTCAAAGATTCAAAGCTCATCTAAACAAACATGGAATACTACATCAAACTAGCTGTCCACACACACCACAACAAAATGGAGTTGCTGAAAGGAAGAACCGACACTTAATGGAAGTAGCAAGATCCATGATGTTTCATACCAATGTTCCTAAAAGTTTTTGGGGAGATGCAGTCTTGGTTGCTTGCTACCTCATCAATCGGATTCCAACCAAAGTCTTGCAAGATATATCCCCATTTGAGGTACTCAATAAAACTAAACCTTCCATTGATCATTTACGTGTATTTGGGTGTGTGTGCTTTGTGTATGTTCCAGGTGATCTAAGAAACAAGTTGGAGGCAAAGAGCATCAAGTGTATGTTCCTTGGATATTCGACAACACAAAAGGGTTATAAGTGCTATGATCCGAGCAACAACAGGACATATGTGTCTAGAGATGTCAAGTTCATAGAAGAACAAAGCTATTATGATCAGAAAGATTGGGAAGGATTGAAGGATCTCTCAAGGTCACCTTCTGATTTGGCTACGAGTTTGAGGTTTCTCTTGAATCATTTGGGAAATGATCTGCCAAAGGATTCAAGACACGAAGAAACAAGAACCTTAAGTAGTTCACAAGATACCCAAGAGAATGAACAAGGGGTGGTAACTCAAGAACCAACTCCAATCCAAGAAGAAGCTATGGCCCAACATCAAGAACAAGACGACTTGGAAGTGGGTATAGAGGAACCTATTCACCAAATGGAAGAGGAAACGGTTGTAGAGGAGGCTGCACCACCTGTTCAGCATTTAAGGAGGAGTACTAGACTTAGGAACACTAGGGTATTCTACAACAACCAGGCCGTGGCTCATCCCATACAAGCTGTTTGTTTCCTTGACCTCTTGCCATCTAGTCATCAAGCATTCCTTGGAAAGATTGAACAAAGTCAGATTCCAAGGACTTATGAAGAAGCTGAGAGCAAGAAAGAATGGTTAGATGCAGTAAGAGATGAGAAGGGAGCTATGGAAAGGAATCATACATGGGATATACAAGAACTTCCCAAAGGCAAGAAGGCTGTGAGTTCCAAGTGGGTGTTCACCATCAAGTATAAGAGCAATGGGGACATAGAAAGGTACAAGGCACGTCTAGTTGCAAGAGGTTTCACTCAGACATATGGAGAGGACTATACTGATACATTTGCACCGGTGGCTAAGCTACACACTGTAAGGGTTGTTCTTTCACTAGCTACGAATCTGACTTGGGACTTATGGCAAATGGATGTCAAGAACGCATTCCTACAAGGAGAACTTGAAGAGGAAGTGTATATGACTCCACCACCAGGCCTTGAAGATTTTTGCAAAGAGGGACAGGTTCTAAGACTTAGGAAGGCAATATATGGGTTGAAGCAGTCACCAAGGGCCTGGTATCACAAATTAAGCTCCACACTTACTGATAATGGGTTTAGAAAATCCTATTCAGATCATACTTTGTTCACTCGTCAAAACTCCAAAGGAATCGTGGCGGTCTTGGTTTATGTGGATGACCTTATCATCACAGGAGATGATAAGGAAGGAATTCAGTCCACAAAGGCCCTCTTAAACAGATCATTTGACATCAAGGATCTTGGAGAGTTGAAGTACTTCTTGGGTATTGAAGTGTGTCGGTCTCAAGAAGGGCTCTTTCTATCCCAAAGAAAGTATGCTCTTGATCTGTTGACAGACACGGGAAAGCTTGGGGCTAAACCGGCCAAAACTCCTCTTGAAGATGGCTACAAGGTCAACGGAAAGGGGAGAAAGCTGATGAGTTATTTAAGGATGTTTCTCAGTATAGGAGACTAGTTGGGAAGCTGATCTACCTCACCCTCACACGACCAGACTTGTGTTTTGCTGTGAATCAAGTAAGTCAACATATGCAAAAGCCTACTGTATATCATTGGAGCATGGTAGAAAGGATCCTTAGATACATCAAAGGATCTCCTGGTCAAGGTATATGGATGGGCAAGAATGGGAACACTGAGATTGTCGGGTATTGTGATGCGGATTGGGCTGGTGATAGGGTGGATAGGAAATCAACCACTGGGTATTGCACCTTCGTTGGTGGGAACTTAGTCACTTGGAAGACTAAGAAGCAGAAGGTGGTATCATGTTCTAGTGCTGAAGCAGAATATAGGGCTATGAGGAAGCTGACAAATGAAGTAACTTGGCTCAAAGCACTCTTGAAAGATTTCGGTATTGCACAACCAGGGCCAATTACCTTCCATTGTGATAATCAGGCAGCCATTCACATAGCTTCAAACTCAGTGTTTCACGAGAGGACCAAGCACATAGAGATCGACTGCCATAAGGTTAGGGAGAAAGTTCAAGATGGAACCATTCTGCCATGTTATACAAGGAGTGAAGACCAACTAGCTGACATCTTCACAAAGGCAGCAAGTCTCAAAGTTTGCAAGAACATCTTTAGCAAACTTGGGCTTGTTGATTTATCACACCCATGATCAAAGGTCTCCTAATCCAAGAGCAACACACTCTTTTTCCCTTATTAAGGTTTTGTCCCAAGTGGTTTCTTTAATAAGGTTTTTAATGAGGTGTTGCCTTGGGTTCCCAAGCTTAAGACTTTAGGGTGATTCCAAAGTCTTTAGCTTGAGGGGGAGTATTGACATAGGAAAATCAAATAAGACCTATCTTGACCTACAAGGCAAGTGTGAGCACGAAAATTCAGTTTGAATAACAAGGGAAATGAAAAAGGATGGGTTATTATTAACCACATGGTTGAAATGGTTAAATAGCTACCTTGGGAGAAGAATCAAGGTGGAAAAGTCATGCCCATGCTGCACACAGTCTTGGCAACCACACCAAACAGTCATGCCCATGCTGCACACAGTCTTGGCAACCACACCAAACAGTCATGCCCATGCTGTCTCCTCTCTTCTCATTGGTTGTTGACAGGCTCCTCCTCTATTCAAACTCATCCACAAGTTTGAATTCGTTTTCTTCTAGATTCACATTGTAAATCCTCTATAAAAGGGCTGTAAAGACTCAATGTATAATATACTCTTAGGAGATTCTTCTCCATAAGTCTAAATCATTTCTCATTTTCTCATACTTCTCTTTGAGTTTTCAGATTCAATTCTTCGCATTTCTCCTCTATAATCTCAATATTCTTACACACAGGGCCTATAGGTTGATGAGGAGAAGATTCGAGCCATACAAGAATGGCCAACACCAGGCAACATCAGCCAAGTGAGGAGCTTCCACGGACTGGCCAGCTTTTATAGGAGATTCGTGCCCAACTTCAGTAGTATTGCCTCACCCTTGACGGTAGTAGTGAGAAGAACGTGAGATTCGGTTGGGGAGAAGCTCATGAGAAGGCATTCCAGGCCTTGAAGGACAGCCTTACACATGCACTAGTGCTAGTCCTGTCCGACTTCAATAAGATGTTTAAAGTGGAGTGTGATGCCTCTGGAATAGGCATAGGAGCAGTGCTAACGCAAGGAGGGAGACCAGTGGCATACTTCAGTGAGAAGCTAGGTGGTGCTTCACTGAACTACCTCACTTATGACAAAGAGCTTTACGTCCTTGTCCGAGCATTGGAGACTTGGCAACATTACTTGCTGTCGAAGGAGTTTGTGATCCACACTGATCATGAGACTCTCAAACACCTCAGAGGGCAAATCAATCTCAAGAGGAGACATGCCAGGTGGATGGAGTTCATAGAGACCTTTCCGTACGTCATCAAGTACAAGAAGGGAAAGGACAATGTGGTAGCCGATGCACTATCAAGGAGGTTTGCCTTGATATCAACCATGGAAGCAAAGGTCCTAGGACTCGAGCACATCAAGGACCTATACAAGGATGATCCTGACTTTGCTGAGAGCTATAAGGAGTGTGGCACAGGGAGTCATGGCAAATTTTACATCTATGAGGGATTCTTGTTCCGAGAGAGAAGGCTGTGCATACCACAAGGATCATTGAGGGAGCTTATCATCTGAGAAGCTCATGGAGGAGAACTCATGGGCCACTTTGGTGTCGAAAAGACTCTAGCAGTGGTCAAGGAGCACTTCTACTGGCCACACATCAAGAGGACAGTAGAAGCTCATTGTGCAAGATGCATCACTTGCAAGAAGGCAAAGTCCCGAGTGCAACCTCACGGGTTGTATCTCCCACTGCCCATACCTACACATCCATGGGTGGACATCTCAATGGACTTTGTTCTAGGACTTCCCAAGATACCCCACAAGGATGCAATCTTTGTAGTGGTGGATAGATTTTCCAAGATGGCACACTTCATTCCGTGTGCTAATGTCAATGATGCCTCGCAAACAGTCGAGCTGTTCTTTAGGGAGATAGTACGGCTTCATAGAGTTCCAAGAACCATCGTATCAGACAGGGACACCAAGTTCCTTAGCCATTTCTGGAGGACCCTTTGGAGGAAGCTAGGCACGAAGCTACTCTTCTCTACCGCCTGCCATCCTCAAACCGATGGCCAAACCGAAGTTGTCAATAGGACACTATCAACTCTTCTCAGGACTACACTAGGGAAGAACCTGAAGACTTGGGTGGAGTGCCTGCTATTCATAGAATTCGCTTACAACTGAGCCGTGCACTCAGCAACCAAGAAGACACCATTTGAAGTAGTATACGGCTTCAACCCTCTCACCCCATTGGAACAAATACCACTGCCACCAGCAGAGATGACCAACCTCAACGGAGCATCCTAGGCAGAGTTGATAAGGAAGTAACACCAAAATGTAGCAGAAAACTTGGAGAAGAGGACCGGGCAATACGTGACTCATGCCAACAAGGGAAGAAAGGAGGTGATCTTTCAACCAGGCGATTGGATGTGGCTACACCTTTGGCAGGAGAGGTTCCCCAACCTAAGGAGTTCCAAGCTAGCACCAAGAGGAGATGGACCATTCAGAATGCTGGAGAGGATCAACAACAACGCCTACCGGATCAAGCTCCCAGGTGAGTTTAATGTGTCTAACACGTTCAACGTAACTGATTTAGCCCCTTTCCATGTAGATGAACTAGTTTTGAGGTCAAAACCAACTGAAGAGGGAGGAGATGATGAGGACATCAGGTCGTATGTCCAGCCAGGAGACCAGACTGGCCGACCAGAAAGCTTGCCCGAGACAGCCGGGCCATTTGGCATGCCTACCGGACCAAGCAGTACCGCCGGACCCTCGACCAATAGGACTAGACCAACCAGCATTGCCGGCGGAGAGGCCCAAGCTTCCGGCACACTTGGTGGTGACGTGGATGACACCGCCGGTCCCCTTGGTGATGCCGCCGACTCCGGGATCAACTTGGCCGATCCTGAAAGCATTCCGGTCAGTACCTCGTACAGTCCAGCCGGTACAGCCGATCCAGCCGAGTGCACGAGCATTTCTACTTCTACACAAGGAAACTGGGACCAGATAAGCTACCAGCTTCAGGACATGGATCTAGAGGAAGTCTCCACACCAGTAGTGCCACCAGGAGCAATGACAAGGAGCAGATCAAGAGCACTCTTCCACAAGTTTAGCTTATGGGTCGACAAGCTCCTAGAGGAAGATCAGCTAAGGACAATGGGCCAGAAGTGCAAAGTAGAGTACAAAGACTTCTCAACAACACAAGGGACATCAGAGACTTGGGCTTTAGTGGCAAGAGAGGTCAGGGCCCAAAGATTCCTAACCCTACTCCAAGTCGAAGACTAGGAGCAAGGCGCGTGCATGCCACAAGGACGGCCACCTTCCATTTCTTGGCCGTGAGGTAAGTAAGGTAAGTTTTCAATATGAATATTTGCCTCTTTCTGTTTTGTAGGGTAGGATCTAGAATATTTATATTTATTGAGTCAAAGATATTTTAGGAATAGGTCCTTTTTCGATTATACACTTTTGTATCTTTTCCTTTTGTGCACTTTTGTAAATTTTCCTTTTCTTATTTGAGTCGACCCTAGAAGGTCAAGCTGTCGAGCATATTAATAAGGCTCCTTCCAGCATTGTAGTTCAACAACCCTTTTGATATTAATAAAGTGCGAATTTTCTCTCTACAAGTTTTTCTCTCAAGAAGCTTGTGCGCTTAGAACCTAGTTGAGACCAGCCCTCCTAGCTCTAAGTTTGTGATTTATCACGAGGTTCATCACCCCTTGTGTGGTTCACTTCACCTTTCCATCGAATACCAACCCAAAAACCCCTATCCAAGAAGTCTAAGGTCAAGTTTCTCACCTAACCTTCTCCAAACAGCTCACGCGCATGTAAGCCTTGAATCGAGGCTTGTATCAGAGTTGGTGTAGAGCGTTTTACAAGTTAGATAATTTCTGCGAGGACGTTGAAAATAATTCAACGGAGTCTTTTAACAGAACCACTACCAAAAAAGAGAGAAGCCTTTTGTGCCGATGTTGGAGACAATTAGAAGGCTCGATATGGCGTGTATTGCTAAAAGAGATGCTATAGCAAATGGTCATAAAGGTATTTTTTGTTTTTGGTTTATTTCTTTGTGATCTTTTTTGTTATGCACTTCGATTTTGTGTTTATGTTTTAGGGGTTTGTACACCATATGTTGCTAAATTTCTTGCTAAAGAACATAAGAAGGCCTAAGAATGCAAGATTACTGTGAGTACCAATGAGATGTATGAAACAAGACTAAGTGGATGTGCTTATCGTTTGAACTTAGAGAGAAGAACTTGTACCTGCATGAAGTTCTAGATCTGCTGAACATGCCAACAGAGTGATTATGGTGAAGAAGCTTGTACTTGAAAATTATGTGTGTCATTGGTTTCACACCTATACGTGAAAAAAACATACGACGAAGGTATTGCACCTGTGAGAGGTGCCAAGTTTTGGCCTTCAACTAACCTACCGAATATCCACATTCCTTCTGCACCGCCACAACCTCAGAGGAAGAAGATAACGAAGGCGGATAAGGCAAGGCAGAAAGGAGTTAACGAATCTCCTACCAAGAAGCAGAAGCAATAAAAGCTAAAAAAAGCGAGTAATGCATTGTGATATATGTGGTGTTGCTGATCATAACTCCAGATTCCACAAGGAAAAACATTCACAGGTTTGTAAAGAAGCATACACATGGATTAAGTAGATTCATATCGACTAATTCTTGATTTGTTTTTGCAGGATTCTCAAGGTCAGCCATCGCAACAAGCTTTTAGTCAAACTGAATTTTCTCAAGCAATGTCACTACTATGATTAGATGTTTTAGGTTGTTTATGGATCCATATTTAAGTACATTTACCATGTGGAGGGATTTGTTTTTAGTACGTTTTGCACATGGTGAAGTTGGTTTTAGATGACTTTTGTCGGGTGTAAACATATTTTAAACACTTGTGCCAATTGCTTTTTCTTTTGGATTGACTCGATGCAAATTAAAATTCAAATCTCAAAAGCTTCCTTCATTCATTACATAATACAACCGAACACAATCTTAACCTAGTACACTTACGAACACTTCAAACTTACACACTTACAAAGCCTTAGGCGAATACAAAATTGGCTTCTCCGATACATCTAACCTGACCTAGCCTTAACGGAACACAACCTTAATGTACAAGCTTGATGCACACAACCATAATCACATATCCAATGAGTACTCCAACCATCATCTTCTTCATCTTAGCATTGTTTCTACTACCATATCTTCAACCCTATCAAGCAATTCCTTCTCTACCTTCATCTTCTCATACACAATTTTTTCCAACACCAAACTCTCTGTTCTAATCTCTCTCTCAGCTCACGTTCACATCTACTATTCTTGAATTGCACTGTTTCAATCTCATTCAAGAGTGCTTCATCAAGCCATTTGAAAATATGGCTATCGTTCACAAGCTACAATACATAATCGACATTAGTGATAACCATCAACAAAAAATAAGTCACACATTCAAAAATTACATTCTTTGATGCAACATAACCACACCGAAAATAGCGTCGACACGGATTCAACTTGGATTTTGATGTCAACGCCACCACATGTTCACCACACCAACACTTTTTAGGAACTCTCACAACTCTACCATTTCTGGTGCGTAAACTTGTTGAACCACTCGAAGCTCCAGATATAGTACTTGCTTCTCCAGAGGTAGACATCACGCATCTAAGAGAAACACCCAATTCGATTTTGTAGCTTCCAATATTTAGGGTTCTTCATTTAGGGTAATTCGTCGGTATTTTATTTTAGGTACACGGGTCGGATTTTGCTCCTGATTTGGGTTTCACATTGGTTTCATTTGGTTAAGTTTTGTGTCGTTAGGTTTAGTCTCGGTTCTGTTCATAAACCAACCAATTCGACATCGTAGGAGAAATTGGTTTCGAATTTTCGATTTGGGTGGATATAAGTTTTTAATTTTCATGTTATGGAGATATGAAGCAATAACTTAATTTGGGAGACATATGATACTATATGATACTTCTCGTTGGGAAATATATTGTCAGTCCAAAAGTTAGATATAAAGTTAGGTTAAGTAATGATCTTTTATGTGAAATTGATGCTATGGATTGAACTATCTAACACATTACACGATAATCATACGAGTTTTTTCAAAAACATTATGCTTATAATCATTTCTAAAAGATAGGATATGATTGGAATATATCTAATGAAAAAGATATTTCCAAATAGAGAAATACGATGATGTTTGTGTATGCATTCTTTTCTTTATTATGGTTTTTATTCCAGTAGATTTGTTCATGACATGTTTTAACATGGCAATAAAAACATGCAAATGATATATACCTAAAAGAAATGTAAAGATGAAACTTTATTACTATTTTAAAGTGTTTGTCATAGATTAGTGAAATCATCATAAACAAGTAGAACGATCAAAAAGAATAATCTAATACACCCATTAATTGCAAAAGAATGACGATAATTTTACACACTTATTTTCCAATGTATAATCAACTGCCATTTATAAGAAGTTAGTTCATTATATTGGATTACATCGTATCAGAGGTTTTGACGAATCTGTGTATGAGGGAGAGTATATGCACACTACACTTTTTTCCCTTAACCAAACGTTTTTCCCTTTGAATTTTATTGGTAAGCTTTTTAATCATGTATCACCTTTTTTTTTACTCAGGTATCCACGATGTATCACCTTACACATTACTATTTTATTATAGTTTTTATATATAATGGAATCTTAAGTTATGAATTATTAAGTGTAGATGACCATTATAATCATAACTTTTATAATGCCTCAAAATCTGAGTTCAAATGGGAAACTAAGCCATTAAACTCTTTTTTTGCAAAATAACCTTTTGTTTCTTTCTTTATCCATAAAAAAATATTTATGTTTACAAATTTGGCATTACCTTATATTCTTTGTTTTTATTTTAAGAAAATACAAAAAAATAATTATATACATATATTTTCAAATATTTACGGAATTATCATCTTCTTCATTACTTCAATCACTACTGTCCTTGGAGTAATGAACTCTTAATGCAATCACCACACCACCATTTACCTCTATTACTACATCACAATCTCATTCGTCTTACCATTTTTCATTTTCTGTCAAAATTTCTTCTCCTTTTTCTCTTCATATTATCTTTAAAAGCTTACAACTTTAGAAAACATCATCACTATATGCGAAAACAAACTTATAGAAGTGTATATCGGTCATCTTTGAATTCATTCAGCATAAAATCAAGATCCAAAGTATATTTCGTGTTTTGGCTGTGATTTCTTTGTTGCATATTGCAGACTTCTCAAAAATTCTGCTTTATATTTCAATTACAAAGCAGAATTCTCGAGAAATATGTTTTCTATTGCATTTAGAAAACATACTTCCCGACAAGTCTTCTTTGTCGAGAAAAACCCGCACAGTTCTCGAAAAGTCTGCTTTTGTAACAAAAAATATTAGTTTTGCAACTGACCGGAGTTGCATTAACAAAGCAGACTTCTTGATAAGTCTACTTTGTATACAAAAAGGTTAATTTTGAAATTGACCGAAGTTTCATTTACAAAGAACACTTATCAAGAAGTTTACTTTATCGAAAAAACCCTACAAACTTCTCGAGAGGTTTGCTTTGTCGAAAAAAACCAGCAAACTTCTCGAGAAGTGTGATTCAAATACAAAAAGTTAGTTTTGCAATTGACCTAAGTTTTATTTACAAAGAAAACTTCTCGAAAATTCTATTTTATCTAAAAAACCCACAAACATCTCGAGAAGTCTGTCTTGTATATAAAATAGGTTATTTTTGCAATTGACCAATGTTTCATTTACAAAGCAAACTTCTCATGAAGTCTCAAGAAGTCTGCTTTGTTTTTCTCCTTTGTATTTCCAATTTCAAGTCAATTGCAAAACCAATCTTTTTTGTATACATAGCAGACTTCTCAAGAGGTTTGCAGGTTTTTTTTCGATAAAACAAGCTTCTCGAAAAGTCTGAGAAGTCTTTTTTGTTAATGCAACTTTGGTCAATTACAAAACTAACCTTTTGTATACAAAGCAGACTTCTCAAGAAATGTGCGTGTTTTTTCCAATAAAGCAGACTTCTCGAGAAGTATGATTTGTAAATGGAATACAAAACAGATTTCTACAGAAGTCTACTTCATAAATGGAATACAAAGTAGACTTCTTGATAAGTCTGCTTTGTAAATAGAATACAAATCAAACTTCTCGAGAAGTCTGCTTTGTAAATGGAATACAAAGTAGACTTCTCGGGGAGTCTACTTTATAAATGAAATATAAATGAAATATAAATGCAATACAAGGTAGACTTCTCGAGAAGTCTGCTTTGTTAATGAAATATAAAGCATACTTCTAGAAAATTCTTCGTTGTTAATGGAATACAAAGCAAATAATGTGTCTATGATGATCAAATAAAATTCATTATTTATTTTGTAGATAATAGTCCAAATATTTGTTGTTTGTGGATAGTGGAATATGATAGAGACAGAGAATTTTTTTGTGGATTATCAAAGAGAAGGTAAAATGTGTTGTAGTTGATGATGATTGTAAACATCAAGAACTTGCTGAAATGATACAAGATGATTATGACTTCGATAAGCAATGTGATGTGCTGGAGTTAAGTTATCTTCTACTAATTGCGTTACTACGTACAGCAAATGCCTTGCGATACTTCTACTATGAAAGTTACAAATGATAGACAAGTTTGTGATTTTGTGGAGTTATGAAAAAAATCATGTTATACGTCTTTGTGTCTTTAGAAGTGTTAAGTTGGGTACTGAAAATAATGAGGCTGAGGCTAATGACCACAATGATGTCTCCGATGATGATGAAGATTTCGTTGTTGATGAAGATGATTATAAAATTTACTCGGACGGTGAAGATTATAGTGTTTACGGTAAAGTAACAAATGAGGATAGTGATGAAGATGATAAGCAATTCAGTTTTAATGTTGGAGATTTGAAAAAGGGATGTTACAAGCAAGGAAAAAGCTCTACTATGCAATTTATATGTGAACCAAAGTTTTTCGTGCAAGGATGACTTTGTATCACAATTGCGTAAGCTATCAATTATGAAGCATTCGGATTCAAAGTTTATAAGTCGTCGAAGACGTTGTATTTAGTAATATGTCGCGTAAAAGATTCGAGCTACGGTCAAATCCACTGAATCTAACATGTTTTGGGTGAAGAAGTATGTGAAGGATCATACATAGTCAGTGATAGATATGTTGAGTCGTTATAGACAAAGTACTCCAAGATACATTGTTAAGATGTTTATAGAGCGTGTTAATATAATTGAAAGAATTACTCCAAAACATATTAAAACTCAGTGAAGGAAATGCTTTTGGTATTTATGTGGATTATATGATGGCATACATATCACTGATATATGCTCAAGAATTGGTAAGGGGAACAAGCGAAGATGGCTATGAAAAATTGCCAGCATATTTGAAATCAATTAAAAAAACCAATCTAGGAAATGTTACTGCTTTTGAACTCGATGAGCATAACAAATTTAAATATTTGTTCATCGCTTATGGAGCTTCACTTGCTGGGTTTGATTATCTCAGATGAGTTGTTGTAGTGGATGGATCCCATCTAACTGGGAAGTACAAGGGTGTTTTGCTTATGGTAACTACAAAAGATGAGAATTTCTAGACATATCCGCTTTCTTTTGGGATTGTTGACTCTGAAAATGATGATTTGTGGAAATGGTTTTTCATAAAATTTTATGCTGTATATCAGATGAAAATCCGTTGGTAATAGTTTCTGATAGGCACAAATCCATTATGAAGGCATGAAAACGTATTTTGTCGAGAATTCTGCTGAGAAATCTGCTAAGAAGTCTACTATGTGAAAGAGATAAGTTTGTATTGTATGAAACATGAAATTGTGAATTTAAATCACTGAAAAACACTATATCATCGATGGTGTGTTACAAAAACATCCAACACCATTTTGCACCATAATTACTAATAATAGGTACAACACATCTATAAGTTACAATTTAAAAAAAATGTGAAAACCCAAAATCATAGTTATACTAAGTCATACTAAGTCATACTAAGTCATACTAAGTCATACTAAGTCATACAAATTTATAATAAGTCATACTAAGTCATACTAAGTCATACTAAGTCATACTATGCATCACCCATAAATACGACATTTCTTCTGTCCCACTTTGATTAGTCTCGTTGAAGATCTCGGCCGCTAACTTCTCCCTAGTAGCTTTCATGTTTGCATCACACAAGATACTAGGAATTTGTAATCCAACCGCATGATACTCAATATATCTTAGCATAAACACCCCACAATCTCCACTCTTGATGTTTTGAGGAACTCCAAAACCTTTGATGCGTTCATGCGTGTAATCAGTGCATGGATATTTTTATTTATCGTGCGAAAGGGATAGTTCATTCAAAATCATCTGAATGAATGGCCTCACGACCTAAGATATACAAAAAATCTTACGTGTGATAAACGTCGCTATCTCATATTACGATGTACAACATCTGTATTGATATCCACATAGCGACCCAATGGTTATCCATTACATGTAGCGGTGAGTAAATATCATCAATTTCAAGACTCCATGTGATACAAGCCTTGATTCAAGGATGTATGCGCGTGGGCTGTTTGTAGAAGATTAGGTGAGAAACTCAACCTTAGGCTTCTGGATAGGGGTTTTCTGGTTGGTAAACGATGGAAGGGTGAAGTGAACCACACGAGGGGTGATGAACCTCGTGATAAATCACAAACTTAGAGCTAGGAGGGCAGGTCTCAACTAGGTTCTAAGCGCACAAGCTTCTTTGAGAGAAAAACTTGTAAAGAGAAAATTCGCACTTTATTAATATCAAAAAGGTTGTCGAACTACAATGCTGGAAGGAGCCTTATTAATATGCTCGACAGCTTGACCTTCTAGGGTCGACTCAAATAAGAAAAGGAAAATTTACAAAAGTGCACAAAAGAAAAAGATACAAAAGTGTATAATCGAAAAAGGACCTATGCTTAAAATGTCTTTGACTCAATAAATGTAAATATTCTAGATCCTACCCTGCAAAACAGAAAGATGCAAATATTCTTATTGAAAACTTATCTTACTTACCTCACGGCCAAGAAATGGAAGGTGGCCGTCCTTGTGGCATGCACGCGCCTTGCTCCTAGTCTTCGACTTGGAGTAGGGTTAGGAATCTTTGGGCCCTGACCTCTCTTGCCACTAAAGCCCAAGTCTCTGATGTCCCTTGTGTTGTTGAGAAGCTATTGGACTCTTCCTTGTATTTCTGGCCCATTGTCCTTAGTCGATCTTCTTCTAGAAGCTTGTTGACCCATAGGCTGAATTTGTGGAAGAGCGCCCTTGATCTGCTTCTTGTCATTGCTCCTTGAGGTACTACTGGTGTTGAGACTTCCTCTAAGTGCATGTCCTGGAGCTGGTAGTTCATTTGGTCCGAGTCCTCTTGTGTAGAAGTGGAAGTGCGCGTGTACTCGGCTGGATCGCCTGTACCGGCTGGACTGTGCGCGGTACTGGCCGGAATGACTTCAGGACCGGCCAAGTTGATCCCGGAGTCGGCGGTGTCATCAAGGGGACCGGCGGTGTCATTCACGTCCCCACCAAGTGTGCCGGAAGCTTGGGCCTCTCCGCCGGCGATGTTGACCGGTCTGGTCCTATAGGTCGAGGGTCCGGCGGTACTGTCTGGTCCGGCAGGCGCGCCAGATGGTCCTGCTGTCTCGGGCAAGCTTCCTGATCGGCCAGTCTGGTCTCCTGGCTGGATGTACGACCTGATGTCCTCATCACCATGTCTTTACTGTTCTGTAGTAAGATGGTTTAGTACTTGCATGATAGTCAAATGATCTTAGAGGGAGAAGTCTGCCTGAACCGTCTACATTCCCTGTGGAACTCAAAAAGTGGTTGTGATGGCTAGACTAAACATTTGGAAGATGCAATCAACGATGCTCTTGAACCATTATGGATGCTTCTAGAATCGAAGCCTCAAAAGATTTTTCCCAACATCCATATGTTGCATTGACACATAAAACAATAATCACAAAAGTTTGCAAGAAATATACGAAGTGTGCAATAATAATAAAAAGTCTGCAATAATAATCTGAAATCTATAATAATAACACAAAGTCTACAATAATAATACGAAATCTGCAATAATAATACAAAATCTGCAATAATAAACTGATATATGCATAAGAAGGATCAGAAATGTACAACATCGTTGAGCTATTTTGTTTGGGTTCGGAGAGTACGAAATCACTCGTTCGATTCCTTTGAAGTGTCAATGTAATAGGTAACACAATGAGTATTAGTTTCAAGCTATAACATACGAAACTAAGAAAAAAAAGATAAAAATAATACAAAAATAACCTACAGATCAAGTTTCAATCAATCATCGAATATATTTACTATCTATTTGTCCACTTCAGTGAACGGGTCATATCCACGACCAAAATTTTTTTTGTTTTCAATAATTTCTTTGACGGTGCTATTTCTTAGAAATTGTGATTGTTGAGAAGAAGCAAATTTACGATTTTGGAGCTCTTGGCCCATTGCAAGATCATCGTTGTCCTTTTTAGTGTTTTGTTTAATTTTTAAGGTAGACAAATATTCTCTTGTTTTTTACCGTGCCGGCGTATTCTACAGTACCTTTCTTCTGTATGTGGATGCTTTCACTTGCTCCTTGTTTGTTATAATTGTGGGATCCATCATTAAATAAATTCCATAACACAATCAAATATTTCAAAGAAACACAAACATTAAAAACCAATCAATTCTCTAATATTTATTCCACAACATCAAATGATATAAGTTACAATTACCCAAACTACAATAGCAAACCAAATAAGCTCGATCAATCTAGTGTACAAAGGAGGACCAAATAAACACTACTTTTTTTTTAAATTGTGTGATCGGATAGTTCGAGATCTAACCGCACCAAACGCACCACTTTCACCAAAATATTGAGGCCTCCCTTAAGGTCTTCCAAATTATCCTCCACGACATCTCACCTTCTTTGACAGACTATAAACCTTTCTTCTCGACATTTTGAGTACCGACTATCACTTTGTTTGAGAAATTCGAGAAGCACATCTCGAAGTGAGTCTTTATCGTCATAATTTCTATCCCATCCTCACTCCAAATCACCCTTTTCGACACATAAGCTAAACCTTCGCCTTGTTCAAAAATTCTTTTCTGAGGAGTCATCTTACCCACTTTAGCAACCTTACAAACATTCCCCGAAGCATTTTTAACACCTTTCGTTGGCGAATGGGAAACATCAAACTTCCAAGGGTCAAAATGCTTAAAATACGTTTTGATGATGTTTACGGATTTTTCATCATCCACCCAATATGGCCACATCTCGGTGTACTCCTTCAAAACAAAGTTTTGAACCCTCCTTTACAGGAAAAATTAAGCAGAAAAAACGAAATTAGTAACACGTAAAAAGAAACTACAAATATATAAACAAACAATTTCATCAAATATCTGATTCAATAGTGCTGTTTTTATATTCTTATGACCACGAGAGCAACGATAACTTAGTATGGCTGGACTTGGTGGAGACACAATGGATTCACCATATTTTGATGCAAAGTCTAGTAGAACGTAATAAATCCAACACTGCAAAACTTGAATAAACCCTTCAATGGTGCAAGCACTCTTCGTCAAGTCCTTGTCTTATATAGACATTATCAGCTTCTTAAATGCCACTCCGCCCAATGGATAGCTTTCGAATGCAGCTAGATTCATCACAAGTCTAACAAAGTTGACATATGTACCTGCTCTACGATTATGTGCATCAATGAACGATGCAAAAATTGCAAAATATTCCAACCTAATTCTCTCATCACAGGTCCATTAACCATAACTTGAACAAGCGTCAATCAAATTTCTAATACTAAGACCTTCATCAACACATATACCAAGCTTCTTCCAAAACAATCTCATCTCCTTAATGACTTCTACGTTCAGAGCTTCATATAAAGAGTCATAATAGATGCAGTTCAACCCTGTCAAATGCTCAAACTAGTTCAAGGAGTACTTTACCAGACTATCATCAATCAAACACCCAATCTCGTATTTGCAATCATACACTAGCTGGAAAGTCATCATGTGATGCACTAGCCTGGACGTCCTACCAAAATCCAACTTGTAGAATTTCAAGCAAACTCCCAGAGGTGAATCACATAAAAACTCCCATTCATCTGCAAGGAGAGTAGCCTCAAGCGCATACATTAATTCAGCATCACAAAAGTGAGATGCAATGTTTTTATCCGGGACGGACTTCTTGTTTTTGGTGAAAATCCAAGCTGGAAAGTCAATGCTCTCCTCCTCCATTTCAAAGGCTGCAACCATAAACAAATAAGTTATTCAAACCAAAAAGAATACTAGAAGTCGGCATAAAAAATCAGCAATTAAAACCCAATAAGAATTAAAAGAAGTTTGCATGAAGCAGAAGAAGTCTGAGTGTAGTCGAAGAAGTCTACGCAATGCATAAGAAGTCTGCGCGAATCAGAAGAAGTCTATGCGACGCAAAAGAAGTCTGCGCAAACCAAAAAAAAAGTATGCACGACGCATAAGAAGTCTGTGTGACGTCGAAGAAGTTTGCGCAAATCAGTTGAAGTCTATGCGAAGTAGTTGAAGTATGCGCAAAGCAGAAGAAATTTGCGGGAAGTAGAATAAATCTGCGCGAAGCAGAAAAAGCCTATGTGAAGCATAAAAATACTACGCGAAGTTGAAGAAGTTTGAGAGAGGTTGAAGAAGTCTGCGCGATGTAGACTAAATCTGTCTAAATAATGCAACTGGAAAACAACAAAAAAATTTAACTGGAAAACAACCGAAAATGTAACAACAATACCAGAAACCACCAAAAATACAACAAACTAACCATCATCGCAACAAAATAACCATCCTTGCAACAAAATAAATGTCAATGCAATAAAAAAGTTCTAGATTTAACATTTATTCAGAAACTCAATATTCAAGCAGTTAAAAATGTTAGATCTAACAGCATTCCGAAAAATGCATCCACACAACCACCGAATAATACAACCATCCGCAAATATCTAAACTCCACCAAACTAATTTTTTAATAACCCGCAAAAACTAATTTTTGAAAAATTTGCGAAAACTAAATTTTGAAAATTAACTTCGAGACGTCACAAGAGCAATCTATAACACAAAAGCCACCAAAAACTCAAAAACCTAGATCTAGAAAAAAAACTCATTTAAATAAAAAATCATAGATCGATTCATGGAAAACAAAAACCATAGAGAGAGGGAGTGATACAAGTCTCGATTCAAGGCTTATATGAGCGTGGGCTGTTTGGAAAAGGTTAGGTGAGAAACTCGACCTTAGACTTCTTGGATATGGAGTTTTGATTTGGTATTCGATGGAAGGGTGAAGTGAACCACACGAGGGGTGATGAACCTCGTGATAAATCACAAACTTAGAGCTAGGAGGGCAGGTCTCAACTAGGTTCTAAGCGCACAAGCTTCTTTGAGAGAAAAACTTGTAAAGAGAAAATTCGCACTTTATTAATATCAAAAAGGTTGTCGAACTACAATGCTGGAAGGAGCCTTATTAATATGCTCGACAGCTTGATCTTCTAGGGTTGACTCAAATAAAGAAAAGGAAAGATTACAAAAGTGCATAAATGGAAAAGATACAAAAGTGTATAACCGAAAAATGACCTATTCCTAAAATGTTCTTGACTCAAAAATGTAAAGAATCTAGATCCTACCCTGCAAAACAGAAAGAGGCATATATTCGAATTGAAACTTACCTTAACTTACCTCATGGCCAAGAAATGGAAGGTCGCCGTCCTTGTGGCATGCATGCGCCTTGCTCCTAGTCTTCGACTTGGAGTAGGGTTAAGAATCTTTGGGCTTTGACCTCTTTTGCCACTAAAGCCCAAGTCTCTGATGTCCCTTGTGTTGTTGAGAAGCTTTTGGACTCTACTTTGCACTTCTGACCCATTGTCCTTAGTTGATCTTCCTCTAGGAACTTGTCGACCCATAAGCTGAATTTGTGGACGAGTGTCCTTGATCTGCTTCTTGTCATTGCTCCTGGTGGCACTACTGGTGTGGATATTTCTTCTAGATGCATGTCCTGAAGCTGGTAGCTTATCTGGTCCGAGTTTCGTTGTGTAGAAGTTAAATTGCTCATGCACTCGGCTGGATCGGCTGTACCGGCTAGAATGTCCGAGGTACTGGCCGGGATGCCTTTGGGACCGGCCAAGTTGATCCCGTAGTTGGTGGCATCACCAAGGGGACCGGCGGTGTCATCCACATCGCCACCAAATGTGCCGGAAGCTTGGGCCTCTCCGCCGGCAATGCTGACCGGTCGGGTCCTATTGGTCGAGGGTCCGGCGGTACTGCTTGGTCCGGCAGACATGCCAGATGGTCCTGCTGTCTCGGGCAAGCTTTCTGGTCGGCCAGTCTGGACTCCTGGCTGGATGTACGACCTGATGTCCTCATCATCCCCTCCCTCTTCAATAGGTTTGTCCTCAAAACTGGTTCATATGCATGGAAAGGGGCTAAGTCAGTAACATTGAACGTATTGGACACATTAAACTCACCTGGGAGCTCAATCTGGTAGGCGTTGTTGTTGATCCTCTCGAGCACTCTGAATGGTCCATCTCCTCTTGGTGCTAGCTTGGAACTCCTTAGGTTTGGGAACCTCTCCTGCCGTAGGTGTAGCCACACCCAATCGCCTGGTTGAAAGATCACCTCCTTTCTTCCTTTGTTGGCATGAGTCACGTACTGTCCGGTCCTCTTCTCCAAGTTCTCTGCTACCTTCTGGTGTAACCTCCTTATGAACTCTGCTTTGGATGCTCCGTTGAGGTTGGTCATCTCAGCTGGTGGCAGTGGTGTTTGCTCCAATGGGGTGAGAGGGTTGAAGCCGTATACCACTTCAAATGGTGTCTTTTTGGTTGCTGAGTGCACGGCTCGGTTGTAGGCGAACTCAATGAATGGCAGGCACTCCACCCAAGTCTTTAGGTTCTTCCCTAGTGTAGTTCTGAGAAGAGTTGATAGTGTCCTGTTGACAACTTCAGTTTGGCCATCGGTTTGAGGATGGCAAGTGGTTGAGAAGAGTAGCTTCGTGCCTAGCTTTCTCCAAAGGGTCCTCAAGAAATGGCTGAGGAACTTGGTGTCCCTATCTGATACGATGGTCCTTGGCACTCCATGAAGCCGTACTATCTCCCTGAAGAACAGCTCAGCTGTTGGCGTGGCATCATTGACATTGGCACATGGGATGAAATGTGCCATCTTGGAGAATCTGTCCACCACTACAAAGATTGCATCTTTGTGGTTGATCTTGGGCAGACCTAGAACAAAATCCATCGAGATGTCCACCCATGGATGTGTAGGTATGGGCAGTGGGAGATACAACCCGTGAGGTTGCACTCGGGACTTTGCCTTCTTGCAAGTGATGCATCTTGCACAATGAGCTTCTACTGTCCTCTTGATATGTGGCCAGTAGAAGTGCTCCTTGACCACTTCTAGAGTCTTGTCGACACCAAAGTGGCCCATGAGTCCTCCTCCATGAGCTTCTCGGATGATAAGCTCCCTTAGTGATCCCTGTGGTATGCACAGCCTTCTTTCTCGGAACAAGAATCCCTCATGGATGTAGAATTTGCCATGACTCCCTGTGCCACACTCCTTGTAGCTCTCAGCCAAGTCAGGATCATCCTTGTATAGATCCTTAATGTGCTCGAATCCTAGGACCTTTGCCTCCATGGTTGATATCAAGGCAAACCTCCTTGATAGTGCATCGGCTACCACATTATCTTTTCCCTTCTTGTACTTGATGATGTACAGGAAGGTCTCTATGAACTCCATCCACCTGGCATGTCTCCTCTTGAGATTGGTTTGCCCTCTGAGGTGTTTGAGAGTCTCATGATCAGTGTGGATCACAAACTCCTTGGACAGCAAGTAATGCTGCCAAGTCTCCGATGCTCGGACAAGGGCATAAAACTCCTTGTCATAAGTGGGATAGTTCAGTGAGGCACCACCTAGCTTCTCACTGAAGTATGCCACTGGTCTTCCTCCTTGGGTTAGCACTGCTCCTATGCCTATTCCAGAGGCATCACACTCCACTTCAAATGTCTTGTTGAAGTCGGGCAGGACTAGCACTGGTGCATGTGTAAGGCTGTCCTTCAAGGCCTGGAATGCGTTCTCCTGGGCTTCTCCCCAGCTGAATCCACGTTCTTCTTCACTACTGCCGTCAGTGGTGAGGCAATACTGCTGAAGTTGGGCACAAATCTCCTATAGAAGCTGGCCAGTCCGTGGAAGCTCCTTACTTGGCTGATGTTGCCTGGTGGTGGCCATTCTTGTATGGCTCGAATCTTCTCTTCATCAACCTGTAGGCCCTGTGAACTTACAACAAAACCTAAAAAGACAAGCTTATCAGTACAAAGGTGCACTTCTTGAGATTGGCATAAAGCTCTTCTTGTCGAAGGGTTTTAAGTACCATCTCAAGATGTGTGAGGTGTTCCGTAGGCACTTACTATAAACAAGTATATCATCAAAGTAAACACTACAAACTTACTGATGTACGCCCTAAGAACTTGGTTCATAAGGCGCATGAAGGTGCTTGGGGCATTAGTCAAGCCAAATGGCATGACTGTCCACTCGTAGAGCCCTTGCTTTGTCTTGAAAGCAGTCTTCCACTCATCACCTTCCTTCATTCTTACCTGGTGGTATCCACTTTTGAGGTCTATCTTGGAGAAGACCGTGGCTCCACTCAGCTCATCTAGCATGTCATCCAGTCGTGGTATTGGATGCCTATACTCGACTGTGATGTTGTTGATTGCTCGGCAGTCCACGCACATGCGCCAAGTTCCATCCTTCTTGGGCACTAGTAGCACTGGTACAGCACATGGACTGAGGCTCTCTCGAACATATCCTTTCTCCAGGAGCTCCTTGACTTGCTTCTCAAGCTCCTTGGACTCCTCTGGACTCATCCAGTAGGCTGGCCGGTTGGGCAGGGCTGCTCCGGGCACTAGATCAATCTGGTGTTCTATGCCACGTAAAGGAGGCAAGCCTGCTGGTATCTCCTCTGGAAATACATCCTGGAATTTGTTGAGGAGTGTTGCTACTTCATGAGGTAGCTCTACCTGTCCCTGTTCTATACTCAACACTTCCTTGAAAACCATTAGTAACATTAAGTCCTTTGAGGCTAAAGCTCTCCGGACATGACTAGGTTGAATAAGAAAGTTAGATTTGACAAGTTTCTTTTCCTTACTCATTTGGAGTTGTAGCTCATGTACTTGGGCAGGTGTAAGAGGAGCTAGGCTGACCTTTCTCTTGTCATGCACGAAGGTGTATAGATTGGTTCGGCCATCATGCCTGGTCTCTTTGTCAAACTCCCATGGTCTTCCTAGTCGAAGATGGCCAGCTTGCATGGGCACCACGTCGCACACGACCTGGTCTTGGTACTTGCCCACACTGAATGGCACAGTGACTTGCTCATGAATCTTGAGCCCCACTTTGTCATCGAGCCATCTCAGTCTATATGGTCGAGGATGTCGTGTCCTCTCTAGACCTAGCTTATCAACCATATACGCACTAGCAACGTTAGTGCAAGAACCACCATCTATGATGAGGTTACATACCTTTCCTTTGATGGTGCAATGGCTGTGGAAGATGTTCTCCCTTTGGATGGTCTCTGAAGGATCCACCATTGCACTGAGGATATGTCTAGTGACCAGCACTTCCCCCACATCAGGGTACTCAATGTCACCATATTCTCCTTCTGATTCATAGTCCTCTTCATCTTGGGACTCATATTCTCCTGCCTCCGTAATCAGCATGACTCGGTTGTTTGGGCACTCCCTTGAGATGTGTCCACGTCCCCTGCACTTGAAACAAGTTATGTCACGTGATCTTTGGGGGTTAGAAGACTTACCAGGCTCTCTCTGGTCACGGGTGGGTTCAGAAGGCTTGCTCTTGAACCTTGACTCGATCTCTATGCTCTTGCCTTTGTCTACGGACTTGGGCATGTTGCTTGGTGCCCAAGGTGTCTTAGGCTTGCTGCGGATGTCTTGGCTCTTACATTTGATGTGCTGCTCAGCCTGGACAGATATGTGGAACAAGTCTTTGAAGTCATTGTAGATTTGCCTTTCCACCTTGCGGCTGATCCTTTCTTGGAGTCCATCCAAGAATTGTGCCATCAATGCTTCTTCATCATCATTGAGCTCCAATCTGTTCCTTAGCTTCTCGAACTCTTCATAGTACTCCTCTACTGATCTGGTACCCTGCTTAAGAGTACGAAAACGACGTTGCAAGTCCCTATGAAAGTAAGGTGGAACAAACCTTTGTCGCATGACATCCTTCATGTCGACCCATGAATCTATAGGCCTCATTCTTTTCCTCCTTCTGTCAGATACCTCACGATCCCACCAGATGAGGGCATTTTCCGTGAGTTGTGCTACTGCCATTGAGACTCTCCTAGGTCCTGGTTGGTTGTAGTGATCAAAGATATGATCCATTCGCTTCTCCCAATCTAGGTAAGCCTCGGGGTCTACTTTTCCTGCAAAAGTTGGAGGAGTTAGTTTAACATCAGGATGAATTACCCGGTTATAGGTGTGTTCATCTCCATCCTCATGACGTCTAGGAGGCATTCTTGGTCTCTGGTGAAGACCATATGGCTCAAAGCCATCATCTTCTGCCTCTGGTTGCCGTGGAGGTCCTCTCGGCCTATGGTGATAGTTATGAGGTTGCGTGTCCTCATCTCCATCTGGCTGGGGTTCCTCCTGTTCGTGCCGTGTCCTAAGGTACTCAGGACCCTCAGGACGGTCTTGCTCAGCTCTCACGTGCCTTATGGCCTGGAATCTTACTGGTCTCTCCACGCGCTCCAACCTCTCGCCTATGGATGCGAGTTGTGTTTGGAGTGTGGTGAACATGGCCATCATGGCTTCAGCTGCGTCTCTATTCTCTTCTCCCATGTGTGCTACAAAGAAAGAAGACAATTAGGGTGCTCCTAAATTATTAGGAGAGTTTTCTTTTTATATGTGGTTTGAAAAAAATGCAAAAAGGAAAAATTCTAAAGAAAGGAAATTCAAAAATGTGAAGATTTGAGAAAAAGGAAACTTTCTTGACAACTTGTGCTAGCTGTCCAATTCGACTTCCTTTAGTATTCTTTCTATTTTCTTTTTATTTTCTTTTTAATTTAACTTAAAAATATAGGAAATATGATTTAAACAAAAAGGAAAACGTGAAAGACAATGCAAAGGTGAATCTAAACCCTAGTGATACACGTAGGAGGCTAGATGCACTCGGTTTGGAGTTTGATGTTGTTTTTTTGATTTTTCTTGAATACGACTTAAACTAATGCAAGAACTACAAATAAGACAAGCAAAAGGATAGAAAAAACCTGGTTTAGGAGCTTTAAGCTCTGATACCAAAATGATACAAGCCTCGATTCAAGGCTTATATGCGTGTGGGCTGTTCGAAGAAGGTTAGGTGAGAAACTCGACCTTAGACTTCTTGGATAGGGGGTTTTGGGTTGGTATTCGATGGAAGGGTGAAGTGAACCACACGAGGGGTGATGAACCTCGTGATAAATCACAAACTTAGAGCTAGGAGGGCTGGTCTCAACTAGGTTCTAAGCGCACAAGCTTCTTTGAGAGAAAAACTTGTAAAGAGAAAATTCGCACTTTATTAATATCAAAAAGGTTGTCGAACTACAATGCTGGAAGGAGCCTTATTAATATGCTCGACAGCTTGACCTTCTAGGGTCGACTCAAATAAGAAAAGGAAAATTTACAAAAGTGCACAAAAGGAAAAGATACAAAAGTGTATAATCGAAAAAGGACCTATTCCTAAAATATCTTTGACTCAATAAATATAAATATTCTAGATCCTACCCTACAAAACAGAAAGAGGCAAATATTCATATTGAAAACTTACCTTACTTACCTCACGGCCAAGAAATGGAAGGTGGCCGTCCTTGTGGCATGCACGCGCCTTGCTCCTAGTCTTCGACTTGGAGTAGGGTTAGGAATCTTTGGGCCCTGACCTCTCTTGCCACTAAAGCCCAAGTCTCTGATGTCCCTTGTGTTGTTGAGAAGCTATTGGACTCTTCCTTGTATTTCTGGCCCATTGTCCTTAGTCGATCTTCTTCTAGAAGCTTGTTGACCCATAGGCTGAATTTGTGGAAGAGCGCCCTTGATCTGCTTCTTGTCATTGCTCCTTGAGGTACTACTGGTGTTGAGACTTCCTCTAAGTGCATGTCCTGGAGCTGGTAGTTCATTTGGTCCGAGTCCTCTTGTGTAGAAGTGGAAGTGCGCGTGTACTCGGCTGGATCGCCTGTACCGGCTGGACTGTGCGCGGTACTGGCCGGAATGACTTCAGGACCGGCCAAGTTGATCCCGGAGTCGGCGGTGTCATCAAGGGGACCGGCGGTGTCATTCACGTCCCCCACCAAGTGTGCCGGAAGCTTGGGCCTCTCCGCCGGCGATGTTGACCGGTCTGGTCCTATAGGTCGAGGGTCCGGCGGTACTGTCTGGTCCGGCAGGCGCGCCAGATGGTCCTGCTGTCTCGGGCAAGCTTCCTGATCGGCCAGTCTGGTCTCCTGGCTGGATGTACGACCTGATGTCCTCATCACCATGTCTTTACTGTTCTGTAGTAAGATGGTTTAGTACTTGCATGATAGTCAAATGATCTTAGAGGGAGAAGTCTGCCTGAACCGTCTACATTCCCTGTGGAACTCAAAAAGTGGTTGTGATGGCTAGACTAAACATTTGGAAGATGCAATCAACGATGCTCTTGAACCATTATGGATGCTTCTAGAATCGAAGCCTCAAAAGATTTTTCCCAACATCCATATGTTGCATTGACACATAAAACAATAATCACAAAAGTTTGCAAGAAATATACGAAGTGTGCAATAATAATAAAAAGTCTGCAATAATAATCTGAAATCTATAATAATAACACAAAGTCTACAATAATAATACGAAATCTGCAATAATAATACAAAATCTGCAATAATAAACTGATATATGCATAAGAAGGATCAGAAATGTACAACATCGTTGAGCTATTTTGTTTGGGTTCGGAGAGTACGAAATCACTCGTTCGATTCCTTTGAAGTGTCAATGTAATAGGTAACACAATGAGTATTAGTTTCAAGCTATAACATACGAAACTAAGAAAAAAAAGATAAAAATAATACAAAAATAACCTACAGATCAAGTTTCAATCAATCATCGAATATATTTACTATCTATTTGTCCACTTCAGTGAACGGGTCATATCCACGACCAAAATTTTTTTTGTTTTCAATAATTTCTTTGACGGTGCTATTTCTTAGAAATTGTGATTGTTGAGAAGAAGCAAATTTACGATTTTGGAGCTCTTGGCCCATTGCAAGATCATCGTTGTCCTTTTTAGTGTTTTGTTTAATTTTTAAGGTAGACAAATATTCTCTTGTTTTTTACCGTGCCGGCGTATTCTACAGTACCTTTCTTCTGTATGTGGATGCTTTCACTTGCTCCTTGTTTGTTATAATTGTGGGATCCATCATTAAATAAATTCCATAACACAATCAAATATTTCAAAGAAACACAAACATTAAAAACCAATCAATTCTCTAATATTTATTCCACAACATCAAATGATATAAGTTACAATTACCCAAACTACAATAGCAAACCAAATAAGCTCGATCAATCTAGTGTACAAAGGAGGACCAAATAAACACTACTTTTTTTTTAAATTGTGTGATCGGATAGTTCGAGATCTAACCGCACCAAACGCACCACTTTCACCAAAATATTGAGGCCTCCCTTAAGGTCTTCCAAATTATCCTCCACGACATCTCACCTTCTTTGACAGACTATAAACCTTTCTTCTCGACATTTTGAGTACCGACTATCACTTTGTTTGAGAAATTCGAGAAGCACATCTCGAAGTGAGTCTTTATCGTCATAATTTCTATCCCATCCTCACTCCAAATCACCCTTTTCGACACATAAGCTAAACCTTCGCCTTGTTCAAAAATTCTTTTCTGAGGAGTCATCTTACCCACTTTAGCAACCTTACAAACATTCCCCGAAGCATTTTTAACACCTTTCGTTGGCGAATGGGAAACATCAAACTTCCAAGGGTCAAAATGCTTAAAATACGTTTTGATGATGTTTACGGATTTTTCATCATCCACCCAATATGGCCACATCTCGGTGTACTCCTTCAAAACAAAGTTTTGAACCCTCCTTTACAGGAAAAATTAAGCAGAAAAAACGAAATTAGTAACACGTAAAAAGAAACTACAAATATATAAACAAACAATTTCATCAAATATCTGATTCAATAGTGCTGTTTTTATATTCTTATGACCACGAGAGCAACGATAACTTAGTATGGCTGGACTTGGTGGAGACACAATGGATTCACCATATTTTGATGCAAAGTCTAGTAGAACGTAATAAATCCAACACTGCAAAACTTGAATAAACCCTTCAATGGTGCAAGCACTCTTCGTCAAGTCCTTGTCTTATATAGACATTATCAGCTTCTTAAATGCCACTCCGCCCAATGGATAGCTTTCGAATGCAGCTAGATTCATCACAAGTCTAACAAAGTTGACATATGTACCTGCTCTACGATTATGTGCATCAATGAACGATGCAAAAATTGCAAAATATTCCAACCTAATTCTCTCATCACAGGTCCATTAACCATAACTTGAACAAGCGTCAATCAAATTTCTAATACTAAGACCTTCATCAACACATATACCAAGCTTCTTCCAAAACAATCTCATCTCCTTAATGACTTCTACGTTCAGAGCTTCATATAAAGAGTCATAATAGATGCAGTTCAACCCTGTCAAATGCTCAAACTAGTTCAAGGAGTACTTTACCAGACTATCATCAATCAAACACCCAATCTCGTATTTGCAATCATACACTAGCTGGAAAGTCATCATGTGATGCACTAGCCTGGACGTCCTACCAAAATCCAACTTGTAGAATTTCAAGCAAACTCCCAGAGGTGAATCACATAAAAACTCCCATTCATCTGCAAGGAGAGTAGCCTCAAGCGCATACATTAATTCAGCATCACAAAAGTGAGATGCAATGTTTTTATCCGGGACGGACTTCTTGTTTTTGGTGAAAATCCAAGCTGGAAAGTCAATGCTCTCCTCCTCCATTTCAAAGGCTGCAACCATAAACAAATAAGTTATTCAAACCAAAAAGAATACTAGAAGTCGGCATAAAAAATCAGCAATTAAAACCCAATAAGAATTAAAAGAAGTTTGCATGAAGCAGAAGAAGTCTGAGTGTAGTCGAAGAAGTCTACGCAATGCATAAGAAGTCTGCGCGAATCAGAAGAAGTCTATGCGACGCAAAAGAAGTCTGCGCAAACCAAAAAAAAAGTATGCACGACGCATAAGAAGTCTGTGTGACGTCGAAGAAGTTTGCGCAAATCAGTTGAAGTCTATGCGAAGTAGTTGAAGTATGCGCAAAGCAGAAGAAATTTGCGGGAAGTAGAATAAATCTGCGCGAAGCAGAAAAAGCCTATGTGAAGCATAAAAATACTACGCGAAGTTGAAGAAGTTTGAGAGAGGTTGAAGAAGTCTGCGCGATGTAGACTAAATCTGTCTAAATAATGCAACTGGAAAACAACAAAAAAATTTAACTGGAAAACAACCGAAAATGTAACAACAATACCAGAAACCACCAAAAATACAACAAACTAACCATCATCGCAACAAAATAACCATCCTTGCAACAAAATAAATGTCAATGCAATAAAAAAGTTCTAGATTTAACATTTATTCAGAAACTCAATATTCAAGCAGTTAAAAATGTTAGATCTAACAGCATTCAGAAAAATGCATCCACACAACCACCGAATAATACAACCATCCGCAAATATCTAAACTCCACCAAACTAATTTTTTAATAACCCGCAAAAACTAATTTTTGAAAAATTTGCGAAAACTAAATTTTGAAAATTAACTTCGAGACGTCACAAGAGCAATCTATAACACAAAAGCCACCAAAAACTCAAAAACCTAGATCTAGAAAAAAAACTCATTTAAATAAAAAATCATAGATCGATTCATGGAAAACAAAAACCATAGAGAGAGGGAGTGATACAAGTCTCGATTCAAGGCTTATATGAGCGTGGGCTGTTTGGAAAAGGTTAGGTGAGAAACTCGACCTTAGACTTCTTGGATATGGAGTTTTGATTTGGTATTCGATGGAAGGGTGAAGTGAACCACACGAGGGGTGATGAACCTCGTGATAAATCACAAACTTAGAGCTAGGAGGGCAGGTCTCAACTAGGTTCTAAGCGCACAAGCTTCTTTGAGAGAAAAACTTGTAAAGAGAAAATTCGCACTTTATTAATATCAAAAAGGTTGTCGAACTACAATGCTGGAAGGAGCCTTATTAATATGCTCGACAGCTTGATCTTCTAGGGTTGACTCAAATAAAGAAAAGGAAAGATTACAAAAGTGCATAAATGGAAAAGATACAAAAGTGTATAACCGAAAAATGACCTATTCCTAAAATGTTCTTGACTCAAAAATGTAAAGAATCTAGATCCTACCCTGCAAAACAGAAAGAGGCATATATTCGAATTGAAACTTACCTTAACTTACCTCATGGCCAAGAAATGGAAGGTCGCCGTCCTTGTGGCATGCATGCGCCTTGCTCCTAGTCTTCGACTTGGAGTAGGGTTAAGAATCTTTGGGCTTTGACCTCTTTTGCCACTAAAGCCCAAGTCTCTGATGTCCCTTGTGTTGTTGAGAAGCTTTTGGACTCTACTTTGCACTTCTGACCCATTGTCCTTAGTTGATCTTCCTCTAGGAACTTGTCGACCCATAAGCTGAATTTGTGGACGAGTGTCCTTGATCTGCTTCTTGTCATTGCTCCTGGTGGCACTACTGGTGTGGATATTTCTTCTAGATGCATGTCCTGAAGCTGGTAGCTTATCTGGTCCGAGTTTCGTTGTGTAGAAGTTAAATTGCTCATGCACTCGGCTGGATCGGCTGTACCGGCTAGAATGTCCGAGGTACTGGCCGGGATGCCTTTGGGACCGGCCAAGTTGATCCCGTAGTTGGTGGCATCACCAAGGGGACCGGCGGTGTCATCCACATCGCCACCAAATGTGCCGGAAGCTTGGGCCTCTCCGCCGGCAATGCTGACCGGTCGGGTCCTATTGGTCGAGGGTCCGGCGGTACTGCTTGGTCCGGCAGACATGCCAGATGGTCCTGCTGTCTCGGGCAAGCTTTCTGGTCGGCCAGTCTGGACTCCTGGCTGGATGTACGACCTGATGTCCTCATCATCCCCTCCCTCTTCAATAGGTTTGTCCTCAAAACTGGTTCATATGCATGGAAAGGGGCTAAGTCAGTAACATTGAACGTATTGGACACATTAAACTCACCTGGGAGCTCAATCTGGTAGGCGTTGTTGTTGATCCTCTCGAGCACTCTGAATGGTCCATCTCCTCTTGGTGCTAGCTTGGAACTCCTTAGGTTTGGGAACCTCTCCTGCTGTAGGTGTAGCCACACCCAATCGCCTGGTTGAAATATCACCTCCTTTCTTCCCTTGTTGGCATGAGTCACGTACTGTCCGGTCCTCTTCTCCAAGTTTTCTGCTACCTTCTGGTGTAACCTCCTTATGAACTCTGCCTTGGATACTCCGTTGAAGTTGGTCATCTCAGCTGGTGGTAGTGGCATTTACTCCAATGGGGTGATAGGGTTGAAGCCGTATACTACTTCAAATGGTGTCTTCTTGGTTGCTGAGTGCACAACTCGGTTGTAAGCGTATGAATGGCAGACACTCCACCCAAGTCTTTAGATTCTTCCCTAGTGTAGTCCTGAGAAGAGTTGATAGTGTCCTATTGACAACTTCAGTTTGGCCATCGGTTTGAGGATGGCAGGTGGTAGAGAAGAGTAGCTTCGTGCCTAGCTTTCTCCAAAGGGTACTCCAGAAATGGCTGAGGAACTTGGTGTCCCTGTCTGATACGATGGTCCTTGGCAGTCCATGAAGCCGTACTATCTCCCTGAAGAACAGCTCAGCTGTTTGTGTGGCATCTTGGAGAATCTGTCCACCACTACAAAGATTGCATCTTTGTGGTTGATCTTGGGCAGACCTAGAACAAAGTCCATTGAGATGTCCACCCATGGATGTGTAGGTATGGGCAGTGGGAGATACAACCCGTGAGGTTGCACTCGGGACTTTGCCTTCTTGCAAGTGATGCATCTTGCACAATGAGCTTCTACTGTCCTCTTGATGTGTGGCCAGTAGAAGTGCTCCTTGACCATTGCTAGAGTCTTGTCGACACCAAAGTGGCCCATGAGTCCTCCTCCATGAGCTTCTCGGATGATAAGCGCCCTTAATGATCCTTGTGGTATGCATAGCCTTCTTTCTCGGAACAAGAATCCCTCATGGATGTAGAACTTGCTATGACTCCCTGTGCCACACTCCCTGTAGCTCTCAGCAAAGTCAGGATCATCCTTGTATAAGTCCTTGATGTGCTCGAATCCTAGGACCTTTGCCTCCATGGTGGATATCAAGGCAAACTTCCTTGATAGTGCATCGGCTACCACATTATCTTTGCCCTTCTTGTACTTGATGATGTACGGGAAGGTCTCTATGAACTCCATCCACCTGGCATGTCTCTTCTTGAGATTGGTTTGCCCTCTGAGGTGTTTGAGAGTCTCGTGATCAGTGTGGATCACAAACTCCTTGGACAGCAAGTAATGCTGCAAAGTCTCCAATGCACGGACAAGGGCATAAAGCTCCTTGTCATAGGTGGGGTAGTTCAGTGAGGCACCACCTAGCTTCTCACTGAAGTATGCCACTGGTCTCCCTCCTTGGGTTAGCACTGCTCCTATGCCTATTCCAGAGGCATCACACTCCACTTCAAATGTCTTGTTGAAGTCGGGCAGGACTAGCACTGGTGCATGTGTAAGGCTGTCCTTCAAGCCTGGAATGCCTTCTCATGAGCTTCTCCCTAGCTGAATCCCACGTTCTTCTTCACTACTGCCATCAATGGTGAGGCAATACTGCTGAAGTTGGGCACGAATCTCCTATAGAAGCTGGCCAGTCCGTGGAAGCTCCTCACTTGGCTGATGTTGCCTGGTGTTGGCCATTCTTGTATGGCTCGAATCTTCTCTTCATCAACCTGTAGGCCCTGTGAACTTATAACAAAACCTAAAAAGACAAGTTTATCAGTACAAAAGATGCACTTCTTGAGATTGGCATAAAGCTCTTCTTGTCGAAGAGTTTTAAGTACCATATCAAGATGTGTGAGGTGTTCCCGTAGGCACTTACTATAAACTAGTATGTCATCAAAGTAAACCACTACAAACTTACTGATGTACGCCATAAGAACTTGGTTCATAAGGCGCATGAAGGTGCTTGGGGGCATTAGTCAAGCCAAATGGCATGATTGTCCACTCGTAGAGCCCTTGCTTTGTCTTGAAAGCAGTCTTCCATGCATCACCTTCTTTCATCCTGACCTGGTGGTCTCCACTCTTGAGGTCTATCTTGGAGAAGACCGTGGCTCCACTCAGCTCATCTAGCATGTCATCCATCCATGGTATTGGATGTCGGTACTTGACAGTGATGTTGTTGATTGCTCGGCAGTCCACGCGCATTCGCCAAGTCCCATCTTTCTTGGGCACTAGTAGCACTGGTACAACACATGGACTGAGGCTCTCTCGAACATATCCTTTCTCCAGGAGCTCCTTGGCTTGCTTCTCAAGCTCCTTGGACTCCTCTGGACTCATCCGGTAGGCTGGTCGGTTGGGCAGGGCTGCTCCGGGTACTAGATCGATCTGGTGTTCTATGCCACGTAAAGGAGGCAAGCCTGCTGGTATCTCCTCTGGAAACACATCCTGGAATTTGTTGAGGAGAGTTGCTACTTCAGGAGGTAGTTCTACCTGTTCTTTCTCTATATTCAACACTTCTTTGAAAACCATTAGTAACAGTAGATCCTCCGAGGGTAAAGCTCTCCGGACATGACTTGGTTGAATGAGAAAATTAGATTTAATGAGTTTCTTTTCCTTACTCATTTGGAGTTGTAGCTCGTGTACCTGGGCCGGCGTAAGAGGAGCCAAGCTGACCTTTCTTTTGTCATGCACAAAAGTGTAGAGATTGGTTTGGCCATCATGCCTGGTCTCTTTGTCAAACAGCCATGGTCTTCCTAGCAGAAGATGGCCAGCTTGCATGGGCACCACGTCGCTCACGACTTGGTCTTGGTACTTGCCCACACTGAATGGCACAGTCACTTGCTCATGGATCTTGAGCTCCACTTTGTCATCCAACCATCTCAGTCTATATGGTCGAGGATGCCTTGTCTTCTCTAGACCTAGCTTATCAACCATAGATGCACTAGCAACGTTAGTGCAAGAACTACCATCTATGATGAGGTTACATACCTTGCCCTTGATGGTGCAACAGCTGTGGAAGATGTTCTCCCTTTGGATGGTCTCTGAAGGATCCACCATTGCACTGAGGATGCGTCTAGTGACCAGCACTTCCCCCACATCAGGGTACTCAATGTCACCATATTCCTCTTCTGGTTCATAGTCCTCTTCATCTTGGGACTCATATTCTCCAGCCTCCGTAATCAGCATGACTCGGTTGTTTGGGCACTCTCTTGAGATGTGTCCACGACTCCTACACTTGAAACAAGTGATGTCACATGATCTTTGAGGGTTAGAAGACTTACTAGGCTCCTTTTGGTCACGGGTTGGCTCAGGAGGCTTGCTCTTGAACCTTGACTCGATCTCTATGCTCTTGCCTTTGTCTACGGGCTTGGGCATGTTGCTTGGTGCCCAAAGTGTCTTAGGCTTGATGCGGATGTCTTGAATCTTACGTTTGATGTGCTGCTCAGCCTGGACAAATAGGTGGAACAAGTCTTTGAAGTCATTGTAGATTTACCTTTCCACCTTGCGGCTTATTCTTTCTTGGAGTCCATCCAAGAATTGTGCCATCAATGCTTCTTCATCATCATTGAGCTCCAGCCTGTTCCTTAGCTTCTCGAACTCTTCATAGTACTCCTCTACTGATCTAGTACCCTGCTTAAGAGTACGAAAACGACGTTGCAAGTCCCTATGAAAGTAAGGTGGAACAAACCTTTGTCGCATGAGGTCTTTCATGTCGACCCATGAGTCTATGGGCCTCATTCTCTTCCTCCTTCTGTCAGATACCTCACGATCCCACCAGATGAGGGCATTGTCCATGAGTTGTGCTACTGCCATTGAGACTCTCCTAGGCCCTGGTTGGTTGTAATGATCAAAGATATGATCCATTCTTCTTTCCCAATCTAGGTAAGCCTCGGGCTCTACTTTTCCTGCAAAACTAGGAGGAGTTAGCTTAACATCAGGATGAGTTACCCGGTTGTAGACGTGTTCATCTCTATCCTCATGATGTCTAGGAGGCATCCTTGGTCTCTGGTGAAGACCATATGGCTCAAAGCCATCATCTTCTGCCTCTGGTTGCCGTGGAGGTCCTCTCGGCCTATGGTGATAGTTATGAGGTTGTGTGTCCTCATCTCCATCTGACTGGGGTTCCTTCTGTTCGTGCGGTGTCCTAAGCTGCTCAGGACCCTCAGGACGGTCTTGCTAAGCTCTCACGTGCCTTATGGCCTGGAATCTCACAGGCCTCTCCACGCGCTCCAATCTCTCGCCTATGGATGCGAGTTGTGTTTGGAGGGTGGTGAACATGGCCATCATGGCTTCGGTTGCTTCTCTATTTTCTTCTGCCATTGTGCTACAAAGAAAGAAGACAAGTTATGATACTCCTAAATTATTAGGAGGGTTTTCTTTTATAAGGGGGATTCGAAAAATGCAAAAAGGAAAAAATCTGAGAATTGGAAATTCAAAAATATGAAGATTTGAAAAAAGGAAACTTTCTTGACAACTATTGCTAGCTATCCAAATCGAATCCTTTAGGTATTTTTTCTATTTTCTTTTTCTTTTCTAGTTAATTTGACTTAAAAATAATGGAAATATGATTCTAACAAAAAAGAAAACGTGAATGGCAATGCAAAAGTGAATCTAAACCCTAGTGATACACGTAGAAGGCTAGATGCACTCGGTTTGGAGTTTGGTGTTATTTTTTTGATATTTCTTGAATGCGACTTAAACTAATGCAAGAACTAAAAACAAAACAAGGTAAATGATAGAAACAACCTGGTTTAGGAGCTTTAAGCTCTGATACCAAAATGATACAAGCCTCGATTCAAGGCTTATATGCGTGTGGGCTGTTCGAAGAAGGTTAGGTGAGAAACTCGACCTTAGACTTCTTGGATAGGGGGTTTTGGGTTGGTATTCGATGGAAGGGTGAAGTGAACCACACGAGGGGTGATGAACCTCGTGATAAATCACAAACTTAGAGCTAGGAGGGCTGGTCTCAACTAGGTTCTAAGCGCACAAGCTTCTTTGAGAGAAAAACTTGTAAAGAGAAAATTCGCACTTTATTAATATCAAAAAGGTTGTCGAACTACAATGCTGGAAGGAGCCTTATTAATATGCTTGACAGCTTGACCTTTTAGGGTCGACTCAAATAAAGAAAAGAAAAGTTTACAAAAGTGCATAAATGGAAAAGATACAAAAGTGTATAACCGAAAAAGGACCTATTCCTATACTCCGAAAAAGGACCTATTCACGGCTGGATGTTCTTGACTTAAAAATGGCCTACTGCAAGGAGAGAAAGAGATGGAGAGAAAGACAAAAGAGAGAAAGATGAGAGAAGCAGAGAGAGAGAGAGAGAGAGAGAGAGAGAGAGAGGAGAGAGAGAGACCGAGAGAGAAGAGAGAGAGAGAGAGAGAGAGAGAGAGAGAGAGAGAGAGAGAGAGAGAGAGAGAGAGAGAGAGAGAGAGAGAGAGAGAGAGAGAGAGAGAGAGAGAGAGAGAGAGAGAGAGAGAGAAGAGAGAGAGAAAGAGAAAGAGAGAAAGAGAGAGAGAGAGAGAGAGAGAGAGAGAGAGAGAGAGAGAGAGAGAGAGAGAGAGAGAGAGAGAGAGAGAGAGAGAGAGAGAGAAATAAAGAATATGAGAGAGAGAGCAAGAGAGAATATGAGAGAGAGAGAGAGAGAGAGCAAGAGAGAATATGAGAGAGAGAGAGAGCAAGAGAGAATATGAGAGAGAGAGAGAGCAAGCGAGAATATGAGAGAGAGGGAGAGCAAGAAAGAATATGAGAGAGAGAGAGAGAGCAAGAGAGAATATGAGAGAGAGAGAGAGAATATGAGAGAAAGAGAGAAAAAGAGAGAATATGACATTGAGAGGGAGAGAACCTTACCATTAAATGTAGCTTTTTGAGCCATCTGAGAGATATTTGCCACTTTCATCCTCACCAAAATATTATCCTTGTTCATTAGATGACGAATCGCTGTCTCTACCTTCACTTGGAATACCCTTATTTCGATCCATAGAAATCCTTCAAAGGCCTCAATTTTCCTCCTTTCTCCCCTTTCTCATGTTAGGGTTCTTAGAGAGTCGATTTGGGGATTTTTCATTAACTATGTAATTGAACAGAATGATTGGGTCGGATCGTGGTCTTCGAACCCAGGTGGATTTTGGTATGGATTACAAGTTACTTGGTTCGATATCGACCAGTTCATTTCCTAAACCAACTAACCCAACAACAAGGGGTAAATTGGTTTTGAACTTTCAAACTTGGGGGAAAATACGTTTGCAATTTCACATGCATAGATAAATCAAAGATGACATTAGTTCTAGCGGTATCTAGTGTTATACGATAATTCTGAAGAATAAATACATCGTCAGCCTTTTTGTCTATAAGAAAAATTTATCAAGAAGTCTGCTTTTACCGGTTGGTTAAATTATTGTTTGTGAAGTTTGCACAACCATAAACCCTAAATCGAATAAAACCGGTTTAGTTGAATATAATTTTTGGTCTGTGAGACTTCTTCGAGAAGTCTTATTTGTATTTTTGTGACAAAATTTTCGAGAAATTTGCGAAACCCTAAACTGTAAATAATAATTTTTAGTAAATATGTGAAAATTTTATTAAAAAATTGATGAATTTAGTAAAGATATGTAAGTCAATACTTAACTCAAACAATTTCCCCTTAAAAATTGTAAATCTAAACTTTCAATCTTATCACATGATATTTCAAATTTTAACATGAATTCTGTACACAAACGTCAACTACTTAAACCCATAACACAGAATAATAAAAACTATCAAACATGTGATACCATTTGTTCAAATCTAATCTCCTTATTTTTGAATTTAGTATTACTTTTATTTGTTTGATATGTATATAAATTTTGTTAATAACAATTTTTTAGAAATTTATAGATTTCATGATTTTAATTTGATTGTAGATAATTTATTAACAAAGAATACTTTCCGAAAAGTCTACGTTGTTTTTATAAACCAAAATTCTCAGGAAATATGTTGTATTTGGTTAACAAAGCAGATTTTTCGAGAAATATGCGTTGTTTTTTGTGTATAAAGCAAACTTCGCGGGAAGTCTGCTTTGTTTTTGTTTAAAAAATATACTTTTCGAAAAGTCTGTTTTGTACCCACAAAAAAAACAATGCAGATTTTTCGGTACGTTAGTAGATTTTGCAAAGACTTTAACATAATTTATATTTGTACATTATTTTTATGTCAAAATGACGGTTTTGTAATTTCACTAATTTCATGGGTTACTTTTGTAAAATGATTTTAATAGATGTTAGTTTTGCATTTAAAGCCAAATTTTAAATAATTTTTTAGCAATCTCCTAAAAAAATTAAGTGATGCCGTAATGGGATGGTATGGAAAATGGTACTCACCGATTATTTGCAGGTATGCCGGTTTGATTGTACTTTATATTTGGAGGTTTCCAAGATCTTTGGATATTATTGTTTCATTGACTGATTTTGGAAAGAAATAGATAAACCTGTAGGATTTAGATGGTATTATAGTGAGATGGAAACCAGGAACATATGATACGCGCAAAAAGGCTACACGAGAGCATTTTCGCCTGCATTCAAAGTTTGAAGCACTAATTTGGGTAATGCACTATATACTCGCACACAGAATATCAAAAACAACTTTTGTTACATAATATTTTCAACTAATAAAAATAATCTCTACACTAATAAAGTGGTTTGGTTTTGCTATGGATTTGGAAAAATTCTACAAGTGTAAGGACTTATTCACTCTTTTTCAATTTCACTTGCTTCTGAACATGTTAGGACATATAAACTTGCTCGATGTGCGAGTCTGCAGTCGAACGACTTGTGTTATGTGAACTTAGTATCGCAGTTTGGATCCCTATATCCAATATTGTTGACAAAAAATAAAAAATAAAAAATGTATTTTTTTTCGTTTTTATGAGAAAGAGAAAATATATTAATTTGAAAAAAGATATTTTAAAAAAAATAAATATACTTCTTATTAAAATAAAAATAGAAGAATTAATTCATCATAATTTTGGATATATATATATATATAAATAATTTACTAATTAATAAAAAGAGATAATTAGCTCTATATACCCAAATCTGATCGAAATTAGCGATATATATATCACTTTTGAAAAACCCGGAATCACTGTAGCGCGCCACACAAAAAAAGACTGAACTAGCCTCATTGTCATCGACACTTACTAATAGCAACAGTGACCTACTCTGCAAACAGGTCACTGTTCAGGATTACGTGCACTACAAGAAAACAGCCGTTTTGCGACCACGGAAGTGGTCGCAAAGTAGTCGCAAAACTGTATTTTGCGACTACTTTGCGACTACCTGATGTGGTCGCAAAATAATAGTCGCAAAAAAAATTAGTCGCAAATCAGTCGCAATTTTGCGACTGATTTGCGACCACGGTCATAGTGGGTATTTTGCGACTAATTTGCGACCACAACCGTGGTCGCTTTTTGTGACTAATTTGCCACTGAATTTTCGTAACAAATTTTGCTACTGTTTTGCGACTACTGTTGTGGTTGCTAAATTTGTAGTCGCAAAATAGTTGCAAATTTTTGTGACTGATTTGCGACTACGGTGGAACCGCAGTTGCAAATCAGTCACTGTTTTTTGTGACTGTTTTGCGACTGCAGGTGAACCGTAGTCGTAAATCAGTCACAAAAAACAGTGACTGTTTTGCGACTACAGGAGAAACGCAGTTGCAAAACAGTCACAAATATTTGTGACTGTTTTGCGACTACAGGAGAAACGCAGTCGCAAAACAGTCACATATATTTGTGACTGTTTTGCGACTACATGTGAAACGTAGTCGCAAATCAGTCACAAAAATGTTTGACTGTTTTGCGACTACAGGTGAACCGTAGTCGCAAATCAGTCACAAAAATTTGTGACTGATTTGCGACTACACCGTAATTAGATTTAAAAAAAAAATATTAATATATTTTTTATTTTTATTATTGAAATAATATATTAATAATTTAAAAATATAATATTAATAAAATAATATTAAAAATTTAATATTAATAATTTTAAATATATATATATATTTTTACTACTAAAATAATTTCGTATATTACTGAAATATAATATTAATATTTTTTAAATTATTTTTCAAAAATGTAAAATAATATTTAAAAATTAAAATTTCAATAATAATTTAGAAAATTAATTTGAATAATAAAAATAATTATTTGAAATTAGAAATATTAATAAAATAATTTAGATTAACTATTAATATAATTGGTTTAAAATATTATTAGAATATTTATTAATTTTTATTAATAAATTAAAAAATTTATAATAATAAATGAAAAAAATATGTAAAATAAATATTGAATTAAAAAATATACAAATTTAAAATTTAACATTTATTATACAAAATTTTTAAATACATAAAAACACATTCTAATTGTCCGGTGGCGGAAATTGGAAATCTGATGGCGAAAATGGGGTGGTTGGCGGAGCCGTCGATGGTTCCCCTGTACAATCGTTATCCCGCAATAAGGAGGCGAATGCGGGATCCGTCCGTTGGATATATCCGAGGAGTATCTCCAAGCTCGAGATCTTCTTCTGGTTTTCTCTGTTCAGCTCTTCAATCTTCTCATATTTTTCCTTCATCTCCGCGTTTTGTGCTTTAATCAACGCGTTTTGTTCTTGAAGAATAACGTACTCGGGTGAATGGGTTTGTACCCCACTACTTCTACCCGTAGACTGTACGCGGTTGAGGCTACCGAGTCCATAAAGACGGCCTCGTTCATCAGGAACAGATGACTATAAAATTACGAAAACGTAAATTATATAATAAAAGTAATTATTTTGTAATTAGGAAAATATGTAAAAAGGAAAAACTTTGAAATTTTTTTTTTCCTGTAAGAAGATCTCATTCTTCTGTGCTTGAGTCAGCTCAATTGGACGGGAGGTTCCATCGGATGTTTCTGTTGGATCGACCTCCACGATCGCCATCTTCTCTTGGATGTTTCGTTCGTATGTTTCACAGATTTGTTTTGCTTTCAAATCTACATACGAACCATCCGGTCTTGTGTGAGTCTTTATAAAGACCTCACCTATTGAGACTGGTCGTCCCAAATTATGTTCCTTCACAGATATTAAAATATTAATTAATTATGAGAAAACATAATAATATGAAAAAAAAATTTTACTTACCATTTCCTGCTGGACCTGAATGTAGGATTTTTGGCCCGATAAATGTTTATGCGGGCCAAGACCGTCCCGAGCGGAGTTACGGTTATGAGAGGATTTTGTACTCCTCTCGGTAGATGTTTCGGTTGCCCAATGTGCAGTCATAATACTGTACAAACTTGGGGAAATCCATCTGGGACGTTTTCCGGTTGTATGAACCGTGCTCACCATCCCTTTCATCCGCCTTACGCATACGGCCTCGAACTCTTTTCGTACCACCGAGGTGATCAAAGGATCCCAGGTGTACGATTGCTTGAAATTAAGTTAAAAATATTAGTATATATTTTTTATATTTTATTAAAAATTTACACAATATAAAAAAAAATACTTACCGCAAATTCTATAAAATATTTCTCCTGCCTCTCAGGAGGTACGACGGTCCAACTGTAGTACGGACCGTCAAACTTATTTTTCAAAATTTTTGCGATTTGACGAGTAATAGACCCGTTATCGCGGTCAAACCTAATATTTATTACAAAAATTTAAAATTATATTAATATAATTTAAATTTTAATAAATATTTATTAAAAAATTAGCTTGTAATAAACATACTTACCAAGTTGTATTCGGAGCCGCATCTGGAGAAAGCACAGTCAAATACTGTTCGTGACCCGGAGTTTGTAACAAACTATCAAGAGTGATAGTTTGTTCATCCGTTCCCGTTTCACAATCGGGAATTTGTTCGTCCTCGTGTTCATCCGATTCCTGAAACCGTGGAGGTGTTTGGGTTTCAGGAACGGCATGAGGAACAAAGTTGTATTGCGGAGGGAGCCGCGATGTCGCTCTATTAGCGGATGGTGATGGGTTCGAGGAGGCCGAAGAGGTTCCTCGGTCGGAAGACGATCCGAAAGATCGTCTTCCACGACCTCTCAACGACCTACCACCACTTGCCATTTCTAGAAATTTTGTTTTGTTAAAGTGTTTAGGAAGTGTTTTGAGAGAGTTTTGTAATGTAGTTTTGAGAGATTTGTGAAAAATGAGGGAAAACCATCGGGTATTTATAGATTTTTTTGCGACCACGGATGTGGTCGCAAATCAGTGGCAAAATACCCGTGGTCGCAAATCAGTCGCAAATTTGCGACTGATTTGCGACTACCAATTAATTTGGTGGGAACCGAAAACGTTCAAACTCCCTCCGAATTAATTCGTGGTCGCAAATCAGTGGCAAATTTGCGACTGATTTGCGACTACAGGTACATTTATCGAAACTGTTACTGTGGTCGCAAATCAGTCGCAAATTTGCGACTGATTTGCGACCACGAATTAATTTGGAGGGAGTTTGAACGTTTTCGGTTCCCAGCAAATTAATTGGTAGTCGCAAATCAGTCGCAAATGTGCGACTGATTTGCGACTACCAGTTATTTTTGGGAGTTTGAAAGTTTTCGATTTTGTCACAGTCCCACCAAACTAAATGTAGTCGCAAATCAGTCGTAAATTTGCGAATGATATGCGACTACATAAGCATTTCCGACTGATTTGCGACTGCACATCAAATGTTTAGAGTGTAGTCGCAAATCAGTCGCAAATTTGCCACCACTTTGCGACTACATTTAATGTTTGTGACTGAAATGCGACCACATTGCCAATGCAGTTGCAAAGTGGTGGCAAATCAGTCGCAAATAATACCCTAAACCCTAAATTTTGAGATTTTGAGGAATGCATATAATTCTATAAGATTGAGTCATTGATTATAAGTTATAAAAAATTTAATTACTATGAAAACAATAACATTTCCCAAATTTTCAAATAACTTACCTAAATCCTTAACAAATTTACTTAACCTTATACTTCTTATATACATTCTATATGTTATCTAAATATGAAATCATTAAAAATATGGTTTTCAATATATGTTATCACTTCTAATGGTTAGTAGTCTTATAGAATAGAAATACAAGTTTTAAATGTGGAAAATACTTAGGGAAAATGTGAATTAACCATATGTGGTGGCAAATCAGTCGCTAATTAGCGACTGATTTGTGACTGCGCATCAAAATTTTTGAATGTAGTCGCAAATCGGTCGCTAATTAGCGACTGATTTGCGACTACATTTAATTTTTGTGACTGAAATGCGACCACATTGCCAATGCAGTTGCAAAGTGGTGGCAAATCAGTCGCAAATAATACCCTAAACCCTAAATTTTGAGATTTTGAGGAATGCATATAATTCTATAAGATTGAGTTATTGATTATAAGTTATAAAAAATTCAATTACTATGACAACAATAACATTTCCCAAATTTTCAAATAACTTACCTAAATCCTTAACAAATTTACTTAACCTTATACTTCTTATATACATTCTATATGTTATCTAAATATGAAATCATTAAAAATATGGTTTTCAATATATGTTATCACTTCTAATGGTTAGTAGTCTTATAGAATAGAAATACAAGTTTTAAATGTGGAAAATACTTAGGGAAATGTGAATTAACCATATGTGGTGGCAAATCAGTCGCTAATTAGCGACTGATTTGCGACTGCGCATCAAAAATTTTGAATGTAGTCGCAAATCGGTCGCTAATTAGCGACTGATTTGCGACTACATTTAATTTTTGTGACTGAAATGCGACCACATTGCCAATGCAGTTGCAAAGTGGTGGCAAATCAGTCTCAATTACTTAAAAAATCTATATATATATGGATATTGGTAATACATTAAATTATATGAAAATCATATGTACAAAATACCTAGCATAACTATATTTATTACATTTCTTCGTTCTCATCATCATCTGAAGATGAAATATTACATTGAAATTCATCTTCTAGTTCCGCATCTCCGACATCGAAATCAATTTCTTCAATATGGTTAACTGTATCGACCAACCGATCTACCTCTATCTCTTGAACATGCATTACGTCTTCATCATTTTCTTGTTGCAAAAGGCCAATCTCGTCTTTGTTTTTGTATTTCCCCAAAATGTTAGATCTTGGATTAACTTTCAAAACATTGAGCCATGTTTGTTTTGATGATGATTTCGTGTGTGGATAGGGAATATAACAAACTTGATCTGCTTGAGATGCTGATACATCGTACGTTTTGAAATATAAATTAGTTATAAATTTCATATACGTACCTCTCTAGTGGCCGAAAATATTCACAATTCCGTAATACATATGCATGTGCATATTTATATTCTTTTTCGGAGAGCCATATTTCTTTACATTTACCACTTGGACGACCCATGTGCGTAAATATATCCGGTACTCCGGGATCTGGATATACAGGCACGTCACCTTCATCGAATCTTGTAGACCTGTACATATATATATATATGCATGGTTTATATATATTATATATATTACTTATATATTATATAATAAAATAATTAATTCATAAACGTCATAACATGGTTACCTGTTTTTCGTGCGAATGTGTTCAGCAAAGTAATGTTCTGAGAAGTAAGATATCTCATCATTCACATATGATTCAACAATCGACCCTGCAGCATAACGTTTGTTCTTCGCCTTGCTCTTAAGTTTTTTAAAAAACCTTTCAAATGGATACATCCACCTATATTGCACAGGTCCACCAAGTTCAGCTTCGTATGGTAGATGTACAGGAAGATGCTCCATGACGTCGAAAAATGAAGGCGGAAAGATCTTTTCCAAATTGCACAAAATTATGACTATATTTTCCTTCAGAATTTGGACACGGTTTTTTTGTAATGATCTGGAGCATAAATCACGGAAAAATCCTCCAATCCCTATATATATATTAATTACCATCGAGAATGAATTAGTTCAGGCAATTATTATTAATTTATGTACGTATTTCCAATTAAAAATATAGTTATTACTATATTTACCTGATAATGCTAGATGAACGTTCCGTGGTAAAAGTTCTGCAAATATGAAAGGGAGAAGTCTTTCCATAAAAACATGGCAGTCATGGCTTTTCATGCCCAAAAACTTTAGTCCATCCATATCCACACAATTTGCTAAATCTGCCGCATAGCCGTCCGGAAATTTGACATCATTTTTTATACATTCCAATAACCGTTCTTTCACTTTTTGGGTCAATCGAAATATAGGGAATGGAGCATTACCCCGACCATCCACGTGCAACTCTTTTCGAGAGCAAAACTTCGCAATATCCAACCTTGACTTCACTGTATCTTTTGATTTCTCTTTTACATTCATAATAGTATTAATGATGTTATCGAAGAAATTCTTCTCTATATGCATCACATCAAGATTATGTCGAAGGTTAAGATCTGTCCAGTACGGCAACTCCCAAAATATACTTTCTTTGTGCCAATTATGCCAGCTGCCATAACCTTCTTCTTTACTTTCATGACCGTTTCCACCGCACTCAGATGTTCTTAAAGGATTGACAGTTTTTATTCGCTCGTACAAAACTTGTTCACCTGTCAATGATTGTGGAGGACAGTCATTCAAAGCATGCTTCCCTTTTAAAAAATTTGTTTTATTTTTCCGTAACGGGTGACCATTAGGAAGAAACATTCGATGACAATCAAACCAACACGTCTTTCTCCCATTTGGTAATTGAAATGCCTTCGTATCATCCATACAAATTGGACAGGCCAGCCTTCCATGCGTTGTCCATCCTGATAACATTCCATAAGCGGAAAAGTCGCTTATCGTCCAAAGTAACACAGCTTTTAGATTGAAATTTTGGTTCAGCGATACATCGTATGCATCAACTCCGATAGACCATAATTCTTTCAACTCATCAATCAAAGGTCGTAGGAATATGTCCAGACTAGCACGCGGATGATTTGGCCCCGAATTCAAAATAGTTAGAAACAAATACTCTTTCTTCATACACATCTCCGGTGGCAAATTATATGGAGTGATAATCACCGGCCATAATGAATGATTACGAGACATCCCAAATGGGTTGAATCCATTAGTACATAAGCCAAGATAAACATTTCGAGATTCAGCAGCAAATCTATGATGTAAATATTGAAAAATTTTCCACTCTGCAGCATCAGATGGATGACTCATTTCTCCGTCTTCTGCTTCATGCTCTGCGTGCCACCTCATTGCCTCTGCGGTTTTCTCGCTTTGATACATTCTTTTAAGTCTATCACTTATAGGTAAATACCACATACGACTGAAAGGTATTCTCGTCCTGCCCTCGCTTGGCTTATACCGGGGGGAATCGCAAAATTTGCATTTTTCCCATTTCTCATCTTCTTTCCAGAATATCATACAATTTTTAACACACACGTCAATTGTATAAAACGGGAGGCCTAAATTTCGCATCAATTTTTCGGTTTCATAATATGAACCCGTCGCCTGATTTTCGTCGGGTAAATATTCTGTAAATAGCTCCGCCCAAGAATCCATACATTTTTCTGGTAAATTAAAATCAGATTTGATGTTCATAAACTGAGCAGCTAAAGATAATTGTGAGTGCCCTTCATGACAACCATCATACAATGGATTTTTTGCAGCTTCTAACATGTTGTAAAACTTTTCTGCTTCTTCATTAGGCCGTTCTTCTTCATAATTATAATTATAATTTTCTTCGTTCTGATTATAGTACTGCTGCTGATCATCAGTCGTTGTCTCACGAAATGCATCCGTCACCATTTCAACATATCTATTACCGGATATACCAACTGTTTCATCACTACTACAATCACGTCCCCGATTTCTTGGTACATCACCCCGACTAGTACTACTCGTCCCTAACTGAACATTCAGCTCTTCTCCATGTTTATACCAAATATAATAATTTGGCATAAACCCTCGACTATATAGATGACTCCATATTTTTCGTCCCGGAATAAATTTATCATTTTTGCAATTAATACAAGGACAGAAAAACTTACCTCCACTACTTTGAGCTATAGGTTGACTACTTGCAAAATTCATGAACTGCTCCATGCCTTGTGCAAATTCCGCCGAGATATTTCTTGTTTCATTATCTATTCTTCTGTACATCCAATCTCTCGAATTGTTATAATTTCCCCACATGTTTTACAAAATTTTTTACTTTTGCTTTCGCAAATGAGAGAATGGGATGGTGCATATATATACAACATTTTGCGACTACTTTGCGACTACTTTGCCACTGATTTGCCACTACTTTGCGACTACACCTATGTAGTCGCTTAAATGTCGTTATACCTAACTCGCAAAGCGGTCGCTATTTTGCGACTAATTAGCGACTACCACGTGATTTTCCATACGTAGTCACTAATCAGTCGCTATTTGGCGACTGATTAGCGACTCCCAGGATCAGTCTCAAAGCAGTCGCAAATCAGTCACTAATTCGTTGCATATTGCGACTGATTTGCGACCACAGGTATTGGTCACTTATTTGCGACCAATTTGCGACTACTTCGCCGTAGTCGCAAAATGGTCGCTAAACCATGGCAAATTTGGTCGCAATATTTGCGACCACATATGTAGTCGCAAATCGCAGTCGCAAATTCGCAGTTTTCTTGTAGTGGTGTATTTTCATAGATACTCCAGCCGATTCTCATTTAATGCGTAGATTTTTTTTCTAGATTTCGTCTGCCACTCCAATATGTACACATATGTGTATGTATATGTTATCGGCATAGTTACCCATGTATATATACATTTAACATCAGAGAAAATATCTCAAATGGTAATTCGGCCACATGCTCCGTAACTTTTACAGGGTTTGAAAGCAAGAAGAAATAGCAAGCATTCTTCTGATTTGAGAGCAATTCGGTCTGAGCTGTAAGTCCATTAACAATTTGGTAAGAGGCATTAAATATCATTTCTTCCATTTTCGTAGTCAACTGTTCGATGTGGTCCACCATTTAAATGTTTTGTTTTTGTGTTTCAAATACTTCTTATGTCAACAACAAAAATACAAACAGTTGCAAATCCTGAGGTATGATAATAAATTTGTTCCTATGTACTACCTTTTATGGAAATTCATTTATTGTTTACTGTATTTAGTAATGTTATCTCTCAAATATTTTCTTTAACGTTCATGTTCTTTTTTTCATGGTTTATCAGGGACTAAAAAATGGTTCTTTTAACATATCTCGTGAGGAGAGTTTGGGAGAGGGGTGATGGGGACTCATGGATCTTCAAAAATGAAAATGGAGCAATGTCATACGGTGTTAAGATCCTTGGGAATCAGACATACTCATCACTTGTGGGGATGATTAGGAGCTGGTACGATCTGGATAACCACAAGCCTCTTGCGTTAACCTACCAGTATCCGGAACGGTTGACTGCTGGGAATATTTCCCGGAACCCTCCTATAGACATCTCATGCGACGAGGACGTGACAAATTTCATGGCTGTTAAGCTTCAAACTGAAGATCTTACGCTGTGTGTTACAGTTGGTTTGTATCACGTTGAGAGATACAAATTTTTTAAACGTGGTAATTTCACAGTTGGTAGGAGCTCAACTGATGTAGACGAGCTACATAGAAAGTTGGATAACAACGAAATAGGTTACCCGTTAATTTATTTGTTATTCTTTACTTTTTGTTAGAACGGGAGAAATATAAAATACCATGTATATAACGTTTTGGTTGTGTTAATGTTCTGAAATCTCAGATTTATTGGCAGAAGGTGTTATTATTGGAAGCCAGAGAGTTATGGAGGAGTTAGCCACTCAGAAAGAAATGGAGGTATTAAACAGAATCCATGTTGTGCTAACTGAAATGTTGACTCCAAGCCATTTGTTGTGCGATGAAAAAAATGTTATAAATTCATCGGATTCTTCAACCGTAAAGTGCGATAAAGATGGTGTTCCCAAAGAGAACAACAATGATATAATACGGTTGGAGGATGATGACAGCAATGACTCCATAGCAGAAGAATTCGTTGTAGCAAATGCGGTTTCAAATACTGGTAATCTTTCGCTTATGCCCATTAACATTGCATTCAGTCAAAATTTCTTAATACATTGTTTCTAACATTTTGAGCTGTTTATGAAACAGATGAAGGAGATAATGGAAAAGAATCCGAACCCAAAGATACACCAATTGTTCGTCCTTCTATAGTGGATAAAGGGAAAGGGAAGATGTTTGAGGATTACTTTAACTTGGATATAGGACAACCCAGTCTCAATACCACTACACCAGGTGTAGATGTTGTTATATCTTCTGATTCATCATCAGAAGGTGAGTTTTGAGTTTTTTAAAACAAATTGATATCCAAACATTTACATTTTCATATTCTGCATTATTGTAATATGTTTTGGATGATATCTCAATTGATATTCCGGTACCCAATAAATTAACAGTGTAAGTTTCAAAGTTACAGTCATACTAAATTGTTCATTGTTATTTTTTTTGCAGAAGACTGTTTTAATAATCCCGACAGTGAACTATATATCGGTATGGTGTTCAATGACATTGATGCATTCAAGCTCCATATGGCATTGTATGCATTAAAGCAGAAGTTTCATTACCGCACCATAAGGTCTAGTCCAGAAAAGGTGACGATGAAATGCAACGGTGAGGGGTGTCCTTGGCGTGTATATGCCGCCAAGATTTCATGTTGTGGATGGTTCCAGGTTAGGAAGGCAACATTACAACATTTATGTACTGTAGATGAGAGAGGAGGATACCAGCGAGTAGCGAGTGAAGCAATGATTAGCGGTATTATGAAATCAAATTTTATGGGGCGAGGAATGGGTCCACGTCCATTTGAGGTCCGTAAAATAATGCAGAATGAGCATGACGTGCCAATATCCTACTGGAAAGCATGGCGATCAAGGGAAATAGCATCAAAATATGTGAGAGGGGCAGAAGGGGAGTCATATCACTTACTGCCATTATACCTTCAAGAATTGGTAAATTCGAATCCAGGGACTATAGTAAGCTTGGAAACATCATACGATGAAGGTCTTGGCCAGAGATTTAAGTACCTTTTCTTTGCATTTGGTGCAAGTGTTCTTGGGTATGCATACATGCGAAAGGTTGTAATAATCGATAGAACTCATTTGAAGGGGAAGTACACAGGATGTTTATTGACGGCCAGTGCCCAAGACGGGAATTATCAAATATACCCTCTAGCTTTTGCTATTGTAGATGGAGAGAACGATAAGTCGTGGACATGGTTCTTTGAGAAAATGTTGGCAGTGGTGCCCGATGAAGATGATACCGTATTTATTTCAGATCATCACAACTCTATTTACGCGGGATTGCAAAAGGTGAAAGTTTTATACCTTATAATTGTTATAATGCTATCGTATATAGTTGCGCTTTAAAAGTATGGATTACGGAATGGTACCACTTATTTTATTTGTTTTCGTCTAAATTAATGGTTATATAGAATATTAGCGATGGAAACAAAATGTTAGATGTAATGTAATGTACATTGTTTTTTATGTGCAGGTGTATCATAAGAGCAAACATTGTGCCTGCATTTTGCATCTTCAAAGGAACATACAAACAATATTCAAGAAAAAGCATTTGGGATACCTTGTGTCAAGAGCTGCTCGCGCGTTTAGTTTGCCTGAGTTTTATTCTCACTTCAATGAGATTAAAAGAAACTGATATTGCATGTGCAGGTTATTTGATGGATGTTGGCCTTGAACATTGGGCTCATTCTCATTTCAACGGAACGAAATATAATATAATGACAAGCAATGTTGCGGAATCTCTGAATGCAGTATTAAGAGAAGCCCGTGGTTTTCCAATTATTCCGCTCATTGAATATATAAGATCAACGTTGACTAGATGGTTTTCCAAAAGATGTGAACTTTCATCGGCGGCAAACAGTCCTGTGACCCCGAAGACTTTTCGAAATAATCTCCGAAAATTTCGAAAAATCAACCGGCTTTGAGGTGCAGCCTATTAATGAAAACGAGTTTGAGATTCATACGAAGCTCGGTGGTTCATACCATGTGGATTTGGTTTGCAAAACTTGTTCATGCTGCGAGTTTCAGCTTTTGAAGATCTCATGCTCTCATGCAGTAGCTTCAGCGATGACAAAAAAAAAATGTTGATACACTCGCAAGCACCGTATTCACTTCTGGGATTTGGAGAATGGCGTATACAAACAGTGTTTACCCAGTCCCTGGGGTTATTAATACACCGGCTGCGAATGATCATCTTCTGGAAATCAATTTGCTTCCTCTAGCGACTAGACGACCACCAGGCCGTCCTAGGAAACAACAGATATTTTCTCGTGGAGAGTTTAGGGTTAGTATCACAGTAACTAGTTATTTTATCGGACATAATATATTATAACATGTTTTAACCATGTTAGTTGTTAAGAAATGTTTTATCTCGTTACTAATTATGTTTATAACAAGGTGGAGTGAGAAGGCGTGTAACTGTTTGTAGCAGGTGCGGGGGCCTGGATCACAATCACGCAACTTGTAAAATGCCTATATGAAGTATATATGAAGTTGGTGGGAGATGGGCGGCAATGGTGAAGCGGGACATTTTCAACTTTTTTTTGGTATGATAAGTAATTCGGAAATGGGGTTTTTGATGTGTTATATTAAGGTAAACCCTTAAATGCTGATATGTTATCTTTTGTATTGCCTTAATGGCATTAGAATGAGGTTTTTTTGATGTGTTATATTAAGATAAACCATAAAACGCTACCCCGTTCTCTTTTGTAATGCCTTAATGGCATTAGAATATTATGCCCTTCATCTATGGAAAATGTACATATTGATCATTATATGATATTTGCTAGTAACTGTTTTAGATTATGTTTACATCCTTTTGGATGTTGTAACGTCTAAATCAAATCTAGATAATTGAAAAAATATGTATCCATTTTGATCAATATAAGCATCCTATGTAATATCTGTTTCATATTATGTGACCATTATTTTGGTTGATATAACAGCTAAATCAAATATTACCAACTGTAGGAAAACACGTACACATAAACCCAAATCGTTTACACATAACCGAGATAGAACATAGTATTTTACAAAATGTAGTTCAACATACTTAAGAGTTCATAAAATACGCATCATAAAACTTAATAAAGAGTAGCAGTCAATTAGCTTCGATGCTATCCACAAATTTCTCAAAAAACATAACTGCAAGTCTTTGAGATTCCCAAGCAATGATATCTGGTGTCACCCCTTTGCATCCTTCAATCCCACTCACTGAATGTGCTTAGATCAGAAGCAATGATGTAACTCCAGAGTCAGCATAAATTCCATTATGAGGTATACCTTTGATCCTCACAACCGTATAAGGTTTTGTGTGTGACACCATATTTTTGAAAGGGGTTTTTTTCAGAATATACAGAATCATCAGCGATATTGGGTTAAGATCTTTCTTAACGGAAGTATCTGAGCGAAATCCAATATTGCAATCAAGGACATAAACTGTCATGGCCGAATTGTTAACGCACACTCTAACCCAGTGTTGTTTATCCAGATTGAAAGGGAAGTAAATACGCGGCGCGACCGCTGGGTTGCTATCCAACCTGAAATAAACAAATATGTCCTCTTCAAACTTAAAACGAGACCTATCTTTAGATGCAACCCTCGCAAATTTGGTGTGTTGTTTCATCAGTATTGACACAAAAGTCGTATCAAAGAAGAGAACATTTTGGCTGCGATCGTGCTCTCTATTGTACATCAACTGTGTCAAGTGCATTAGCGCATCAAACATCTTGCAAAAAAGAAGTGAAATTACATTTGTAGTTACTATTAATATAGTAATTTTGATAAAAGTATCTACTTACTTTCGGGGACGTCAGTTTCATACGTTCGGCTATGTCGGCTACATCTCTGTTGGTGACGGTAATCCCCTTGGGCAAGTATATAGCACTGCCATCCAAAATGTTATAGTTTAAGTTACACGACTAAAGAAGATATTATCATATATGAATTTTAATCTACATCAGACTTTCTGTTGTTCTAAACACTCTAACTGTATATATTACTTGAATTAATTGGTACACTTACAGTTTCTTCTTCAACAATGTATGTAGCTTGACAAACTTTGTAGCATAGTCGATCTCTGGGTCAAATCCATGTAGAATAGAACGGGGATCTTGTGAGACTGCCATGAGTCTTCTATCACATTCGAAGTCTTTAAGCACGTTTGGTGCTGTCCTCTGCCGCTTGCTCTTACGAGGCTCTTCTTCTTCCTCCTCTTCTGTTTCATCTTTTTCATCACCTATTTCTTCAGCAACAGATTTATCTTTCCCTTCCTCTGTGTCGCGTACCACATCACCTGTATTGACGTTGTCCTGTGAAAGTCCAAGCGAGAAGGAAGGAATGGACGACAGAAAATCTGGGTCATTGTTGATATACGGAGTGTTCCACTAGTTGATATGGTAGTCAAACAATTCCATGTAACGGTTAACAATATAATTAACAGTCAAATAGTTGTATTGAAAAAAGTGAATAGTTTTACCGCATCCATCGTGTCTCCTTCACACTCCATCCTCGTAGCTGCATTTTTATAAACGTCTTGTTCGTTAACAGTGGGTGCAATATTTTCGTTAACAGGATCACCAACATTTTGATCAACGTCTTGTTCGTTAACAAGATCACCAACATCCTGTGTGACGAATATCAAATATTAGATATCCTCATTGTTAACATGTTATTTAAGAAATTAATCTTTTACGCATATAAATAACAGGTTACCTGATAATCAGTCTCGTTTATAAACCCCAGAACAGCGTTTATTGCATCGGATGCATCAGAAATGGCTTCAGCTTCTGGACCACCCTTTGAAGCCAATCCTTCATTAGTAGGTGGGTCTTTGCTAGTACCTAAATCAGCATCAGGACAGCCCGCTACATTAGCATCTGCATGAAGGGGGTCCACGGATGAAAGTTTTTCTAGACATTCACGTATGCCATTCATAACTTCATCTTGCATTTTTTACAGCTTTTCCTCCATGAAGATTTCCAAAGTTGTTTGTAGAACATTGAACGAATCCTCCACCGATTTGTTTATTTTTGACTCAAGAGAGGAAAAATCGACCTTGAGCTTAACTGCAACCAATTCAGCCAAAAGATGGTGATCAGCCATCATACTCCCAGCATTACCTAGAGTAGAACCTTGTGGATGCCTTGTTTCAGATGAACCTCCCTTATCTTTCCGTTTGTCCCGCTTCTCTCTCTTCTCCAACTCTTCACACTTCATTCTACTTAACTCAGCCTCTAAAACCCCTCCAGTGAATAAATCCTTCTTGAACTCAAAATTTTCTGAAATCATCCTCACCATGTTGTTAACCTTCTCATCTTCTTCGTCGTCTGACCAGCCATAAGTGTCCTCTGGACAGGAAGGACCCTCTTCTTCTGTTATGATACACTTGACATCAACCTGAAAAAAGGATTATTATGTATTAATTATTTGTTTAAAGATAAATCACACTGTCCCGTAATAGTGTTTTCTGTTTATAGCAAATATACTATCTTTTTGAGAAGTTAACAGTCAACTTATCGAGGTAACAGTGTCAAATACACGCTATCATAAATAGAAAATGAAAATTTCATGGTTAACGTGTTACCTCCGCTTCTTCATCCAGTACTCTTGCATATGTGGGATTAAACCCGGTATTCTTTTTGTTGGTTCCACTTGCACTTTCTAGGTTTTTTTTCTGCCTGGGCATCATTTTTACTGTCAGATTCTGTTGCGGATGATGATTCGTTCGATTGCCCGAATTCCACTATAGTTGGCACCGCTTCAACAATGACCAATTGAATAGAATGGAAAAATCCTTGAATTGCAATGGAGCTTTGTGACAGGGCTAGCACATCTCTTCTAACACTTGACACCACCATGTCAAAAGCAAGCCGTCCCCATGGATAAGCGAAGAATGAACCAAGATCACGGATAAGTTCTACATGGGTCTCGTCAATTTTTGGAATATGCGAGGATGGTAACAATACCGAGGCGGTGATAGCTAGGCATGCGTACTTGATTCTCTCATCCTTGTCTGTTATCGTATGCCTTTTCAGCATCTTAATAGCCAAATCAACTGGACATGATTCTAGGTTACCAAAGAGTGTTGGCCAATACGGTTTCTCTTTTATGGGATTCTTCTTTTTACCCCTGGCACGAGGAGGTAGTTTACCGCACGGTAGACCTGTAACGATTCCAAACTCTCTTAACGAGAACCTTATTGGCTTACCCACAAACAAAAACCATTACTCATGCTTCTTAGATGTCTTCAATTGGCAGGTTAACAGAAAATGACCAAATATACCGGAGTAGGCTGGCTTCTCCGGCGTGCTCAGCACCTTACGGAATATAGAATTCTGTATAAACTCCGCTTCTTATTCATCCAAAGCATTCATTATTATGTGAAGTCGTTTTGTTTTGTATTATGTATTCACTCTCTCCGGTGGGTTCTTCACCGGCATAGAACATTCTTTTCGGTAGGTCCATGCCGGAATCCTTCAAAATACAAAAAAAACAACTAAATACATGTTAATTCTTGGCATCAATTTACTGATAAAATCATTTTTTTGAAAAACATACCATTTTCGGCAAGGTCTTCTTCTCACCCGTAAGAAACTTCTTTCTTGTTAATACGAACAATGGTTACCTTTAATTCAGTTTTATAGTGCAAATCGGCAGTTATAATATTGAAGAGATGCGAATAAACCGGGAAAGACACGATTCTCTAAAACCAAAAAAAAACCGCTTACCTTTGTCACTTCCAGGAATCCTAACTGTTCACGTGAACAGTTCTTCTTCAGTATGTACTACAATTCTTACCCGAGAAACTTTGCAATATCGAAATCTGAAAACTTTTGAAGTTCTAAACAAATTTAGGCGAAAGAGATGTGATGAATTTTGAATGAATTCGCGGGTGTTAATGGAAAAAGTAACCGATGAGAAGGACGAATGGGGTGCCATGGTTTGCTTTTCTCTTTCTTCAGGTCGCATCTCTTCTGATTAAATGAAAGCAAAAACTAACACAAAATCTGCCAATATATTTAGGGAAGATCCGGTGTAGTAGGCTAATAGAGTTAGTATGTGGTTATTCGAATTTGTACAATGCGACGAAACAGTAAAGTGTTAGATTGCTAATTTCTGTAAAGTTTGTGTATATTCAACAAAATGACTCTAATAAAAAATATAACTTGAATAGGAATAATAGAAATGTGTGAAACGTGTAACAATTTTTAATGAGAAAAAAGAATAATAAAAAATATATAACAGTATTAGTTGTTATACTTGCTTTCATGATTATGGATCAATATTATTAATTTTATATTATTTTATTTCACTAATTTTATTTTGTATTTTCAGTTTCACAGATTATAAAAATTTAAAGCATAATTTGTGTACACGTACGTCCTAAACTAATAAAAGATATATTTAATTAAATAGGAAACTATCTAAACTATGATTGGCTTTTATAAAGTGAGGTCAAGTATAAAGGTTATATTTGTTTGTATGTTGGAAAAATTTGTGATTGCAGTACATTATTATTTGTTTACCTGCTTTAGTCAGTTGAGGTTAGTTCCAACATTTAGATCTTATGTTTTACATCATAATTTTTTTAATTATTGATTAAAATATTATTGTAATTAAAAACATACATCAATCGCAATTACAACTGTATCTGTGAATAGCAAACAAATAAATAATAATTGCTGCAGCAACATACACGATGTAATCAGAACTGTAGACGTCGTTGGCAAACAAAGGAACATGCCAAAGTTATAATTTAGTCTTCCTCTTTTTAGGTTTACGATTATCCTTTAGTTTAGTTTTTTAGTAGATTATGTCAAATTTTGCGGCAGTGTATCTTATTACATAAATACAATAAATATATATATATATAAATACAATGAAAAAATATCTATAAATACAATGAAAAAATATCTATAAATACAATGAAAAAATATATATAAATATAATGAAAAATATATATATAACAAAATGAAAGTCGATCTCGATGTGTTTGTGTTTAATACGTTGATGCATAAAAAGATCGTTAGCAATATATATTACAGATTTATTATTTCAAATTTTTTATGAAAATATTTGCTTAGCGCCAAAAAAACTGAGAACCTTCCATGACCATTTCACCTCGGTTACTGTACCTGTCATTGAGCGGTATTAGCTAATGAACTAGACACCTTTGGTTGCTTTTTAGTTTACCAAGAAAGAGGTGAGATTCCAAAAGCGAAAACATAATCAGTCAAGGATTTACACGTAAGTGGACAACTGCCAAATCGCTATCACAATTGTCTGCACAGATTAGATCACTGCCCGAGTGTAGAATGATATCTTGACTGGGAGGACCCCTTAAATAACAGAAAGCACCTAATGCGGCATCCCAATGGGATTGACATGATTTATCCATTAATTGAGAGAGGACTTGAACCATGTAAGAAAGTTCTACTCTAATAATGACAAGATACATCAAACACCCCACAATATGATGATAACTAGTTGGATCCGAGTAATAAGCATCGAAAGAGAAGACTAATTGATGATTTTATTCAATAGGAACACACGAAAGATGAGAACCAAGCAATCCAAATTTACAGATGATATCAAAACAATATTTTTGCTGATATAGGAAAATACCTTCAGTCGTTTGAACTACTTCAATTCTAAAGAAATATCTCAACGCGCCCAGTTCTTTCATAAAAAACAATTATGCAAATATTTTTGAATCTAGCGATAGTCGTAGAGTCATTATCTCATATCACCAAATCATCAACGTATGTTACAATATACAAATTATTTTTTTGTTATCTTGACAATAGAAAATAACGGAGAAAAACCATAAAAAGAGTAGAGAACCAACAATGCGAGCATGGCGGAGACCATAAAACTATTTTCAAAGCTTACACATTTTACGTGGATCAAAATTGTGATATCTTGGAGGTGAACGCATATACACTTCTTCAACTAATTCACCATGAAGAAATATATTGTCTACATCCATCTTCCCGATATAAGACATCTTATGAAGTCTTAAAAGTGACAAGGTTGGAAGTAACACAAGTTGATGGTCACTTTCATTTGGATTGGTCATAAGGTGTGGTATGGTAATTTTAGAAATTGGCCGCTCTATGGTCGGATCAAGGCTAGGGCAATGATGGTGGAGCTGAGGTGCACCACATAGAAGACATAAACTTTTTGATACAATATGAGAGGTTCAACTTTTAAGATGGCTACACACGCAAAGATTTGAACTCTTAAGGTTTTTGAAAGAAAACTCTCATCTTTTATTAATATTAAAAAGGTCAATATTACAAGGCTCCACTGTAACCTTCTATAATGGTTGTTTACCAGAAAAATGGTGTTAATCAATCTAAACAATTTCCGTCGTACTTATTTGAATCCAAATTTAATAACAGTGTTTAATACCAAATAAATGGTATAAAATTTGAATTTTCTACATGAACTTTAATCCGTGTGTCTTTTTCAATAAATTTATTAACAGTGTTAATAAACCATGAAAAGATGTTTAGTGAGCATAGCAACAAATGGACTAATGTACAATGCGAAACAACGTAATTTTAAATTATAGTTAAAAAATTATACAGAGAAATTAAGCAAAAATACACTATTAGGTGGCAACAAAAAAAACCTAATCAAAGATATCCTTACTTTTGAAAACTTACCAGGTTTGACAAAGTCTGAGAGATCAAAATCAATATAGTCTTCACGGCTAGATGTAAATAGAAAATTCTGTTGAACAAGGTATTAAGAGAGTTTAGTTGTGATGATCTATATTGCTACTGAAGATATTTTTCAAGAAAAAAGAAAACAGACCTCTGGCTTTAATGAAACCACATTTAGAATTTGTACAACAATAGCCTTTGCGTCATCCTCTGGGTACTTTCCACCGCTGAGACACGAGAATGCAAATTTTTTAGAGTAGGTACGAATAGATTCTCAGTATTCAATCTGGAGAAAATCTAAGAGTAATCAAATATACCTGGCTAAGATTCTGTCCAAAATTTCTCCACCCTCACACAACCTGCTCAAGCAATGATTCAAGAAATGCAATTACAGACACTTCTAGGGATTTTCTATCTGTTATATAACAAACTCTAAGGATAACATCAATTATCTGATATAAATAGGAGACAAAGACATACTCCATGATTATGTATACGTTGTTGGCGTCCTCACATGCATCATAGCATTTGATTAGATGTTTGTGCCCAGATAAAGATTTCAATAACTTCATCTCCCTGCGAACATCTTCAATTGCAATTGCTCTCGTCATCTGTCAAGCAAACAAAGATAAACCAGTTAACAAATCACATTATGTCCTAGTGAAGACAAAAGGAGGTTTACGTTATGGTCTCCCACCACGCACTCAAACAAAGATTTCCCTATTGACGTTTATCATCAATCATCTTTCTTAACAGGCAACAAATATCACATGGAAAAGCATAAAATGCTTACATTTTAACAGCCAAGTAACCCAAAAGTTATTATACAACGAGCTTCACCACTACAATAAACAAACGCATGCAGAAAGACGGAGCTCATGACACTTGAATAATATGAATACTCAAGCCGTTTGATCAACGAAGCTTTGATGTGTTTAGCCGGAGATGGCGGAGAAACACCGGAAGAGGACTCGCATTTGTATATGAAAGGACTAGGCAAAGGACTCGGAATCGATGATCTAGCCAGAGTGTTCTTAGCTCCTCCGTACCAGGAGTTATAGGCTGAATCTGATTTCCGTGGCCGGAAACAACATAAGTAGTGGTATTAGCTTCGACTCCAACATTATAATTTAAAATGATGTCGTTTTGTTTGAAATGAAAAAAGACGTCGTTTCGCGTTTCGCGTTGCACTATCCATCCATTGCCATGCTGGCAGCTGACTAATCATTTTTTCACGGTTTATTAATATTGTTAATGGATTTATTAAAAAAACCACACAGGATAAAATTCACATAGAAAATTCAAAATTTGTATCTGTTCATTTGATATAACACATTATTATTAAATTTGGATTCAAATGACCACGACTGACATTGTTCAAGTTAATTTAGATCATTTTTCGTTGTTTAACTATACCTATTGGTCGATATTAATATATTAATATATATATATAAAAGGAAACCAAAGAAAAGCAATATCGCAACAATAAGAAAATGAAAAATTGCATAAACTAGAAAGGAAACTATGACCGCGTGTATAAAGCTCCATTTTGATGTAAATATTTTGAATTTGAAATCATTATTGGCCATTGTTGGAACTTCTTGAACCTACCGATATATAGTATAAAGTCCTTAATTTAGCATTGCTTGCAAAAAATGTAATTAGACGCACCATGGGTTTGTTTTGAGTGTGCTTAGTGTGTGACATGTATTTGGTCTTGGTATTTGGCTTATAGATCTTCTATGTATTCATTTAAATTAGTAGAGTCTTGATCTTACACATTTTCTTAATTTTATAATATAATTTATAAACTTTATATGTTTTTTAATTTTCGTCTAACATTTTTATGGTTTCTAATTGTATATTTGGATTTATAATTATATATATATAGTATTGAAATTATAAGTTTCAATTGTCTAAAATATATGAAAAACATGTAAACATATAACCGTGGTCGCAAATATAGCGATCAATTTGTGACCATATGATGAAATTTCAACTGTGCTCGCATTTTGGTGGCTATATTTGCGACCAATTTGTAACCACAAAATAAAATTTCATATCGCAAATTGGTCACTGTTTTGTGACCAAAATAGGACCACCATATTATTATGTAGCGATCAATGTACATTATAAAAAAATTAGTATAATTTGTTTTTGAGGTTAGAACTCAAGACTTTTAACACTTGCGTTTAGCCACTAGGCTATTGGTTTCTTTCTATATTTAAGTAAAAAAAATATATAACTATAATTAAAATAGTTTATAGAAAAATGAATTTTTATATCTGCACAAATTTTACATAGTTAATTTGTCGAAAATCATTGAGAACAAAATGTATTACTATCTTCGTCTTCATGGTCATCTGAAATTAAAATATTACACTGAGATTTATCTTCGACTTCGGCATCTCCAACGTCGAAATCAATTTTTTCGCTTTGATTAACTCTATCAACCAAACTATCGGCTTTTATCTCGTCAACCAACTTTACCTTTTTATGATTTTGTTGTTGCAAAAGGATTTCATCTTTGTTTTTGTAGTTTCCCAAAACATTAGTTCTTGGATTGACTTTGAAAACTGGAAGTCATGTTTGTTTGATGATTATTTAATATGTGGATAAGGAATATAACAAACTTTATCTGCTTGAGAGGTTGTGATACATCATATAATAAAAAGTAAATTAGTTAATTATATAAACAAATTTATCGATATTTACTTAATATATATTACTTAATTAATTACTTACCTATAATAAATGGTTCGTATTTATAGTATTTTCTTGATGATAAGACATCAACAATGCCATTTTTCTGACTTTCGAGTATTTTTGGAAAGCGTAGGATCGTACAATTCATATTTAAAAAGTGTGATTTTCAAATTTACGAGTCCAACATACTCAAGTTGAATGATATCGGTTAAAACCCCATAAAAGTCAGCTTCTTCATATGCATTTGTGTAATTGTCTTTTTTGACACAAATGCCGTAGTTACATGTCATTTTTCTGTGTACATGTTTCTTCATGTGGAACATATAACCTGTTGTAAAATAGATCGGTCAAGTTGTCGTTTTGTTCATGGAGCCTTGCACTAATTCTTGAACCCACGCATGTGCGTGTGCTAAAGTCTAACATATATATAGTAATTAAAATTAGTTATATTTATTATATATCGTTGATTGCTAAATTTTTAAAATTAAAATTAGATATATACATATTAATTATATACATACATAATCTCAGACCAATATATAAAACTTTTCATATGTTTTAGATGAAATGTCATCTTCAAAAAGATATGGATATTGAACACGAATTTGATCTTCAAACTAGTTATAAAATTAAATCAAATTGTAATATATATTACTTAGCATTTAAAAAAATATCAATTTGTAAGGAAATTGTTTTCATAAAAGATTACCTCCCAAATGGACGAAAATATTCACAATTTCGCAAAACATAAGTATGTGAATATTTGTATTATTTTTCAAATAGTCATATGTTTTTATTTTTATCACTTTGACGATCCATGTGAGTAAATATATCATGTACTCTAGGATATGGCGGAAAAATCCTCCACTTCTGTATTCCTAAAATTTTAACAAGTAATTAAATAATACATACAATTATTATTATTATTATTATTATTATTATTATTATTATTATTATTATTATTATTATTATTATTTTATTACTATTATTTTATTATTTTATTATTTATTTTTATTATTATTATTATTATTATTATTATTATTATTATTATTATTATTATTATTATTATTATTATTATTATTATTATATGTACAAACAAAATTTTTTAATTTTACATATATGATAATGTGAGATGAACGTTTCGTGGTAAAAGTTATATAAATATATAAAGGAGGAGTCTCTCTATAAAAACATGACAGTCATAACTTTTCATACCCCATAACTTTAGTCCATCAATATTCACATAATTCCATAAATCTACAGCGTATACGTTTGGAAATTTAACCTCATTTCTGACACATTCCAATAAATGTTCTATGGTTTTTTAGTCAATCTAAATATAGAAAATCGAACATTATCCCAACCATTCACGTGCAGCTCTTTTTGGGAGCAAAACCTCGCAATTTTCAATCTTGACTTAACTGTATATTTTGATTTATCCTTAACATTCATAATAGTATTATGATGTTATCGAAGAAATTTTTCTATATATGCCTAACATTAAGATTATGTTGTAAATTAAGATTCGTCCAGTATGCCAACTCCCAAAATATACTTTCTTTGTGCCAATTATGCTAACTTCCATATCCTTCCTATTTTACTTCATGATCGTTTTCACTGTAGTCATTTGGTCTTAAAGGATTGACATATTTTATTCTCTCGTATAAAACCTGTTTACCGTCAATGATTATGTTGGGTAGTCATTAAAAGCATACTTGACCTTTAAAAAATTTGTTTTATTTTTCCTTAATAGATGACCCTAAAGAAGAAATCTACTGTGACAATCAAACTAACACGTCTTTTTCAACAAGATAAAAATCATACTTAATCTTCATGAACCGAGCAGCTAAAGATACTATGAGTGCCTTTCATGACAACCATCATACAATGGATTTTTAGCATCTTCTAACTTGTTGTAAAATTTTGTGCTTCTATATTATTAAAGCCTTCCTCGTGATGATTATAGTACTCATCAGTCGTAGTATCACGAAATGCATCCATCACCATGTCAACATATCAATTATCGGAGGTACCTAATGTTTCTTCACTAGCACATATACCTTTCTTGATTTCTATTCACATCATTAGAACGACTCGTTCCTAACTCAACATTATATTGTTCATGTTTATACTAAACATAATAACTTGACATAAATCCTTGATTAAATAGATGATTCCAAAATTTGCGTTCCAGAAGAAATTTATCATTTTTGTAGTTAATACAAGGATCAAAAAACTTACCCCCACTACTTTGCGCTATTGACTGACTACTTACGAAATTCATGAACTATTCCATCCCTTGTGCAAATTCCGCCGATATATTTCTTGTTTGATTATCAATCCTTTTGTACATCCACTCTCTCAAATTACTGTAATCCCCCACATGTTTGAATTTTTTAATTTTTGATTTTACAAATGATAGAAGATACATGGGGGCATATATATATATATAAGCTTTTGCTACTAATTTGTGACTATTTTTCGATTACGGTAGTCTGGTCGCTTATTTTTAGGTATACCTATTACACACATATTTTCTACGTTATTGTTTAGCCACCACTTTTGGACTGAAGTGCCACTCGTGAAGTGGTCGCAGTTTGGTCACACATTTTTCGACCAATATGCAACCACTACATGAGTGCAACATATGTAGTCGCATATTGGTTGCAAAAATGCGACCAAACAACGCTTACATGTCTTGGTTGCAAAATTGGTGGCATATTGGTCGCAGTTTGGTCGTAAATTGCAACCATGCGACTACGAATATTAGTCCAAAAGTATGACTAGGCACACGTAGTCGCAAATTGCTCCCAAAATGATCGCAAAAGAGTTGCAATATTTGCGACCACGAATGTGGTCGTAAATTAGAGTGGCAAAATGATTGTTTTCTTGTAATGGGCAGTGGTCAATCACGAGTGTAGGGAAATACTCCAAAACTCTACACAAGAGAAGCTTTAAGATCCATGAAGTTTCACTCTTCTTTGTACCTTAGGACCTTTGTCCTTTGGTAAATGTTTGGTGGATCTTGGAGGTAGTGTGAGTCTAATACCCTTATGGTTTCTAAAAGATTGGGGTCATCAAACTCCAAGATGGCTCGCATCTCTTTTTGTTTTGCAGATAGCTCTAAGAGGTTTTCTATTGGACTCTTGGAAAACATACCGGTGAATGTGAGTCCATAATCCCCACGTTTTGATCGGGTTTGTCCTGGGTTGACCCAATTTACTTTTGTTAGACTATTTAATCCTCTTTAATTAGACCAAAAACGACCCAAGTTTTCTTCTACAAAAATTTCTTATCTTGTTACAACTTTTGGATGCTTTGTGTTCTTGAGATTTTCATCAGTTCTAGTGAAGCATTTTCTATCCAATCTTTTACTTATGTTTTGCTTTGTGTATTTGATTGTTTTTGTTATTGCACTCACCATGTGTGAGTAGTTCCCTTTATGGATTGTGGGTAAGGTGGATTAGGAGATTAGATGTTGAGTAATGATGCTTAGGTTGATTAGATTACAAATTCCTCATGATTAGGATGTGATTAATGTTAGAATGAAGTAACTAATGAATTTTTAGACTTGTGATATATTTTGGTCCGAGAGGTGTTCGACAAAATATGTAGGTAAATCCTGATCATGTTTTTAGATCTTATCCAGCGAGAATTGATGCTTAAGGTTATCAGTAGACTAATATAGACTTCAACTTAAGGATTACTACCAAATTGATTAGTGTTCACTAGATTTGATTAATCAATAGACTAGTAATTGAGCTATTGCCACGAGAATGGATTAGTAAAGTAGGAAGCACTATGTCCTACTAATATATTTAATTGAGTGTGTACCATTGTTAGTTAGGAGATAATTACCTTGAGTCAAATGCCTTGTCTATCGTCCATATGCTTTATCCATTGAATTAAAATTATCGTTCTATTTCTTCTGTAATTAGATAACTAGAAAACCAACCAAAATCCCAACCTAAAAACTGCTTAAGATTTAGGTGTTTTATGCATTCTCTTAGTGTGCTATTCTCTCTTCCTAGTGGATTCGATACATGAACTACTACTTCGATTTCTCTATACTTGGAGTTGTATTAGAGGTAAAACTTTCCCCCGATTAATGCCTACACACGGTTAGAATATGATGAGCTACAGGCAACATGGGAAAGAATGAAGTAGCTGATGTATGAGGGACATTGCAGCTCGCCGATAATACTCTGTGAAGATCCATGCAAATACCAAACTAAGAAAATGGCGAAACCAAAAGCTATGCAAACAAGAGTCTACTTTTGAGAAACAAAGGAAGTGTTTTCAAACATTTATGAGAAAACACATGAGAAAAAACAACCTATGGTCCAACCCAAAGAGGACTAGTAAGTTCTAAATCCCTAAGCCATAGCACAAAAGCAATCATCCAAATAATTGCTTGAACTACATGACAAAGGAAATTAAGGTAAGTCCTCTAACAATGTGTAATAAGATGAAATCTTATGCTAAAGTTGTCATGAAATAGAATACAACTAGACAAATAATAACAACCATGTTAGTAGAACCCAAAAATGTTACGCATATAATTGTTAGGGCAATAAAGCAGTATGAATTTGAAATGTCCAGTAATAGTATAATGGATTTTTCTTTGCCAAAGGTTGTTGAAAGAGTTCTAGGTACGCAAGGATCCAACCAAGACGAAGAATACACCTCTTACACTACACCGATTCTCGGAACAAAGAGGAGACTATGGAGAATCCAAAAATTTGGAGGCCAAGCAAAACAACCAGCTACCATGGGAAGGAATAATTGCTTTCTTAATAACCAAGGAGCAACCACCATATGCACAATGGCCACACCCAAACCATATCAGTGCCATACACTGAGGTAATGCTTTAAAACCTCAAGTAAATCAAGTTATTAATATGTGTAGGCCAAAATGTTTTGAGAAAAAATATTTCAAAGAAGAGGATATGATGAGGTCATCAGTCCAAGTTCCGGCTAACAGGCCGGCCCAACCGACCCAAGGAGCACTAGCAGCCAAATATGCGTAAAAATATACATGGTTGTCTTTCCATGAATTCAAGCTTAACCACGAAGCAGCTAGATAAGATCGGATTGGACCTATAATCCTGATTCACAGAAGACACACATAACCACATAGCTCACACCAAACAATGCTAGATCAAGTCATGAACCATTCATCAAGTTAGTGTTGCCAAAACTTACCATATTTTTAACTTTCCTTGTATGAAGGTTTGTATACTTCCTCTGGTCAGAAGGCGGCGGGGGAGGGTCCAACCATTTCTTTGGCGACCAGGAGAATTGTTGCTTCTTATAAGAGATCCCCTTAACAATCCTAGGAGCCAAAACATGCTTTGGACCAGGCAGATCCATCTGTGCATGCAATTGACCCGATTGGGAGCCGTTTATGGCTACTGTGATGGCCAACCATTTTAATCACTTAAAAACTAAAATATAACATCCACGAGAGATTATTAAGACTTTATGAAAGCCCAAAATCAACCTACCATACAATAACCAACATAAGATCAGGTGGATCGGTCTTCTTCAAGACATTCTATATTTGAGAACAAGAGCATTAAATCAAAAATATTTATCTTCTTAAGGTTGCTCCATTTTTGTCACTTGTTCAATGCACCTAGAGATTCCAATTAGCCTGTACTTCTTGCCAAAGTTATCAAGATACAAAATATTTACTATTTTTCATGTTTGGTCGATTTCTTAAGTGCATGCGCCTCTCTTATTTTTACTTTGTTAGACTTTTTGTAGGAATTGTATACAAAACATGTTAGACCATTGTAAAGAGCACCACGAAATATAAAACATTTTATTCACAAATTTTTGAGTTTCTTCATCAAAAAGTGAGTTGTTTGATTTCTTTTCATATAGAGTTTCATGTGAGAGATACTCAATTCTTATAAAGTAATAGACTAATTAGTTTGATAGATTCAAAATTCTTTAGTTCACCCTTGATCATGGGATTTGGCAAAACTCCTTCTCTTTAGTTTTTTTCTCCGTCTAAACCAAAAGAAATTCTTTACCATTGCTAGTCAAGCGTACTGGATTGTAGATTGAGTTTCAGTTTTACATCAACCCTAAACATCACAATGTAGAAAATAAATAACTTCGTCGGCTTTATTATCATTTTCCAAAAACGATTTGGTCGGAACAAAAATGTCATACGGATCATACATTCTCGTCTTGTTTCCTAATGAAAATTGCTCACAAATGATTTCTCATTCTACATTTCCGTATCTGCACACGTACTAATTTCGAAGTCCCAGGGTTCTACGCTGTTGAGAATCCATGTCACCATCTTGCTATTCACAATACGCCCACAATCAAGTCATCATTTCCTTTCGGTTTTATATTTATTTCCATTCAGTTGAATTGTAAAAATCACTTGTCCCAGATCCGCAAACGGAAGAATATAAAAATCGGACAAGATGATTGAATCTCTTGTCAAAAGTTCCATCACCTTGTTTGTTTCTAACGTCGACATCGATAAAATAATGAATTTGATAAAACTCGTTTAAACCAAGAAAAAGTAAAAAAAATTTAGAGGAATTGCCAAAAAATAACTCAAAATTTGTTTCAAAATACAAAAGTAACAAAATTTGCTTTATCAAAAAATCCTATAGACTTCTCAATAAATCAGTTTCCTTAGCCAAACACAAAAACCATTTCTCAAAAGTATGTTTTGTTAATAAATTATTAATAAATTAGTTAAATCAAATAAAAATCATGGAATATGTAATTTTAAAAAAAATATTGTTATTAACACAATTTATATACATATTAAAAGCAAATAAAAGTTATAATGAATTCAAAATAAAAAGATTGGATTCGATGTAATGGTATCAAATGTTTGATATTTTTTTTGTTATGTGTTGTGGGTTAATAGTTGATATTTTTATAGGAAATTCATATTAGGATTTGAAATACCACGTGATAAATTTGAAAATTTAGATTTACAAATTTTTAATACAAATTTTTAATGGAAAATGTTTGATTTATGCATTTACATATCTTTACAATATTCATACAACTTTTTTAAAAAATTTTTGCTTCTATAATGAAATTTTTATTTAGGATTTAGGGATACATATACTTCTCGAGAAGTCTGCCATAGATTTAACAGAGTAGTCTTTCGGAAAATTCTGTACAAATCGGAAATTATATTCAACTAAACCGGTTTTGTTCAATTTACAGTTTAGGCTTGTGCAAACTTCTCAAGAAGACTACGCAAACCAAAATTTAACCTATCGGTATCGTATTGAGTCTTCAAAGAAGACTTCTCCGGAAGTCTACAAAAACAAAGAATTTCACCAAACCAGAATTTCAACTTAACCTTACCAAAATTTAGGAAGCAAACTTTTCGGGAAGTCTAGTTTAAAACAAAAATACAAAGCAGATTTTTTGCGAAATCTACTTTGGAAATTCGCTTCGGTTAAATTAAAATTTCACCAAACTGAAAGTTCAAGTTAACCTTACCAACATGTACAAATCAGACTTTTCAAAAACTTTGCTTTGTATTTTTGTTCCAAAGCAGATTTTTCAATAAGTCTGCTTTGTATTTTATATACAAAGCAAACTTCTCGGGAAGTCTGCACAAATCAAAAATTAAAAAAAAAATTGTAACTTAAATTTAAAATAACCAAATTCACAGTTTTTAACCTAACCAAATTTTATTCTCCATATAAAAAGAAAGTAACCACAAAATTTTACCATAATTTTATTTCAAAAAATAGGAGTCTTTATCCTCCAAAAAACCGACTACAATGTAAATTTTCTCTTTTTATCTATTTATCTCCCTTCTTTTCTCTTCTTGTTGTCTTCTCATGTTATTTCTCATCTTGTTATTTTGTAGATCTGGCAAAAAAATCATGAGATATGAAAAAAATAAGTTTTTTTGTTTATATAGTTTTGTCTTTGTGATTTTGGAATATTTTTATTGTTTAGATGTTTTGTTATTTTCTAGTATTTTTTCTCATTTTCTATTGTTGAAGATCTAGAAAAGGAAGTCTAAACAACTAAGTTTGTTGCTTTTAATAGTTTTTAAGTATTTCATGATTTTGGAGATTTTTGTTGTTTTTGCTGTTTTCCTAATCTTTTTTCAATATTCTTATCTTATTTCTCATATTCTCTTGTTGTATATCTAAAAAGGAAGTTAAGAGATTTATAAAAAGTAAATTTTTTGTTTTAGTGGTTTTTAAGTGATTTTAGTGGTTTTTAAAATTTTAGATGGTTTTTTAAGATTTTCAATAGATGTTTGAGATTGATGGTGGTTTTATAGTTTTTTGTAGTTGTTTTAAAAAAAACATTTCATAGGTTTTTATATTGGTTTTTGAATTGATGATTTTTCGTATTGCATAATTCATTAAGCTGTAGATTTATTTACAGACTTCATAACAGGTTTTTAAAATTTTAGATGTAGTTTTAAGATTTTAAATGGTTTGTTTTAAAATTGTTAATTGTTATTTTGAGATTTATGGTTGTTGTTTTTGAGTTTTTAGCAGTTTTACATTATTTTTGAATTGATTGTTTTTCGAGATCTAAAGGGACATACTTTATTACAAGCTGCAAACTTTATATGCACACTTCATTACAAGTTGCAAACTTCAATTGCAGATTTCATTACTAATTACAGAATTCGTTTGTGTTTTTGTCATATTTAAAGTAGTTTTTGTAGATTTTATTGTAGCTATCACTACCTCCTATCATTCTAGGTTGTCAGTCAATTTTCAATTAACTCTTGCACACTTACAATAAACTTTTAGTTGTATGTCAATCAACTTTCAATCATCTCATGTCAAATCATGTGGAATTTAACTCAGTTATTGCAGACTTCAGTCATCTTTATGCAGATTTTAATCCGCTTTCAGCAGACTTCAAGCAGCATTATGCAGACTACAATAAATTGCTTTGTATTTTTAAGTAATTTTTGAGAATTGAAAACAATACAAATGTTGTTGTATTTTCTATATTTTATTATCTATTTTGATGTTTTCTAATCAGTATTTTGTATATTTATAAAATTACAAAATGACAACTATTCAAAACACAAATATTACTGTAAAAATTTATAATCACTTTTATACACACTAAATAACTTAGTGCATACTTCTTAATAACAAGAGAGAGAGGAAGAGAACTGAATGAAAAACAATAAATCTATGATATGCAAAATCTAAATGTATGTTTTAACAATTCCATCAAAAGACTAAGTTAACTACAAATATTTTTCCTCCTCTTTGATTATCCACATAAAAAATTCATGTCTCTATCATATTCCACTTTCCATGTACAACAAAGATTTAGGCGATTATGTGCAATGCAATTAATAAATTTTATTAGATCATCAGAGGCATATTACTTGCTTTGTATTTCATTTACAAAGCAGAATTCTCGAGAAGTCTGCTTTGTATTTTACTTGCAAAGAAGACTTCTCCAGAAGTCTGTTTTGTATTTCATTGACAAAACAAACTTTTCGAAAAGTGTGATTTATCGAGAAAAAATACCGTTTTGATGACAAAAATGAAAAAATTGTAGTTAACCAAGTGTTTTTCAAATTACACTTCTCGAGAATTTTGTTTTATTGGAAAAAACCGCTTTATTGACAGAAAAAAACAATTTGTAATTGACCAAGTGTTTTTCCGAATCAGACTTCTCGATAAATCTGATTCGACAGGAAAAAAAACCTCTTTGATAAAAAAGGTAAAAATTTTAATTGACCAAGTGTTTTTACTAAAGAAAACTTTTTGAAAAGTCTGTTTTATCCAAAAAAAACTGTTTTGGTGACAAAAAAAAGTTAGTTTTCTCTAATTGACCATGATCAATTGTATAAAACTAACATTTTTGTCAAGCATCCTACATAATGGTATTTATATTGATTATGATGTCATGTCTTTGCTACTCATGTAGGCTCGTTCCATCAGCGAACTTGAAGGCTGTAACTGCATTAAATCCGATTCTATAGCGTGGAAAGCTCAAAAAATCATTGTAATGTTTTTTGAGAAGTTCGTAGATGTTGTTTCGATCTCGTGGCTGGAACCCTTTTTAGTGTTATGTTTATGTTTCGGAAATCTTCTATGTTGTTTTATATTATAATAAATGTAATACTTGGTGGATCTCATTTACATGTCATCGTTTGCAACTTATATAGTTAAACCGGAAAACTATTAATTAGCAGGTATGGTCATGTTTGTTGTTTAATTATCCCTTGTTCCATTTTTTTTACCAAAACAGGTTATAGTTATTTGTACTGGCTTAAAGAAGAAATTTTCTATAGTAAAATATTCGTACGGGCTTACTCAAGGAAATTATATTGGATGCTTAAACTGGAAGAGCGATATTTATTATGATATTATGGTGTTACACAAAGTCATTATGGTAAAGATGTTGGGTTGTACGTTAATATAAAAACATCAACAAAATCAGGCCACCCCAATTATAACCTATGTCAATTTTCAAAAAAATCGTACAAAATATGACGATTGTTGCCCTTCCAATACATCAACTATTTTTTATAGACATTTTACAAATGGCACAATTATAATCCAATTCACCACACTTGTTACAAACCGTAAGCCGCCTTCTACTCCATCATAAAAGTGTAAACAGTAAATATCTGATAAGAACCTAATTTAGTCCGATAAGAATATCAGGCTCAAATACGACGTAAGGTTATCCGTTAACACTTACTCATAACTCTCCACGCGAGAAGATGTTTTATATACAAGGACGTCCAAGTGGGCGGCTTGTAGCGGGTGGGAGGAAATTCATTTCTAGAAGGGGGTCATTCACCGCAAAAATATTAATCACAATGAATACTAGATAAACACTGTTTATGTACGCAATTCTCCTATACGCAGCTATAAATTCGGTGCACACAAGTGAATCACCATTTAGTTTTGTCTGCACCACAACATCAATTGCATGAGCACAAGAAATCCTTAGAAGTTGAAACTCACAACAAGTACAAGTTTTTCCGAATAGATCCACGTGATGTGAACCACAATGCTTGGTACGTATCTCAAACTCATTTATGTAATTAATACGATGGACTTCGAAATGGTCGACTTTTCAAAAATTTTCATAATAATTTCCTGAGCTTTTGGCGTAAGTGGGTTGGTTGTGCCGGTTGAAATATCTCATCTTCTAAAGAACGAACTGGTAAATATCATCCTTATATACTCGATCATAGGTATAAATGGAAACTCACGGGCTTCACTCAAAACTACATTCAATGGCTCCATCACATTACTTTTCATTATATTGTACTACAAACCATTAAAATGAGACCGTGTCCAATGTTCCAACCCAATATCCAATAAATAAACCCACACACGCAATATCAATCTCCTTTATTTCATTGAAATGTGAGTAAAATTCAGGCAGGCTGTAAGATCGAACTACTTTTGACACAAGGAATCTCAAGTCTTTCTTTTTAAATGTTGTATGTATATTGTGTTGCCGATGCAAGAGCGCAATGCTTGCTATTTTGATACACCTGCATGTTTAGAGAAAACAATATGTTAAGGACTACATTATTTGTGAACCACTACGGAGTTAAATTACATACTAACATTTCAAATACCAACATAATTACTTATCTAATGCAATTGGTTACCTTGCACAACTCTGAGTAGATGGAGTTGTGACTATAAGAAATGAAAACTATATCCTCATCATCAGGGACCACAACCAATAATTTCTGGAAAAACCAATACCATGACTTATCCTTCTCGCCGTCGACAATACAAAAATATAATGGATAAATTTGGTAATTTCTATCTTGAGCACTAGTCGTGAGCAAACACCCTACACACTTCCCTTTCATATGTATTTCGTTGATTATTATTACCTTATGCATGTAAGTATTGCCCACTATAGCTGCTCCTAACGTAAAGAAAATATATTTAAATCGTTGGCCAACATTGTCATCATACATAGTGTCCAGTCGCACTATAGAAACGAGATTTTCATGAACCATCTCCTGAAGGGAAGATGACAGTAAAAGATAAAACTCTCCAGTTGACCTTTTAGCAAAATCAATTGCGACTTCCCTTCACCGCCAAGCTTTTAGTATGATGCTGGCACCTCATGGCATTATGCATCATATCATGAACCCCTCGTTTGGTCCCGGACTCACCCCCACGACCATTGTACATTAATCTCATCATACCACCAATCATCGATGATGTTGCTAATCGTTGATACCTGCCTCTATTATCAACCATACACAAATAGTTAAGATTTATTTTCTTAACCTGTAACCAACTACAACCCACAATTTTTATGGCATACACGCGCCATGGAAAATCATTTCCATTGCATTTAAGCCTCACCATTTTTGGAGTAGACCGCGTGGTATGGTAATGAAACTTCCGATTGAATGCATATAAAGTCATATGAATTTTAAAGACATCTTGGTCGTGGAACACCATCCCAACATCGATCTACGTCCCACCATTATCCAAACAGTCACCTACGCAAGACAATAACATATTTAGTCACTAACTATTAAAATTACGGGTACCAAGTGTGTTATTAGATAAACGTTCGATTAAACCAGTATCTATTACATACAAACGTTCAGAAGATGAGTCATCACATGGATCAGCGTCATGAACTTGGGAATTGGCATTGCAACTTGGTTTCCTAATTTCCAAATTAAAGTAATCATCAAAGATATTTTGTAATAGCTTCCCTTTGTCCTTATCATTTATAATTGATGGGATAATTGTTTGGGAGTTGGTTGTTGAACAACTACTAATAGTCGAAACATCTATTTAGAGATCACGCTGAAAGTTATTGTACGGATAATTTAAGAAATTCGCATTACACGATTATTGGACATTACCAACTGTAGACAAATATGTTATATCCATGTGAGCAATAACATTTGTGAATTCTAGTGCATGCGATGCATTGTTGTCCACAACATCCAACCTAATGATATCATGATAATGGCACTCAGCTACGTCCTTCCTTATGCAAAATCCACTAGATGAACTAGACGATCGAACATCAACTTTGGGTAATACGACGTTGTTTGGGGGGCACCATTCCACTTAACTCCACATGGAATATGTTAATGACATTCATTTTGGTTATGTATATATTTTCTCCAAGATCATCTGGATGCCATGTATAACTCTACCAGCTACTAGATTTAATTTCAAACCGACCTTTAGTTATAAAGCATGAGAACATATCTGATATTTATATACTTAGCAGTTAGAAGAGGAGCATAATATCTGTCCTACATTCATTCGTGATGATACTCCTAAGCATCACCCCGGAAACCTATTGATTGGTCATCCATAGCCCTCTATAATTCCTGTAAAACATTTGAATTCCCACCATTTGTAAAATTACCTTTTTTATATAATTTCTATATTTCAACTTGATACAATCCTACGATCATGCACAACGCTATATCTTTTGTCTGAACTCGAATAGCCATGAAAATTCTCACATTCTCGTCGCATGTGATGTCGCCTAGAAGGGTTCGTGTCCCATTTTTCACAAACATCTAGTTCAGATATTGGTATGTCAAAACGATCGGTGGATAAGTATTGTACTACATTGTCACTGTTAGAACTAGATAAACAAATTCAGCTCTCACACAAAAATATTCTGAATAGTTCTTTTATTTCTCAATGTATTTTTTTCTCCCCCTTACAAATGAGGTTCTCTCCCCCTTTTATACTACTTCGGGCAATTAATTCTATAAGAATTAATTGCAAAATAAGTTACAAACCTATTAATTATAACAGTTACGAAAATGATTAAGTTCAACCAGATTTAATTATCCGGTTGAACCCAGTTTGGTTTGGTTCATTCGGTTCGGGTCTTTGGAATAGAATCTGGTGCCCACAATCTGCCCCCAAGTTTTTCAAGCTTGTTTGGGAAACTTTCAGCTTTTGATCATTCCGACTTTCCATATAGGAAGATGTCGTTAGATTTATATTCAATTATTTTCCTTATTTTTCCGATTCTTGTGCTTATTTAGTCTAGGATTTTCTTTTCCCTCCTTTAAAAGAGCTTGGGTGCCCTAAAAGGTTAGTCTTTCTCCTCTTTCTTCTTCCTCTGTCGAATATCCTTCCTCCTCTTTTTTTTTTCTTTTTTCTTTTTGAATTTTTTTTTGGCCGGCGGTTTCTTCTCCGGTTCCTCCGGCGCTTTTCGCCGGCAGCGGTTTCTTCCTTCGGCTCCACTGGCGCTTTTTTGCCGGCAGCCCTTCCTCCGGCTCGCGTCGGACTGTGCGCCGGCAGCCTTTCCCCCGACTCGCGTCAGACTGTGCGCTCCCGTGGGACTGCGCGCTCCTGTGCTCGGCTCGGAGCTGTCCGTGTCGCGTGCTCGGCGTTCGAGCTGCTCGACTGCCTGTCCACATCTCACCGATAGTCTTTCCTCCAGCTCGCGTCGGACTGCGCGCTGGCAGCCTTTCCTCCGATTCGCCTCAGACTGCGCGCTCCCGTGGGACTACGCGCTCCCGTGCTGGGCTCAGAGCTGTCCGGGCTCGTGCCGACGTTGCTCCCAGCTTCGCGCGCCTCTGTTCGGCTCGAGCCATCCGCACGAGTCCTCGGGTGCCCGTGTCGCGTACTCGGCGTTCTTGCCGAGCTGCTCGACCACCTGTCCGCGTGTCGGCGCCTCTCCGAGCTCGCGTGCCTCTCCGAGCTCGTGCGCCTCTCTTCAGCTTGGGCTCTCTATGCGGGTGCGAGGTCTCCGGCGTGACATCACGCCCACTTAACTCTCCTCGGCCCGAGCTGCCCGCGCGATTGGTGTTCGACTTCGCCTATCTGCGTGCCACATCCTCGGTGATTTTGCCGAGCTGCTCGGCTGTGCGTGCCGACGCCTCTCCGAGCTCGCGTGCCTTCCCTCGGCTTGAGCTTTCTGTGCGAGTCCCCGTGTGCTTGTCCTTCACATGCGCACCTGTCTTCCCCGATCCTCGTGTTCGTGCTCGTGCGGGATCTCCAGCGCGACGTCGCGCCGGTGTGCCGAGCTCACCTCTGCCCGCGAGCTGCTCGGCGTATCTCCACGCACGCTAGGCAAGTTCTCGTGCACTCACGACCTGCCGAGCGCTTCACTCCTGCGGACTCCCGCTGAGCTCGTGAGTGCCGGATCTGTACGAGCTCACGCCTTCCCGCGGGCCGAGCTCTTCGCGTTTGGCACTTAGTGGTCTTCGTGCCGAGCTGCGTTGTCGGTCTTCTTTTTTCATCGCGCACTCGGCTCTGCTGGTATGGCGATTCGAAATCGGTTTGGCCCTCACTTGAGATCTGTTAGTTCTGAGTCTAGTATTCGCGACCTCCGTTCTTCTAGCATGATTGACCGATCTACCAAGATCATTATTCCCGGCGTTTCCGATTCTCCTGAGTTCCCTCCTTCGGGTTACTGTTGTGCTTATGAGGTTTACTTTCGTGCTTGCGGGTTGTCTTTCTCACTTCCCGAACTCCTTGTTCGTCTAATACACGAACTTGGGCTTTCATTACCGCAGTTGTGCCCCAATTTTATCCGGATTGTGGTCGGATTGCAAACGCGGGCCGAGGAGGAGGGATTCCCCCTTGACGTTCCCACTGTTGCACGCTTGTGTGCTGTAAGGGCTAATTCTGCTTGTTATGGTACCTTCTATTTGACTCTCAATCCTTCACGAGCAATACTTTCCGGTCTTCCCGACAAAGACGTGAAGTGGCGGAGTTCCTTTTTTATTTTTGCGTCGATAGAACTATATATGGTGACTTATGTTCTTTGGCCTCGGCTCGCTGGTCGCAGCGGCCTTGTAGAATTGTGTTTTTTTGTGTCTCCTATCTTACTAGTATTCTCGTTTTCTTGATGCTTGATTTATCTTTTGTAGTTACGCTGAAGAGAGCTCCGGCGAGTGACGACCTCGAGGTGTTGGTGATTATTCTACGTGAGGGCTCGACCGATTGGAGTTCTTTTTCTAGGAGTCGTATTCGCAAGTCCCATCATCGGCTTTGTAATCAGGATTTTCGAGTATTCCGTGACTCCGATTCTCTCGACACTGATCAAGGTTTGTCTCGGTCCGTCGTTTTTGTTTGATTTTCTTTGGCGGTTTAACTTTCCCTGTTCAATCGCCTCTTTTTTATTTATTTCAGGTATTCCCTCTAATTCTCCACCACACACGATGTCCGGCCTTGGTTATCACGCCGAACAAAAGGCTCAGCGAGTTGCTGAGAGAGCTGCTGCTGATAGGGCTGTCGATGAGGCTGCTACGGATTTGGGTGAGGTTTCCCGACCTTCTATCCTTCCTGATCCTCAAACAACTCTCCGAGCTTCCCCTCCTAGCTCTACGCCTCCTGCCTCACCTCCGTGCTCCATTGTCGCGGCTCTTCCTGCTTTGGGTGGTGACTTTTCCCGTGCTGTCGTTGACTTGGAGCCGCCCTCCCTTGTTCCTTCTACAACGCGGGTTGACGGGACTCCTGTTGCTGTGGATTGCTCTGTGGATCCTCCAATTGATGGTGAGGTCGGTGACCGCCGCGGTATCAAGCGTAGACATCCAGCTCCGAATCGCACGAGGCCTTTGAGCGGTGCCAAAAGGTTAAGACACTTCTTCCAGTTCGAGTACAATTCCGATGCTAACATCGTAGAGGACCCCGACGCCACCGCGCGCATCGCCCAACATTTCAGAAAGCCTGGATGTAAGCTACCGTCGTTCGACATGTTAGGAAAGGAGCACATGGAGAGCTATCTCAGTTTCTCGAAACGTCTTGGAGATGTAAGTTTTCTTCATTTCATTTCCTCTTCATTTCATTCCCACCTTTGGAGATGTTCTTCATACCCCTTTTTCTGTGTAGCTGATGGCAGAGTACAATCGCTTAATGGATTTGTACGAGAGGCGTGTGCGGTCTCCTGCCGAAGCGGAATTTCGCGCAGCGACGGAGTGCATAAAGTCGTTAGAATCTGAAGTAAAGAAACTTTCTGCTCTCAGGGAGAAAGATGCTGATAAGGTCAAATCTGTTGACAAAGTTATCCTCCAATTGAATCGTTCCGAGTATGCGCTAAGGGAAATAGAGATTTCTCGTGATGATTATAAGGTTAAGCTCTCGAATGCCATTGCCCAGAATTCATAGCTTTTCGAGAAGGATGTTCAACTTGTTGTTGAGGTTAAGAGTGTGAAGATCAAATACAATGCTCTTCTTGAGGCTCGCAATCGGGATTTGGGTGGTGCTCGTGTTGCTCGGGCTGAGCTCAAGAACGAGGTGAAGGTTCACATTGATCGGTTTTGATCATATCTTTCTGGGGTGGAGAAGCTGCGTGGTTCCTTGTCTCGTTGCGCTGAAACAAGAGCGAATTCGGAGATTCTTGAGGAGATTATCAACGGCGAAATAGAGGATCTGAACGCTGAGCTTAAAGTTGTCCTCACAGAAAAAGAAATCAGTGCTCGCGAGTTGCTCGATGTTGAGGGCGGGCTTCCAGAGATTGATTTGTCGCATTTGGAGTTTTTGACATTGAACTCTCCAGAGTTAGTCCCCGCTTCAGGGTCCGAAGTTCTGGATTCTGAGCCCATGGATACATCGTTCGACGAGTTTGGTTCCAACCTTGGGGCCATCTGCCTCCTTGGAGCGTGTATCGGCAACTTTTGCATTCCAGCTCCCTCTTGCTGATATTTGATTTTTCATATTGTATTTGTTTTCTGTTTTGGAGATTTGATACGCTTTATCGTTGTCGTCTAGTTTCCTTTTGTTTTAGTGCTTTGTTATTATTGTCATTGGACGAAATCGCGATGGACTTTTTATTATTTCGCTGAGTGTTTTATCATTCGACCCACGATGATGAGCGCGTTATTCATGTTGTTTGCTTTTTCTTTTGCTTCGATGGTCTCGACGTCGTAGCGTCGAAATGTGCTGTTTTGGTTGCTTTCAGAATGCGCAAGCCACGTGCGCGCTACCGTTGCCGTCGGGCCGAGCTAACGTAATAGCTTAGAATATTTTTTTATATCTAGGCGAAGTGCTCCTCGTTTCTGTTGCGGCTACTTGTCCGTATTCTTTACGAGGAGGTGCTTGCGCTTTTTTTTGTTCTAGCGAAGTGCTCCTCGTTTCTGTGATGGCTACTTGTCCGTATTTTTTACGAGGAGCTTCTTGCGCTGTTTTTATACTTTGGCGAAGTGTTCCTCGCTTCTGTAATGGCTACTTGTCCGTATTTTTTACGAGGAACTACTTGCGCTTTTTTTTGTTTCGACGAAGTGCTCCTCGTTTCTGTAACGGCTACTTGTCCGTATTCTTTACGAGGAGCTGCTTGCGCTCTTTTTATACTTTGGCGAAGTGCTCCTCGTTTCTATAACGGCTACTTGTCCGTGTTTTTTACGAGGAGCTGCTTGCGCTTTTTTTTGTTTTGGCGAAATGCTCCTCGTTTCTGTAACGGCGACTTATCCGTATTCTTTTACGAGGAGCTGCTTGCACTCTTTTTATATTTCGGCGAAGTGTTCCTCGCTTCTGTAGCGGCTACTTGTCCGTATTTTTTACAAGGAACTACTTGCGCTTTTTTTTTATTTCGGCGAAGTGCTCCTCGTTTCTGTAACGGCTACTTGTCCGTATTCTTTACGAGGAGCTACTTGCGCTCTTTTTATATTTTGATTAATCTTTTTTTTTGGCAAAATACTCCTCATTTCTGTAACGACTACTTGTCCGTTTTATTTATGAGGAGCTACTTGCGCTCTTTTTATATTCTGGCGATGTGCTTCTCGTTTCTGTAATGGCTACTTGTCCGTTTTCTTTACGAATAACTGGTTTCATTTTATTTGGTTTCTTGTTCACATAGCGTTATCTGGAACACCATTCATAGAAAAAGAAACTTTATTAATTTTCTGAATCGGATTGATATATTGAAATGAAACTAATTTAGCAAAAGTATTTCTTAAGATGGATCGCGTTCCACGATCTCATCACTGGATTTCAGTCGAGGGTCTCTAGTCCGTATATTTCGTGTTTGATTATTTTTACGATCTTGTATGGACCTTCCCATGTGGTACCCAACTTTCCAGCCCCAAGCTCCGTTGTATTCTCGAACACTCTTCGTAGTACCAGCTCGCCTATGACGAATCTCTGTGGTTTGATCCTTGAGTTGTAATATCTTGCTGCGCTCTGCTGGTAGTTCTGTAACCGTATCAGGGCTTGGTCTCGTCTCTCGTTTATTATATCGATATTGTCTTGTAACATGTTTTTGTTAATTACTTCGTTTTCTGGAGCTGACTCCCTTCGATGACTCGGGATTGCGACTTCGGCCAGTACAACTGCCTCGACTCCGTAAAGTAGGGAGAATGGTGTTTCGCTGGTAGACTTTTGCGGAGTAGTTCGGTAAGCCCATAACACTCCTTGCAACTCGTCTGCCCAATACCCTTTGTGTGCTCCGAGTCTCTTCTTTAGGTTGCTTAGTATCGATTTGTTCGTGGCTTCGGCCTGTCCGTTCCCCTGTGGATAACGAGGGCTTGATTTACTTAGACGAATTTTCCATGTTTCGCAGAACCTTTCAAACTTTTTCGAGATGAACTACGATCCGTTATCCGTGACGATCTCGTAAGGCAAACCGTGTCTGCATATAACGTTTTTCCATATGAAACTTTGCACCATTGAATCCACGATCGATTTGTATGATTCTGCTTCTACCCACTTCGAGAAGTAATCTATCATCACCAATAGGTATTTCACATTTCCTGTCGAAGGATGCAGAGGTCCGACGATATCCATTGACCACCTCATAAATGGATACAGGGCTGAAAGTGATTGGAGCTCCTCGGTCGGATGGTGATTCACTAGTGCGTGCCTTTGGCAGCTGTCGCAATGCTTTGTGTAACGTTCACAGTGCGCCAGCATGGTTGGCCAGTAATATCCTTGTCGTTTGATTCTGAGTGCGAGGTTACGGCCTGATGAGTGGCTTCCGCATAAACCTTTATGCATTTCTCTCATTATTGTTTCTGCGTCTTCTTTGTCGACGCAATTGAGATACGGGCCGGCTATGCTCCGTTTGTATAACTTATTCTCAAGTACACAGAATCGGGCGCTGATCACTTTGAGTTTTCTTGCGTCCCATTTATTGCTTGGCATCGTTCCTGTTGCTATATACTCCTTTATCGAGACTCTCCAATCTTCGGCTTGATGTTCCTCTTCGATCAAAACAGATTGTTGCCCATTGGGTTGGTTCTATGTGTCTCCGCCGATCTCGAAGATGATGTTTGAATGGAACTTTATGCTTGGTGTCTCGATACTTTCGATCGGAATTACCCTTTTTATCATTGGTTCGGTTGTGGAAGCCAAGGTCGCCAAGGCATCAGCTTGGGCGTTTTTTGCTCTTGGGATTTGTTTGAGTTCGAAGTGATTGAATAGTCGCACGAGTCCTTGAACTATTCCGAGGTATAATTCCATTCGCTCGTCCTTGGTTTCGTAATCACCGTTAAATTGACTAGCTACGAGATGAGAGTCCGTGAATGCTTCTAGCTCGTCTACCCCGATCCCGCTCGCCAATCTTAAGCCGGCGATTAACGATTCGTATTCCGCTTCGTTATTGGAGGCATTGAACAATAGGCGAAAAGACTGTTCGATTACTTCCCAGTCGGAGATGTGAGTCGTATCCCAATTCCGGATCCATGATTCGTTGATGATCCATCCACATGGAGAGTCCACCTCCCATTGCGGCACGACTCTCCGAAGCTGTCCTTGGGTAGTTCGATGACGAAGTCGGCAAGAACTTGGGCTTTGATGCTTGTTCTTATTCGGTATTCGATGTCATACTCACTCAGCTCGATTGCCCATTTTGTCAACCGTCCCGTTTGATTTGGACTATGGAGTACCCCGCGTAGCGGTTGGGTTGTCATTACAACAATCGTGTACGATTGGAAATAGGGTCTCAGCTTCCGAGCTGCCGTTATCACTACGAGAGCCAGTTTCTCGAAGGCTGGGTATCGTGTTTCAGCATTGACCAATCGCCTGCTCACATAAAAAACTGGTCTCTATTCCCCTTTGTCTTCTCGGATTAGCACTCCGCTGACTGCTACGGTAGATACGGCTATGTACATGTAAAGGATATCTCCTGGCTGTGGTTTGACCAATATCGGAGGGCTGGAGAGATAGGCCTTCAGCTCAGTGAGCGCTTGTTCGCATTTTTCGTTCCAAATGAACGATTTATTTCCCTTTAGTAACTCGAAGAATGGGAGGCTCTTATCCGTTGATCGGGAAATAAATCTGTTCAGGGCTGCGAGTCGCCCTATCAAGCACTGGACTTCCTTAATATTCCTTGGAGAATTTATTTGCTGGAAAGCAGAAATTTGGCTAGGATTGGCCTCGATTCCTCGCTCCGTGACTAAGTATCCGAGGAATTCTCCTGAAGTTACGGCGAATGTACACTTCGTGGGGTTCAGCTTCATTCCAAATTGATTTAAGATGTCGAAGCATTCTTTCAAATTATCCACGTGTTCTTCGGCGCGCGCATACTTTACGAGTATGTCATCTATATAAACCTCGATAGTCCTCCCGATTTGATTCGAGAACATTCGATTCACCGGTCTTTGATAAGTGGCCCCAGCATTTTTTAACCCGAACGGCATGACCTTGTAATAGTAGGTTCCCATATCGGTGATGAATGACGTCTTTTCTTGATCGTTTGGATGCATAAGAATTTGATTATATCCAGAGAACGCATCCATGAAAGTTAGCAATTGTTTTCCCGCTGTTGAATCCACCAATTTGTCTATGTGTGGCAGTGGGAAGCTATCTTTTAGGCATGCTCGATTCAAATCCGTGAAGTCGATGCAGACTCGCCACTTCCCATTTTTCTTTTTGACTACCACTAGATTAGCTAGCCATTCTGGGTATCGGACTTCACGAATCATTCCATTTTTGAGAAGTTTTTTTACTTCTTCGTTCACGGCTTGAGCTTTCTCCGGCCCTATTCGTCTCCATTTTTGTTTGATCGGCCTGAATGCCGAGTCAACGTTCAACTCGTGGGTGATTACATCGGCGGGGATCCCGATCATGTCCTCGGTGGTCCAAGCGAACATATTCTTATTCTCTTTTAAGAAAGCCTCTAACTCTTGTCTGATCGTATGGTCCAAGTCTGCCTCTATGGCGACGCTCCGATCCGGGTTTGTTGGATCGAGGGGGACTTGAATTATTGAGTTGGACTGGGGACCCTTCTGATTTTCTGTCTTTTCTGATTTTTTAGACTCGTCCCCGCTTGTTAATTGCTATTGAAGTCGGAGATGGTGCCCGCTCATATAGCATATCCATGAGCTCTTTTGGTTCCCTCGTAACACTTCTACTCCTGTTGGTGTTGGAAATTTCACACACTGATGATATGTCGAGGGGACCGCCTTCATTGCGTAAATCCAGGGCGTGCCGAGGATGACGTTGTAAGTTGCTGGTCTGTCCACCACCATGAATTCAACCATTTTAGTCACCCCCTTAGCCAAGACGGGTAATCTCAAAGTACCTAATGACATCTCGGTTACCCCATTGAATCCGGTCAAGGGAAAGGGAGGTCCTTGAATCTCCTCCTTGTCGATTCCCATCTTTCGTAGTGTTTCTAGGAAAAGTAGGTCGACTGAGCTCCCGGTATCGATTAGGACTCTTGACACCTCGCAATTGGGTCCGATGTCTAGCTCGACGACTAGTGCGTCGTCATGCGGGCTGTTGAGGTGAGCGGCATCTTTCTCGGAGAAAGATAGAACTGGCCTGGAGCTTTCTTCAAACTTAGACCGTTTGAAGTTGGCTTTTCGTTGCCAGATCTTTATTGATGTTACAGAGTCGCGACAGTATTTTGATCCTCCCATTATGAAATCTATTTGTTTCTTCTGTGTTTGAATCCTCGTCTCTTTCTCAGAAGATGGTCTGCCCCGCTTATTATTCGCATTTTCCTCTTCGTTGCGCTGGGCTTCTCCCTCATCTATCTTGGCCCCGCAGTCCGAGAGCTCTCCTGTGAGATACTTTGCCATTAAGATTACCTTAGGTTGAAACAGTCCTTAGTGGCATGTCCATTACACTTATGGAACTCGCAGTATGCATTCTCGTCTCGACCCATTCTTATAGGACTACCCTCTGCATTTCTTTCAGGATTCCGATCTATAGCATATGTTAGTTTTCCAGTGCCGTACGTACGAGTATCCTTTCCGTCTCTTTTCTCGAACCGCCTTTGGTTTGGAAAAGATTCTGCTCCACTTTTGCTCGGCTTGAATTTTTTGGCGAGTGCCAACTTCTCCACTTTGGCTATTATCCAGTTTGTCGATCTGTGTAATGCGTCCTCGATCGTCTCTGGCTTATGAATCGTCAGATCAAAACGGAAAGGGGACTCGTGCCAGAGTCCGTGTTTCAGGGCGGCGAGTGCTGTCGAGTCGCTGACTCCAGCTATCTTGGCCTTCACCTTCTTGAAATTGTCTATATAGGACCGTAGCGACTCCGTTTTGGCTTGCGTGACATTCCACAGGTCCGCATCAGTCGCTCCGCTTCCCATAAAGATGGAATAATGCTTGATAAACACTGTCGATAACTGACTGAAGCTATCGATTGAGTTTTCTGGTAGTTGGGAAAACCAATCGAGCGCAGGTCCCACTAAATTTTCTGCGAATAACCTGCAATATCCCACGTCTTTTTCTTCCTCGCTGAAGTGGGCTCGGTTCGCGGCGATTCGGAATGCTGTCATATACGCTTTCGGATCCGAGTTTCCTTCGTAGACCGGCTATCTCAGCTTGCCAGTCTCCTTCACTTGCGTGTTCGCTACCCGAGATGAGAATGGTAATTTCTCAGTTTCTTCGATCACGCGATCGATCTTTGGGGCTGCGCTTGATACTTTATGAACTTTAGAGGTTATTGCTGCGAGCCCAGCGTTAGTACTTTCAATAGATCTCCGGAGACTCTCGTACCCCACCACATTGGGGTTTTCCTGATAGTTCTCGTAGCGTCCTCCAGGTAGGGCTTGACCATGGTCTACACCTTGTCCAAGAACAGGGAGTAGCGTGGGTTCCTCTCCCGACAGCCCTGTGTGAGGTTGCGATGGCGGTGGGGTGCCCGATGTTTCTCCTGGGAGGAGATCAGCGCGAGGAGTCGTACTGAAAATGACTCGATCCTCGGGTCGGGTGCCAAAGTCGAGGTGCATTCTAGCAGATCTCTGCTGAGGGTGCTTCTCGACTTGGAAACCGCTCGGTGCGCTGAGCGCCATTACTCTCGACTCGAGCTCGGCTTGAGGTGTTGCAAGGTTGTTGAGCTGCGTCGAGACTTGGGTTTCGTGTGCGTTAAACCGTGCCACGAGATTGTCATTGGACTCCTTTTGCTTGTCGGCAGTTGAGTTGAGATCCATCAACAGAGCCTTAATCTCCGAGAGGGAATCAGAGCGATCATCGCCGGAGCTCGACATTATGATTGATGATTCTTTTTTCTTACTTAAGGTGAGTTTTCCCCACAGACGGCGCCAAATGTTAGAACTGGATAAACAAATTCAGCTCTCATACAAAAATATTCTGAATAGTTCTTTTATTTCTCAATGTATTTTTTTCTCCCCCTTACAAATGAGGTTCTCTCCCCCTTTTATACTACTTCGGACAATTAATTCTATAAGAATTAATTGCAAAATAAGTTACAAACCTATTAATTATAACAGTTACGAAAATAATTAAGTTCAACCAGATTTAATTATCCGATTGAACCCGGTTTAGTTTGGTTCATTCGGTTCGAGTCTTTGGAATAGAATATGGTGCCCATAGTCACCAACCCAACGAAAGATATGTGTGAACCTTATTCTCTTGTTTCTTCAAGTTGTTAACTTTGTGTTTGATTTTGAGTGACTTTAAATGACAAAGACACAAGGATTTAACGAGTTCGAGATCATAAACTTGATCTCTACGTCTCGGCCGAGTTCTTGCTCGGAAATTCACTAAGTTTCTTTTGCTCTTTCGAGCCTTTTGAGTTTTAGAACCTTACAAGAATGCTCTCTCAGTTTGTTCTAACTCTCCTTCCTTACTTAGTCTCCCTTCTATCTCACATTTGTATCCTCTCTCTTTTCGTTATTATATTCTTCTTAAGAGAGAGAGTGTACACAACATTCAAAGGAGACAAGAGGAATAAACAGCTAGTGCAAATACTTCAGAAGCTGTCCTTTGAGTGCCTGCTGCACCTCGTCCCTTACAGAGCATATTGAATA